>PVIH01000703.1:110242-306052 GCA_004025045.1 Sigmodon hispidus
CTCCCCCCCCCCCGCCGCCCTTATGTTTGAAGACAGTCTCTCACTGAACTTACTAATTGCTAAGCTAGTTGGCCAATGAGATTCAGATATCTACCTCCCTCCCTTCCCCTGCTCTGGGTTATAGGTGCATGCTACTCCACCAGCTTTTTGTGCTGATCCAGGGAATCCAAACTCAGGTCCTCATGTGTACATGGTGGGTGCTTCATTGACTAATCCATCCTCTAAGCCCTTCCTGGGCAGTTTTTGCTTTTGTTAATTTCTCATGTGACCTGATAATGGTGATACAGCTAGAGGGTGTGTTCTTTTTCTCCAACAGTTACAGAATTAAAATACAGGAAAACAGCACAGTGCCTAAGCATTTGTGGGCAAGTAAGCATTACAGACTTCTCCAGTAGACAAAGGCTCAGGTGATTCTCCTCTTCTATATCTATTGGTCTAAAGGTGTCCATATATCACTTCTGTAGTAAGGACTAGGTCTTTGTCTCTGTCCATAAGCAAAGAAATATCTAAGAACCAAGGAGCAGAGAGTTTGCTGTGAGACTGTCTCCTAGGAGGGAGAAGCAGCAGCAGTGAAGGCTTTACCGACCTGACCGCCCTCTACCCTCCAAGGGTACCTGTAATTGCCGATACATATAAACTCACAGGAATACATACATACACACAAACATGCAATGAATAAATACTTTAATTAAAATAGAATTATACCATTTTCTTCCTTTCCATTTCTTCTTCCAAAATAAAGGCATACATTTTTTAAATCCACAAAGAAGTAGAAACTTACTTCTGCTTGGAGAAAAAAGAAAGAACAAAAGGAAAAAAAAACACTTAAACTGGGCCTGCTATGTACTTCCTGTATCCTAAGGGGTCCGTAGCCTCAGTAGAATGTCTCCCTTCTTTTCTTAAGCAAAATTGGATGTTTGGTACTTCCCCAGTGTTTAAAAATGAGTGAGCCTCAGAAACTGCAGGAACACGAGGATCAGTGTTATAGGAGATGCAAAGACCCTCGTGGCGTTGCTGCTGTTTGAGTTACATGTTCTGCAGCTGGCACTGAATCTCTTTTCAGTGCCTGTTATTGCTGCCTGCATTGCAAATGGCTGAGACCTGGAGGGCTTTTGACGTAGGTGGAGGATGAGGCACTCAGAACCTACAGAGTGCCAGAGAAAAGTTTGAGAGCAGTATTTAGGCAGGCACCGACACATCCCTTGGCTAGAGAGGTGCCTCCCATGGGACAGCGGCACAGAAAATGGTAAAGAAACATCTGGGGGAGCCGGCTGCTAAAGCCTTGCCCTCTGGCTTCACCTGTGCATTTGCTGAATTCTCCTTTAATAAGGGATTTCTTCGACTTTTCTTTTTTCTCCTAGAGGAGGATAGCTGCCCCCCAAGTGAAGGGCATTTCACTTGGCTCTCTTTTTTAGGGTGTTCTTCTGTGTGTGCTGGAGAAATGACAGCAGTTGACTGTCCTAAGGGGCGGCGGGAACGATGGAAGCAGCCAGTGTCCTACTGCAAACCTTCCTCTGGGTGGAGAGGGGTGGTGACACGTTTGGTGAGTAATGGGCAAGTGCTCTGTGTTCTGTCCCTCAGGTGCACCAGTACTATAGCTGCCTTCCAGAAGAGAAAGTCCCTTATGTCAACAGCCCTGGAGAGAAATTGCGAATCAAGCAGCTATTGCACCAGCTACCACCCCATGACAATGAGGTAAGGTGTTTGGGAGGGAGCATCTGGTGCATTGCCCCTTTTCCTAATCACTGTGATCTGTAAGATTGTGCCCCAAAAACTTTCTGACAATTGATATTAAATTTTAGCTTCGTTAATTAAAATCTAAAGAAACTGGCTGATATTTTTGGAGAGCATTTCTCATCTCAAGCCCCAAAGAAAACCAGTCTCGTTCTGGACTGGGTTAGACTTCAGTCAAAGCCTGATATGACTGACTAGTACAGAAAGCAGGGAACACCAGTTGAAAGCCTGGGCCAGTGTTTTCTAACTTGAGTGTCTTGCCAGTTGCTTGTGGGAGTTGGGAGGATGACTAAGGTCTACCTCATGCCCGGAAGAAGCACTGTGAGTCTCTCAGGTTTTCAGGATCGTTTCATAAGAAGAGAATGTGCAGGTTCTCCATGTCAAGGGCAGCCAAAGGTCCAGGTCTAGACTGGAGGCTTTCACCAGAACATTTGTCAAGCCAGAGCCCCCCGTGTTAGAGTCAGCCATCTGTATTTTGAAAGTAGTGTGAACATGGACATCCTTTTTTTCCTAATTCCAGAAACACATCTCTGTAAGCAAGCATTTATTTATTTGATTCTGAATTTAACTTGAAGGTCTCTCAGCAGCTCAGTGACTCTCAGACCTTCTCTTCCCAAATGCTGGGTTACAGAGGAGACCTGTGGGCCTGGCCAGTGTTACTTATTATTGAAATCACATTGATCCTAAAGAAAAAAGTCTGTAAAGCAAGCTTTTAAAAGATCATGTCAGAAGAAATTAGGTTTCTAAGCTGAAAATTAATTTGTAGGTATCTGGTTTCAAAAATCAAGAATCCTACTGATTTACAATATCTAGCTCTATATTTAAAACAAAAGCATAATTTTTAAATTGAAAGAAAAAAATTAGCCCTTCAGTGACCTGGACACTAATTCTCACCAACTCGTCACATACATGGGCTATGGTAACATATTTACATAAAATGATTTTTTTACATTTTTATGATTTTGTGTGTGTATGTATACAATGTGTGTGTATATAACACTCACATGCTACAGCACATATGTGAAGTTCCGAGACCAACTTAAGAATATTAATTTTCTCCTTCCACCATGTGGCTTCTGAGAATCAAGCTCAAGTTCAGAATATCGTATTTACACAAGCACCTCTACCTCCTGAAGTATTTCGCTAGCCCAAAAGGAAACAATTTGTGTTGCTAATGCTGAGGAACTGAGAATGTAGATCATGCCCGCCGCCCCCCCCTTCCTTGTGTAGCATGTGCAAAGCTCTGGGTTTAATACTCAGCACTACAGAACTAAATATATGAATCTGAACCTCTATTCAGTGAGACAATGTCTCCAAACCTGAAGCAACTTCCTAGAAAGCTGCTCTTCACTCCTTCTCTCTCCTGCTGCTTACCAGAGTTCATAAGACAAAGACAAAAGTTGACTCCACTAAAGACGAAAATGAGCATTGTAACCGAATGCCTGGATAGCTAATCTGGAGGTGAAATGCAAGTTTTTACAAGCAGGACGGGTGTGCCTGTTTTTAAAAGCATGTCCATAAAATGTCATCAGTGCAACCATATTTTCTGGGCTTCTGGAACATTCCCCTGAAGACTTTAAAAAAACATAACAAAACAAAAGCATCTGACCTGAAAGACAGAAATGACCTACCCTATGTTTGTAGTAGTTCATTCTGACTATGGTTAACTGTACTTTCACTAAGTAGACACCATTTGGATTATGACTCTATGTTAGAATGTGACACATAAAAGCCAGTAGACAGGATTCGTTCATTTGACATCACCATGCCTCTTTTGAAAGCAGAAGTTGACTCTAAAGCAAATACTTAATCATTCTCTTTTCATTTAGATAGCGCAATTTGAATATAGTTGCTCTGACTTTCAAATTAGCATACAACAGTCTTAGTTGAAAGCTTTTCTTGTTATTTTCTTTCTAAAAATTGTCTGGGCAATGCAGTCAACATTTCTGATATCTGGATTACTCCAGAAGAAATCATGAGATGCATAGGATCATATTTCCCAAAGGAAAGTTTAAGCGTGGCTTGGGGTGGTATGTGAGCATGGCAATAAATGAAACTGACTCTGTAATGAGAGTTTATTTTCTTTTAAATTACATTTAATCTCTATGAGGCAGTGAGGGGATACGGAGAAAGTCTCAGCCTGGTCCTGGCAGGTATCCAAATACCACTGCAGACCATTCTGTTGACCCATTGTCAGTAAGCACATCAGTTTTAGAATCTCCTAAAGATTCAGTGGTCATATGGGATCTAACAGTATGGTTTTGTCTGTTTGAGAGTTACCTCCTCATCTTTGCAGGTGACTGACTTTTCTTGATGTAGTCATACCTGTTTTCATTTTAAATAAATGCATCCAAGTTCCTTAAAGTGAGTCATATTTCAAACTAGCTTTAATAAGTAATAATTCAGGATCATGGCACAATCACCATAGTGCAGAAACAATGGAACAGAGTGGCAGATCCTGGACACAGATGCCTTGACTGTCCCTCCTTAATTCTTCAACATTCTATGTTTTGAAAAGAAGGAAGTCTCTTTCTCATATTGTCACATTAGCAAGAGTCCAGATGAATGTCTGCTAGTCTCACTTGCCAAAGCAGGGTGGAGGACAGATGATGTGTGCATGCTGACAAGAAGTTGGGGCTGTTCTTTGGTGAAGGGCTCCTTGACATGGACATGGATACATGAAACCTTCAGCCCCTTACAGTTTGTAAAGGGAATGTTCCAGAAAATTGCCAACTCTGAGCCATTCTTGGTGACTTAGATGTGAGTGTGGGAACAGTGTGAAGGGTGAGGAGCAGTTCTAGAATGTCTCTCCTTCCTGAGGCATGGCCTCCAGGGTTCAAAGCCTGTAGACATCCCTTTGCTTATCACCCATCTTGGTGCTGGCTCACCCTGAGTAACTCCAAGCTGCGAGCCCTGAGTGCGGACTTCAGTACTTTCCCTGCGGCAATGACACCTCCTCAATGCTGTCCTCTGTGTGTTCAGGTTCGATACTGCAACTCCCTGGATGAGGAAGAGAAAAGGGAGCTGAAGCTGTTCAGTAACCAGAGGAAACGTGAGAACTTGGGCAGAGGGAATGTCAGGCCCTTCCCTGTTACCATGACAGGAGCCATTTGTGAACAGGTGAGGATGGGTTGGGGCAGGGAAGAAGTTCATTTGCCAGTTTTATTTTATTAAATACCTGTTATGTGATCAACTCTCTTTTAGGCCTCAAAGATACAGCAGTGAGCAAAAGACATGGAAGCTTAGTCTTCCTAATGTAAAGAGCTATGCACCAGGCAAAGTCATATAATCAAACCAATCAGTAAAATAGGAAAACTGCAGCAGAAGGGGGCTGGGAAGGACCAGGAAGGCATGATGATGAGTACAGTCTTAAGGGTCCTAGAAGACCCACTAAGAAGGTAGCATCTGGAGCAGTGGCATGTAGAGATGTGCAAAAGAGGCATGAAGATCTTGAACATGAGAAACAGCTAGCATGGAGGCCTTAAGAAAGGAGGGTGGCTCCTGTGGACAAGAAATAGTAGCCTGTGGCTGGATCAGGAGGAGTAAAGGGTAAGGATGTGCAGATCATGGCAGAGTTCATGCAGAGGCATATCAACAATTGGAAGGGCCAGATGGAGTCATGTCTTCATCCTTTAAAAGAATTCCTTTGAAAATAGAATTATCTGGACCATGAGTCAGTCTCTCATCCAGGATCATGCCAACATGGGTGACCTTTAAAGGGAAGGCATGAAGAATGATACTTGAATTTATTCTAAGTCTGAGGGTTCATTTCAAAGCCTGAGAGACCTCATGCCATCTCCTTGGGACCTCATTGATTTGAAGGATGGAAAGTGACCTTCTGCCTGCTTCACTGTAGAATACTTAGGGTGTGGTAGAGTAGAGTGCTTAAGCAGGACAGTTACATCACCCTACTCCTGCTTTCCAGGGAAGACCACCATGTCTTACCCTTCTCTAAGTCTTCCCAGGTCTTGTGCAGCTCTATCTAATGCAAGCTCTGAGTGACAGGCCAGCTAGGTCGGGAGGAGGAAACTGGAGACTAGCCAAGAGGGGCAGATAGTTTTTAGAGCCCCATTTTGAGATTTCACAGGAACAGCTGACAGAATCAGGTAGGTGGGGGTAGCTAAGCTACTTAACCAAAGGGTCATCATTCTTGAAGAGAATCCTTGAGACTAACTCCTGAGGTGTAAGGGATTGGTACTTACAGTATCTGATTCACTGCTCGTGTCAGGGCTCATCCGCTCTTAGATCAGCCTTCTCACGAATAGGGTTTACCTAAAGGAGATGAAAAGCTGGGCCCACATCTGTGCAGAATAAAGTCAGAATTGCTGAAGCACAAAGGCCTTCTGTAACAAACCTTATGGAACCATTGGCAGAGGTATTAAATATGATTATGCATAGATATACGTTAGCTGTTTTTTCATAGTCATGGAAGGTAAGGTTGTTGTCTTCTATATTGATATCATGCATACACACAAGCTAATAGAAACCATTCCTCAAGTCTGTACCCTTATTCTGTGGATCGTATTAATTCACACAAAATCCATACTGGTAGAAGGGTTTGAAGGAGCCTTTTTTACTTCTCAGTCATTGTGGAGCTCCTCCACCCATGTGGGCCATTCTGCTAGGTTCAGGTCATGACCACGGCCTGTATATACCTTGGGTAACAGAGAGCATCTTTATAAACCCACTCCTCCTTCCTCCAAGACTCTCAGAACATAACTCGGTATTTTAATCCCAGCTATAAGCATGAGTCAGTCATCTGTGCTTTCTGCCCTGTATATCCTGGGCTTCCATGAAGAGAAGCCCTTTCTCTGTAGTCTTTCCTGTGGTGTTAAGTGGCTATGCCTCTTCATGAACTTTGGGACATGTAGGAGATGGTTAGGCCTTTTCTTCATGCTTCATAGACTGACTTGGTGCCTGCAGGTCCCCATATACTACTCTATACTGAGACCCCATCTCACACCTTATGTTTCTCACTCTCTGTTACTTAACTTGTCTTAGTAAGGCCCTTACTTAGGCCCTGGGTTGGGGTCTCCTGGGAAGAACAAGATAAATGTGCCTTACCAGGTATGTAAAGTGGGGACACACTAACTAGTATGCATATAACGCCTCGTAGCCAGCTGTTGGTAGTAGCTGAATGTCATTCTTTTACAGTTGTGAGAGGTACAGCTGATGTTTCTGTTTGTCTCACAGTGCGGAGGGCAGATTAAGGGCGGAGACATTGCTGTGTTTGCATCACGTGCTGGCCATGGCATCTGCTGGCATCCACCCTGCTTTATATGCACCGTCTGCAACGAACTTTTGGTTGACTTGATCTACTTTTACCAAGATGGGAAGATCTACTGTGGTAGGCACCATGCTGAGTGCCTGAAGCCACGCTGTGCAGCCTGTGATGAGGTCAGAGCCCCATTCATGTGTGAATATCTTAACTTTTCTGGTATAGTCATAGAAGGTAGGGGGTAGAACCTTCAGTGTCATAATCAGTCTCTCTCTCTCCTCTCTCTTATACATACAAACGCACACATATAAATAGGTAAATAAAAATATAAAGTAAAGATGTCATTGAGCAACTTTATATTTCAGCTAAAAATATGAGAAGTTCACATCAGAAATAGAATTTCATTTTTAAAAGATCTGGAACAATTTGTTAAAGAGGGAAAAAAAATGAGTGGTAGTTTTATATTTTACTTCCCCCCAAAAAAAATTTTAGAGGTCAGTTGGGTATCTATCTGGGTCTTTTGACCCCTGAAAAAAAACAGGGGTGTGAAAACATTGTGGTCAGAAATCAGAATGGTGTACAAGGTCTCTGCTTGCCATTTTTCCCAACCAGAAGCACACTCAGGTTATATGTGACCATTGCACGCAGAATGGAAAGCTTGCCTTCACTGTGGAAGCTGAGAGCAGAAAGAAACGCATTCTAAACCTGACCCTTTATATTCCTATAAATCATTTAGAGCAGTGGTTCCCAACCTTCCTAATGCTGCAACCCTTTAATACAGTTCTGCATGTTGTGGTAACCCCCAATCATAAAATTATTTTGTTGCTACCTCATAACTATAATTTTGTTACTGTTATGAATCAAAATAGTTATCCAATAGGTAACCTCCAAAGGGTCACAACCCACAGTTTGAGAACCACTGGTTTATGGGACATTCTTAGAAGGAGTACCAATTCACAGAGTAATTTTGTGCTTCTGTCTGAGCTTATAAACAGCAGTCTGGAGGCAGCACTCTATCTGCCAGACCCACCAGGACAAGGGCATTTGTCCCTTCAAACTGCCTGAGGGCTCCCCATTTTCTAGAGACTTTGTGAGCCTTCACTAATATGGATTCTGATCGTAAAGTTGAGGTGCTTGACTCTCTGGCCCTTGCTGGAAAACTGAATACAGGTTCACACTCTGGGTCTCTAGGCAGCCCCTTCACCTTCTGCCTCAGATATACAAATGCCCATGTACAAAGTTGAACAAACATCACTACTATCTGATCCCAAATTATGTTCAGCCACCAGAAGTCAGTACCTGCCATCCACGAGATGCTCTTCTCTTCCTCTGAGCTCTTCTCCCATACTGTTCCTGTCTCTGGATTCATGTGTGTTAGCATCTCATATAGATGGAATCAAGTAATATTTCCTTTTGTCTCTGGCTTCTTCCAGCTGCATGATAGTTTAAAGTCAATCTCTGCTGTAGTAAATATTAACACACCATTACTTTCCATGCCTGAGCATGAATTACATTAAACTATATGAAAGTTTTATGCATATAAAATATTTGGCTTTGCCATTTAGCAACTGATGGGCATTTGTTTCTACTTTTAACTGTGGTGAATAATGTAACTTTTGAACATTGGTGTGTAAGTTTCTAAGTACACATAAATTTTAAATTTTGAATGTTATTCATGATAATTCTAAGGCTAACTTTTGAAGGAAGGCCAAATTGTCTTCTAAAACAGCTGTCCCACTTTCCATTCCTATTGTTGAGGTAAGACAATCCCAGCTCTTCCACATTCTCTTTAATTCTTGCAATTGTATTCTTTTTTATTATAGTCAACTTAATAGGTATATTAGGTTGTGATATTTTAATTCATAATTTTCTAACCACTAATAATGTTGAGTATCTTTTAAATATTTTTGTCTGTTTGTTTACTAATTTTGGGGGGTAAACTATGAGTTGAAAGCCTTTGTTCATTTTTTACAGTTGGATTAGTACTTTCTCATACTTGTGAGGATTGTTCATATGATCTGGATGTGAGCACATTGTCAGGCACATGATTTACAGATATGGCCTCCCATTCTCAGGTTGTATTTTTACTGTCTCAAGATATCTTTTAAAAACTAAACATTTTTAATTTTGATGAAGTCCACATGATCTATCATTTACATATTGCTATATGCATTTGTGTTGCCATGTCTGCAAAACCATCATCTAGACCAAAGTCAAGAAGATTTACAGCTATAGTTTCTTTTAGGAACTTTATCAATTTTTTCCTGTTAAGTCAATGATCCCCTTTCAGTTCATTTTTGCTTATGGTGGGAAGTAAAGATTCAGTTGATAGCTTTATATGAGACTTCCAACTGTCCCATTCCTATTTGTTAGAGGCTACTCTTTTACCATAGTGTAGTCTTAGCACCACCTTTGATAAGCAAGTCTCTCTCTCTCTCTCTCTCTCTCTCTCTCTCTCTCTCTCTCACACACACACACACACACACACACACAGAGAGAGAGAGAGAGAGAGAAATAATTCCTGGCCTTTCAATTCAGAGTGCATCTATATGTTAGTTTTTATGGCAGTACCACACTAAACTGATTACTGTAAATTTTGAAATATATGCTTTGAAGTTTAAAACAACTCTGATGGGTCAAACTTAAAATACTTCTCAGGGCCAAGAAAGTATTGAGCATGAAGGAGATCAATTCTCCACACTAGAAAGTGCTAAGACCATGGCCGGCTGGCCAACTGACCACTGAAAACAGCAGTCGCTTTTCTTAGCTGAAGAGTATCATCATACATAAATGCATTCCAAGCACTGCCCGATTTTATGTTTTCAAGAAGAAAAAGAAGAGTTCCAAGGATTCATATGACATCCCCCATTTTAGAAAACACTCTGCCTCAGCCAAATGAAGCTGGTGTGTGAACACTATTCTTTATTTCGCTTCATGTTCCCCAATGTAGACATGTGCTCTGCAGTGTGCTTCAGGCAGATGAAGTTGTGGAGTTTGTATATACTTAGACTAACCCGATGCATATGCAGCGATGTCTGACTGTGTGTGGGTCACACCTGCATTCTGACTTTCGTAGTGTGGGGCTCTGTAACTCTCTCCAGTGTGTCATCACAGTGAGTCTCCAACACTGACCTGATGGCTTCCTATCTCCAGATCATCTTTGCAGATGAGTGCACAGAAGCTGAGGGAAGGCACTGGCACATGCGACACTTCTGTTGCTTTGAGTGTGAGACTGTGCTAGGAGGCCAGCGCTACATCATGAAGGAAGGGAGGCCCTACTGCTGCCACTGCTTTGAGTCTCTGTATGCAGAATATTGTGATACCTGTGCCCAGCATATAGGTAAGGCCATGTATGGCACTCAGCTTGAACTCTCTGAGATGGGCTCACCCCTGTGTCTGGCAGAGTTAGAATCCCTTTGGTTACAGTTAACAAACCAACTCCTGCCAGCTTCAGTGAAAAGGGCTTTCTTGGCTCATTTTACTAGAAAAGCCAAAGGGTAGTTGGCTTTAGGTAGAGGTAGATGAAGAATTAAAAAAACAAAACAAAACAAAAACAAAAACAAAAACCCTGTTTTGGTTTGGGTTTTTTTGTCCTGTGTCAGCTCAGTTTGCCTTCTATTGGCATTTTTTGGAGTAAATGATCTTCCAGTGGTGACTGAAATGTTGCTCTAGTTATAGTCTTAACGTGTGTTCTCAAGAGGAGGAAGGAATTGACATACCAGTTTTCAAGTCAGTTCCTCTGGATGGAGTTTTCTCAGTCATGCCTTGGCCATGGATCTGCCTTCAAGTGGGACTCTATGGTACACTTTTCCGCTCTCAGGGAAAAGTGTGAATCCCTAAAAGGAAAATGTGGGGGAAAATGAACATATCTCTCAACAACATTTCAGACAAAATCAGGAATGGGCAGAGGGAAGAATGGGGGTGGGGTCCCTTAGTAATGAGGGATGGTCGCTGACTTCCAGCCAGTGTGTCTTCCAGAAACTCAACAGTGAGCCAAGCCAAAAGAAGAGCAAAACAAATAGTCTCTAAGCTCTGTGCTCCCTGAGTTCATGGCAGTTTGGAAGTGAGGAGAATCATCTCCATTCGTTCAGCCCTTCTGCCTCATCAGACCTGCTTCTGCCTTGGCTTCTCTGGTGCCTCTGGAGTGAACAGCTCTGCATAAGTCACAGTGGAAGTGAACACATATCTGTGGCCTTTCCGTGGCCACAGAGCTCCAAGCAACCTGTTTAGAAGCTCCCAATGTCATTACTGCTATGAGATGTGGAAACCCACCCTTCACAACTCCATTTTGTTCCACTTGGCTTTTGTAGGGATCCAGAAGAAGCAGCTTTTTCCCTGGGGTTCATGAGAAATAAGAGATTTATCATTGCCTTTTGGACTTAGGTGATGGCAAGACCCTTTCCCCAAAGTGCATCCCCCTCACCAAACGCCACCTTGACCAGGTGCCCAGAAACCTTTCTGTTTACAGGACTGTCACATTCAGACATGCTGCTGTTCTTTGGTGCTTTGAATTAGGAAATAGAGAACTGGATTGTGACTGGACATATGAGGCGGGGAAGTGGTTGGTACTGTAGAGAGACAGTAGTGCATTGTATTGACTCCAGACTGCTAATCAGGGCTTACTGAGGTGGAAGAGACTGACCGTTAGAAACTTAACGCACAGCAGAGACACCATCTTCTGATAGCTCTTCTGTGTCCTTCCCCTTTCCACAGAGGCCACACACCTAGCCACAAATGGCTACTTAGAGTTTTCTCCCAGAAGCTTGTGCTAGAAAACTGTCTATGATTAGCTCATGTGTACCTCAAATGGCCCCTCTGTCTTCTGTGGTCTTTCAGCTAGCCACAGCTTTTATTAGCATCCTTCTTTCCTCTTGAATCCATAAAAGGCATCCATCCATATTTTACTAGAAAAGGTGACTGCTATATCTTTAGTCTGTCTGCTGATATAGTGTAGTTGTTGGCCTTGATTTTTTTTTTAAAGTCTACTTTTCTACAAAATGCAATTTCCCTAGGACAGCGAGCTTCTGCTGTGTGTATCATGTATACCCTAGCCATTGATGCCACACCTCTGCCCATACTGTACAAATATTCCATATTTTTGCAGCTGCTCAGAGCAATCCTGCATCAGGCAACCGTTACCAAGGCAACAGGACTCTTGCTTGTATGTAGCAGAGTAAACAGTCTTATAAACAGATGAGGTTGTGGTGGCAGCAGATGCATGCTCCTTTAGAAGTGCTTAAAGAGCTTAGAGGGGGATTGTTTTAAAGGCATGCTTAAATGTTGAACACAGAGCCCTTTCCCAGATGTTTGGAGTTCAGGAGCAGTTCAGAGGGCCATCTGACATTGATGATGTTTATCAGAGGCAATGTTCAGCTGCCTGCCTGGCTGCTTTGTAATTTGCCTCTCCTTCATTGCCCCCTCCCCATCCTGTGAGGCCCCATTCCAGAAATCTTGGCCTTCCTCTGACACCTCTGAGCATATTCCCTTGCAGTGTGGTGGTATGCACAGCAGGAGATCCACCCTTCCAAGTTCTCTGGTGCAGAGTAGGCAAAGATACAGCTGTGGGTATACACTAAGTACCTGCATCTCATCAATGATCCTGGGCAGCAGAAGATACCAAAATGAGTTCTTGAGACTCTTGACCCAGAGAAGAAAAACTTTAGAGGAGGAAAGAGAAGCTACATGGTCTCAGAGGTTGCCTTTGGACAGCATCTAGGCAGTGGACCCCTGCAAAGAGAGAACTAGACTTTCAGACCTAATAAAACTGAAGGAAAGACAGTTTCAATAGCTATCAGGCTGGAACTAAGCCCTCTCTGTAGTTACAATAGCCTGTGCAAGGCCTAGAGTTGAAGCCACTTGGCCTGGGCCCATACTGATAGAAAGCATAGAACTAAGATTCAAACCCAGCAGATGGTCTTCAGCGGCTTTACAGTCCCCACACATGCACGCGCGCGCACACACACACACACACACACACACACACACACACACACACACACCCATGGAAGTGGCAGAGCTGGATTGGCCCCACTCTCAGCTCATTTTTCTGCATTCCTACACAGCCCATTGCTTTCCTGATAGGCCTGGGCAAAACCATTAGCTGGAGCCCCAGCTTAAAGATGTCTATTTCCAGCCCTGCCCAAGCTTTCCATTCTCAATCTACCTGGGAATGCGGGCTGTCATGGAGGTAGAGTTGAGTCACACAGTGGCCTTCCCAAATGGGGTTGCCCTGTAGCAGCTCTTATCCTCATGAAGATTCCCTTATTGTCTGTAGGGATTAGTCCTTAAGTGAACAGATACTTTCCCAGTTTGGAGGCCTTCTAGTAAGGGAAGACTTTGCCTCCTTTCTACCTGTCCAGGGGCTTTAGTAACACAAAAGCCAGCAGAGTCTGCTGGGGAAAAAGCTGTTCTCTATAGCACTTTGATCGCAGCAATCATTTCCCTTCCTGTTCTTGGTTTACCCATCTCTAGACAAGTGTCTGGAAGTCACACCTTGAAAATATAGGCTGCAGAATTCTGGCCACTAAAAGTAGAGGTTCATTTTAGTGCAGTTTTCCTGAGGAGACCTTTATCATCATGCATTAGCAGTCTTAAGAGATCTGTCCCTGCCCACGGAATCTCAAGGGTCTATATTCTAATAGACTGTCTCCAGGGCAGGGGCTGCAACTGCCTGCTTATCACCTGTTACGTCACATTTAGTAGCAAGCCCCAGGTAACCTTCTCATTGCCCTTTTACTGGTTATGAGCCAACCGTAGATCAGACCCCAGGACTAGGAAATACTGCTAACTGCTAGCCAAGGTTTATTCCAAGGATGGGTTTAGGGCCCCAAGCTAATGACTTGGCAAAGAGCTGGCATCCTCAAGAACAGTACCCTCTTTCCATCAAAAGATGGCAAGGAACTAGTAAGAAACAAGAGCAGAATGGAGGCATGTGGGAGGTTCCCTAGCACACAGCAGAGGCCGACCATAGAGGAGCTGTGCCTCCTTTCCTGGTCACATTGGGTGCAGATCATGTGCCAGTTTGATGACAACACCTTTTGCAAACATACCCATGATTTTTTCTTACCAAGAGGAAGCAGAATTTCCCCCACTAAGATCTGAAGCCCCCTTCTTGTCTTTCTGCTGACTTGATTCAGAACCACAGGCTGGGCAATTTCTAAATAATACAAGCATTTCTCACAGTTCTGGAGGATGTGAAGTCCATGGTCAAGGACCTGACAGATTTGGTGTCTGGGAAGATCCACTTTCAGGCTCAAAGCTGACATCTCACTATGTCCCTACATAGCAGATGGGATAAATAAGCTTCCTTGGGTCTCTTTTGCAAGGATATTGATTCATTCATATGGACAGAACTTTCATGATCTAATTAGATCCTACTTCCTAATACTAACATGGCGGGTATTAGGATTTACGCATAGAGTTTGAGGGAGAAGCAGATACACTATAGCTTCCAGCAGCTGCTGCCATAGCTGCCCTGTGACAGTCAACGAGTGGTGATACCATTCATCTATCCACCTATCCAAGTAGGAAAAACTATTATACATGTCCTGGAAACACCATGAAAACTTCTGACCCTGTCTCCATAAAGCACCACTTTCCATGAAAGAGATAAGTAATAACCCTGTAAGTGAGGACGATGGCAGGATGGAATGGAGTATTGATACTATAAGGAAAAGGGAAGAAGCAACCAAGGCCTGGCAGGGACAAGAAGGCTCTTGAGACAGCTCAGTAGATTCCTGAGTACAGTAAGGAGGACAGAACTGTTATGGTAGTTCAAAGCGGACTTCTGAGTATAGATCTGGTCTCTGGTTATATTGCCTTAGGCAAGTCATTAGCCTTATGTGTCTGCATTTCCTCATCTGGAAAACGAACACTGGTAGAAAATCATCTCAAACAATCAAGTGCTTTATCAGACTAGCCGATCACAGATGGAATATCCTTTAGCTGACATGTCTGTGAGGAGCAGAGTTAGTTCAGCCTTTAGAACCATGCATGTCTATAATGAGGTACTTGAGGGATATGATACAAGTTTAAACATGGAGTTCATTTATATTCCCTCTATAGCATATGCATATAATCTCAAAATGCTTTTGTACAACATCCTAAATACTTTTATGTACAAAGCAATTTTATTATACAGAATTTTCTGCTTGCAGCATTTTGTTGACACCAAAATTTTGGCTTTTGAAGCACTTTGAGTTTGGATTTTTCGATTAAGGATGCTCAACTTCTGTTACTATTTGGGGAAAATGTGTCTCTGGCAGAATTCATGGCTGAGCTGTTCTTTCTGATCTACATTTTCCATGCTGCTAGCAAGGGAAGTTGAGAAGTCTGCTGACTAGTGGAATAAGTTGTAACAGGGCATGGACACTGATTCACAGGGCCTGATCATGGAGAGACTGACATAGTATTTTTTTTTCTGGCATGATGTTTTATGTGGTGTTGGAATGCTCAGTACAGTTCCTCAGCCTCCTTTCTGTCTCTTGTTTCCCAGGGATCGACCAAGGTCAAATGACCTATGACGGCCAACACTGGCATGCTACAGAGACCTGTTTCTGCTGTGCTCATTGTAAGAAGTCCCTCCTGGGGCGACCATTCCTCCCAAAGCAGGGCCAGATATTCTGCTCACGGGCCTGCAGTGCCGGGGAGGACCCCAATGGCTCTGACTCATCTGATTCGGCCTTCCAGAATGCCAGAGCCAAGGAGTCTCGGCGCAGTGCCAAAATTGGCAAGAACAAAGGCAAAACAGAGGAGGCCATGCTGAGTCAGCACAGCCAGCTGCAGGTGAGTTCTAACCGGCTCTCAGCTGATGTGGACCCCCTGTCAGTACAGATGGATCTCCTCAGCCTATCCAGTCAGACACCCAGCCTCAACCGGGACCCCATTTGGAGGAGCCGGGATGAGCCCTTCCATTATGGGAACAAGATGGAGCAGAATCAATCCCAGAGTCCTTTGCAGCTACTCAGCCAGTGCAACATCAGAACTTCCTACGGTCCAGGAGGGCAAGGAGCAGGAGCCCAGCCTGACGTGTGGCCAAAGCACTTCAGCAATCCCAAGAGAAGCTCGTCCATGGCCATGAAAGGGCATGGTGGCAGCTTTATCAAGGAGTGCCGTGAGGACTATTACCCAGGGAGGCTGATGTCCCAGGAGAGTTACAGCGATATGTCCAGCCAAAGCTTTAGCGAAACCCGAGGCAGCATCCCAGTTCCCAAGTATGAGGAGGAGGAAGAGGAAGAAGAAGGTGGCATATCTACCCAGCAGTGCCGGCCCCGACGTCCACTCAGTTCCCTGAAATACACAGAGGACATGACACCCACAGAACAGACTCCTCGTGGCTCTATGGAATCACTGGCCCTGTCAAATGCAACAGGTAAGTTGGTCCTGGGTAATACATGATTTCTGTATGATGCCTTCCTCCAGCTGCCTGCTGAGAAAGGTTAACACACGTGTCAGAGAGCTTCTGTCTTTGATGGAATATAGAGAAAGCCTGAGTCCAAACACTGGATGCATGAAGAGGTTTAGGGGCAGGCAGATACTCTTTGTAGAAGGGGAGGAGCCAAGTCAGGAATGGTGTCTCCTCCGAAGTTTGGCTTCAGCTTGCCTCATGGGGTTCTAGAGATTGTGTGACAAGTTGATTTCTGCTGGTGATAATCAGACTGATGTGTCATTCTACCATGCCTACCCATCATTGCCTTTGGCTGCTAGAAAGTAGTACTGTGTGTGTATGTGGGGAGAGTATAACAAAGTTGGAGGGGTAGCCATGGGTAAGGCATCATTGGCCAATAGCATTCATGAGAACAAATAGCTGGAAGGTGGTGGGTGGTGTTTACCACATACCTGGGATGCAAGAGCCCTAGCCTGGTGTTGCTTGAGGAACCCAGTTTCCAGGGATTTTCTGAATCCCAATATCTCAAAGATATATAGATATATATATATATACACATATATATTATATGCAGATGAGCAGGAAAGTTGGGTAAAATGGACAGGATGGAAGTAGACCACCTCAAGATATAAGATGACCATGGCTTTAATACCCAAGTGCACGTTCTGTGTGCTTCTCTTACTGATCAGGGTATGGAAACCAGCCTGATTGGTACTTAAGACTCAACCCATGAGTCATTTGTCAGGAGCGTTTCAGTCAAGTTCCGCAGAGCCACGTGTTAGTCTGCCTCTTATACTCAGTATTTCTATCTCTCCAATAGCAGAGAATCAGAGTCACAGGTATACCTTCATAGCTGATCCCACAGTCAAAGATATGTCTGGGATCTACCATTTTGACATTGCAACATAATAACATTTTCTTGTAGGCCATGAATTAATACTGGGACTGTGAATAAAAGTGGTGAACTGTTAGTCCTATCTGATGAGCTCAGCTGCTGCTCACCCCCAGCCTGCAGTTACCATAAACATGAATATTTTAGCTAGCACATACAGTTCTTACCACGTGCCAGCCATCGTTCTGGACACAACACAAATTTTAGCTATTAAGTGGTCACAGGAAAACAAGGGAAACGTTATTGTTCTTATTTCTGAGTTGGAAAATTAGAACCAAAGTTTGAGAAATATCCAGCTTTTAAAAATTAATTAAGGATTGGAGAGATAGATCAGGAGTTAAGAGTATTAGCTTCTCTTCCAGAGGTCCTGAGTTCAATTCCCACATGGTGGCTCACAACCATCTATAATGAGGTCTGGTGCCCTCTTCTGGTATGCAGGCATACAGACAGACAGAGCACTGTATTTCATAATAAATAAATATTTAAAGATTAAGTTTGCCCTTTGACAATTTTAAATACGTGTATAGTGTACTCTGATTCCTCTCCTGCCCCAACCTCTCATCTCCCTCTTATGCCTGTTTACTGCTCCTCCTCCCAATGGGTCCCTTTTCCTTGGTCATGTCTTTTAGTTTGGTTTGGGACCCCTGAGCTTTAACCAGGGTTGAACTATCCAATAGAGCTTGGTGGGTACATATCCAAAGACAATGACTCCCCTCCTTCCATAGCCATCAGTAGCTAATAGCTCAGCAGGGAGGAGTAGGGGCTGCATGACTCCTCTCCTCCAAGCGTGGATCTTGACCCAAGTGTTTGAAGGATGAACAAGGAGGTGCCCTATTGACTCCAGAGCTATGCTTTTTCTTAACCCAGCATCTGCTCCCATCATATGAGCCCCACTTGATTAGATCTTTCAAAGCAGCTAAAAACACAGATTTTTAAAGATGTGAAATCCATTCAAACTCTCTTCTAGACAAACAAAAGTCTGAGTCACTGGATGTCTATACAGTGAGTTTTACCTTTTATCTCTCTTCAAATGCTCTCACTAACTATGTTCCCACTCATCTCAGAAGACAAAGCTCAGCTATTCTCACCCCCCATGTTTCAGAGACTTCAGGGAAGGTGGTGAATAAGCACCTTCCCTGGCATTGTAGAAATGAGCAATTGGTGCAGTGATGACCGCCTGGCAACATTCATGTACTATCATTATGTAGGAGGACAACAGATAAATATGTACTTCAGCCTCTGAAGCTGGTTTCCTAGGTAAGACTACTTGCCCTAGGACCACGGGGACATGTGATAAGATTTATGCTCCTCAGCCTCTTCCCCAGGCCCTCTGCAGCACAGTTCACCAGAGGCAGAGCCCAGGAATCTGTGTTTTTGCTAGCTTTTGCTGTCCTGGTGTGTGTTGTCATCTTAAATCAGATGTTCTGCATTAGTCTGTTGTGGCAATAACATTAGGAGACCTTATGAGGAAATCAGGGGCCATAAGTAGGAGTCTGAAAAGGCCAAGAAAGAACACACAGTCTCTACTTCTAAAAACAAGATGAGGGGTGTTTATCCCCATGATTTTCAGATCACTAGTGTACAGTGTTCCTCTGCCTCTGGTTTCTGAAGGGAAGCACAGAGCCATGTGTGATGATCCTGAGAAAAAAAGATCCCAGAGATCAGCACTGTTCAATAGAACAGCTTATAGCCATGTATAACTATTAAAATTAGATTAGTTAAGATTAAATGTAGTAGACATCACAGGCTACTGCTCTTCAAGTAAGATATATCTGCTTTATTAGTCAAGGTTCTCTAAAGGAACAAAACTTATATGCATGCATACATACATACATACATACATACATACATACATACATACAAAAAGGGGGAGTGTTGAGAGGTATTAGATTAGCTTACAGGATGTAGTTAAGTTGGTTGTCTTAACTTAACTTAACTTAATGATTGTCTCACAGTGGAGAGACCAAAAATCCAGTTCAGGCTGTAAGGCTGGATGTCTGAGCAGTTCCCATCTAGGGCTGAAGGCCTGGAGGATTCCTGGAGAGCTAGCTGTAATTTATGTTGGAATCCCAAAGAAACTGGTCCTGACACTGTCAAAGGAATGTTCCCGAGACAGGACAGAAGAACTTGCTGCTGAGAGTAAGGACAAGAGACAGAAAGCAAAGCTTCCTTCTTTTGTGTCCTTTTATCTGGGCGTCTGTCAAAAAGATGCCACCCAGATTTAAAGTGAGCCTTTTTGCTTCAAATAACCTGATCAAGAACTCTCTCACTGTGGTGCCCAGCAGCTCGAGTTTCAGTTAATTTCAAGAGCAGTCAAGTTGACAGCCAAAATGAGCTATCACAAGTCCAAGAGCAATGGGCTGAAATTGAAATTTGCTTTTTATTAATTTAAATTATATTAACTGCATGAAGCTAATGGCAGCTCTACCAGACGAAGGGACAGAGCAAGTGTATGGTGTGTGTGTGCAGGGTTAATCCCACTGTCAGCCTCTGGGAGCTCTTATACAAGACTTGGTGTTATGGATTTTTAGCCACTGGTTTAAAAAAAAAAGTTAAGATAGAAGTTATGGTTCCAACATTAATTTCCTTAAAATAGTTATGGATTTATTTTAGACCTGGTCTCACAGCTAACCTCAAACTCATTATATAGCTGAGAATGACCTTCAACTTCTGATTCTCTTGCTTCTTAGTGCTGTGATCACAGGAGCATGCCCCCAAACCAAGTTTATGAACTGCTGGGAATTGAACCTAGGGCTTTTGGGAAAGCATGCTACCCAGCTATATCTCCTAGAGTCTATTTTTTAACATGTGCCGAGGGACTAAACCCAGAGCCTCATGCTTGCACAGCTAGTGCTCCACCACTGAGCTGTCCCCCCACCTCCTGTCCCTTTAACGGTCTGTTTTGAAGCTAAGTCTCACTCAGTTACCCAGGCAGGCCTTGGTTCATGATCTTCTTGCTCAGCCTCCTGGGATTACAGGCCTCTGCTACCAAGCCTAGTTCCACTTCATGCTAAGAAATCCTGTGGCTTTAAACAAATCACTAAATTCCCGAAGATTCAATTGTCTAGAAAATGGGTTTTAATGACTATTAATACTTCCTCTGTAGGCATTTTGTGAAAATTCAATAATAGGTGCAATTAAATTTAAGAGACACATCTGACCCTGGGTGTTGTCAGTTCCTTTCACTCCAGAACATATTGTAGGATGACTCAGCTCACCAATGTGTGGGTTTGGTTTGCTGTGTGCAGGAATGCACCCGTGGCCTCACCTTTCTCCAAGCAGCAAGAGGCCATACATAGAGCAGAAAAGTGAAGAAAGTAGTTTTGTGCCCATGATTTTTCATGGGTCTACCAGACATGACAGCAAGATAGAAAAACGTCAGCTAATATTCCAAGCACAGCTTCTGGTCCTTCTTGTTTCACCACATAAGTGACTTTTTACATCTGACCCCACATAGCCCTATGCTGAAGATATAGCTTTGAAAGATGGAGAAAGCTGCTCTTCTCTTTTCTTATCCTCGGGGATGCATTTGAAATCTGTAGAACATTTAATAATCTTTTGAGGAGACAATGATCTGAACCATCCATGCATTTCTAGGCCTTAGAATCAAAGACTGAGTTACAGATATAATTCACTAGCCTCTTGGTCATGCTTCTAAAGCTTGGTTCAAGAAAATGGATTATTTTTCCTTCTGAAGTAGGTGAGTTATGCTATTGGGTAAGTTCTGTGTTTAATCTGGCAGACAGCATGGCCCTTTGTGGACAGCATTGTTCTTTTGAACAGATCTTAATAAAAGCACAACTCAGCCACTTGCCAGTGTATGATCTAGGCCCTGGCACTGCCCAGATTGTTTAGAACTGGGAATGTGCAAGCCCTTCTCCATGGAAAACATGGTCCATGCCTTCTCCTTCCACTGAGTGACTCAGAAAGGCACAGTTACCACTATGTAAACACCAATGTGAGAGCATTGTAAAGCTCCTTAACCCCGGCTCTTCCCAAATGTCCTGTGAAGCTGCATGATAATGGTGATCTTAGACCATTGATCATGAGCCAATATGCTGACACCTTTACACGCATCATATTTTCGAACCCTCACAGCCCTCAGGGATAAGTCACTGTCACAGCCATTTCATAGATGAGAACACTATGTCCATGGCAGTTGTCAGTGCTGACATCATGCTGTAGATAAATAGAAAGTTCTACTTCTTTCATCTAAGCTCTAACAAATGGTAAAGGCTTGAACCCAAGTTAAGTTCATGCTCTTAACTGCCTTGATACATGTCCTCACAAGAAGGGCCAGAAGATTTGCACAGTGATTTTATATGAAGAAACAAGGTCTCCCTTCCCTACTGTTGCTGGTTTGTGTGTGTCAGTCTGACTCTGGCGGTGAAGCATATGAGCACAGGTATGTAATAAAGTAGAGGGGCCAGGCAGGTATGATATGCCAAGATTGACCAGCCTTAGGAAGACAGGGGATACCAGGACAAATGGTCCAGGGGTTGATACCAAGACAAGTGAGATAAAGGAATAAAGCCATAGCTACAAGTTAGGAGTCAAAAGCTACATTCAACATTGGGCCCCAGTGTGTGACAGAGATAGGGCTGGAGGCCTCTGGCAAAAAACCATTGCTACTGGACAGCTATAGACTATGAGATGGTCCCAGTTGAAGAACTGAGACTGGTCCTCAAGGAATAACTGCTTTCTGTAGGAGGTAGGTAGAGCATCAAGAGCCAAGACCACTAGGCTGTGACTTGAGTACCTGCTCAGTGAATCACAGCTGGCTGAAATCATAGGCTGGCTTACCTATTCTTGCTTCGATGTCCTCATCTTTAAATTGTTATGTCAGGGAATTGAGTTAATTCCTGTAAGGAATTTAGAACAGTGCCCAGCACCCTGCAAGGGCCCATAGGATACAGCAGCTATTGGCATTAGTAGGGACAACCACCTTTGCATGCTGCTAAGGATATGCTACTGAGCTAAAATGAGCCTGGCCTTCTCTGCTTGTATCTATAACCTAGTGGAGTTGAGGATAACCTCAAGTGAGCAGTACAAAATTGCAGTTGGCAAGTGTGGTATACAGAGGAGGAATGTTGGTGTAGGCAGGCAATTGGGGAGGGCATTCTAAAAAAGAGATAGAATAAGGGAAGCAACATGAACAGCAACATGTGCAAAGGCCTTGTGGTAGAGGGCTATGGAAAGTGTAGACTGAAGGAAGGCCTTATGGCTAGGTGGAGGATAGCCATCAGCCTGATAAAGAAGGAAAGCCTTCAAAATGCCATATCCAGAGGGACCAAGGTGAGATCCACTAATCTACATTTTGGTGAGATGGCTATAGCAGTTTTATGGGCATGTAACTAGCAAAGGGCCTGTCTAGCCTCATAGGGGACAGTCCAGAGTACAGTGTCCAGGATATTATCAGGACAAAGTTAAAAATAAGAGGTAGGCCAGGACAGCGTGTCAGGAGAAGAGTGGGCAGAGTTTTGCAGTGACATAGAATGGGTCCTGGGAGCCAGAGAAACAGTGACTTGTGAAACACTGGTGCCGGGTGAGATTTTTCAGCTTCCTAACTGCTGACTTGTGCCAGCATCAGCAGAAACTGCCTGTGTGGCTGTCCTGGCTCCAAGGAGAGATCTGAGGGGCTTCCCACCTTTTGTCAGCTCCATGGTACATTTTGTCAGTTGTACCTTTGGACAGGCCTCATCTTCCTCCCTCGGGAAGGGAGAGCTCATTGTTCAGTGTGAAGCCCGGGTAGCTGAGGGGGAGGGGGTGGTGGTGGCATTTTTTC
Organism: Sigmodon hispidus; assembly: GCA_004025045.1. NCBI lineage: Eukaryota > Metazoa > Chordata > Mammalia > Rodentia > Cricetidae > Sigmodon > Sigmodon hispidus. The sequence goes on from PVIH01000703.1 coordinate 133,257, forward strand.
AGTGTTCCTGACAAACTGGAGAAGCTGCACACAGCAGTGTCAGTCTGAAGCAATCACTGGCGAGGCTCCCTCTCCCAAGAATGTCTGAAATGCTTTCTAATCTTTATAATGCAAACTAGTTCCATAAACGCTTTGGGGTGGAACAATCCTCTGTTCTGTATAACTGGGCTATCCATTCTCTAGCCCAGTTTCTTTATTTAAAACCTCCATAACCACTTGGCACCATTTGAGGGGACCACACCTCAGACATGCTCAGGAAATGTCTGGCCCTGATCTTTTTGTTAATTTCTGTGTTAATCACTTATCTTGTTGCTGTGACAAAAGCAACTTAAGGAAGGTTTCACCTTGGCTCACAGTTCCAGAGTATAATTCAGCAAGCTGGAGATATCATAGCAATGGACCACATGATCGCTGAGGCCTGGCTCATGGTAGCTGACCACACTCCACCCACAGTCAGGAAGCAGAGAAAGATGAATATCCATGTTTGGTTTGCTTTCTCCTTTATGCTTGGTCTAGGATGCACCCCCAGAGAGTGGTGTTGAGTTGTCCATTTGAAAGCCTAGAACCCAGTTGAATCCTCTCCATTGACCTCCAACCCCCAGGGTCAGCCTGGGAAGGACTTGGGAAATGGTTCAGGGTTGTCACTTTACTGGCATACAGACTCTTGTTTGCAGTACAACCAGTGGTCAGGGTCTGTGCCTGTGTTTACAAGTTCTTGACCTCTTACTCAGGAATGAAGTAGAAAGTCCACACAGTTTACAAAACAGCAAGGTAAATTATTCAAAAACAAAGCCATAGTATGGATTAGAAAGGAATAAATACATAGAGGTATTAGATTATTAGGAGAATAATATGGGTGACTATTTTTAGTAGCAGGTTTGGATCATATACTTTTTGCTCACTCCCCATATATTTTCCCATAATGCATCTGATTTTAATGGCATGCATGCCAATTATGCCTAGGTATAAGATGGTAATTAAGGGTAGGTAATTCACTTGAAGACCCCATTGCTCTTATTGTCATGCACCCAGACCTGATCAGGCTGGATAGGCCCCTGGCCCATAGTTCCCAGGATGTATTTGAATAGAAACAGATGTTATCAAGACATTTGCTATAGGAGCAAGAAATTTTGTTGTTTAAAGCAGGTATGAGAGTCTATGCAGGTAGGAACCCAGCTTGCCAATGGGTTGCTAGGTGCTTTGGAGATGGGTGTGTACACAACCCAAGCTAGGTTGCTAAGTTATGTAAGATGCTGAGTTATGTAAGGTAGCTGTCAGTAGCCCTATCCCTCAGTATCCAATAAAGAAGAAAGATGGCTTCTTTTCAGTAGTCTATCCCAAAAGTCCAGAATTAAAGCTTGCCATGGCTTGGATCACTTCAAAGTTCTTAAATTACCTCCATGGCCAGAAGGAATGAATCACATGCCCAGCCCAGGGCTAGGCAGTGAAGTCAACCTTTCATTCCTATGGGAGGTGGAAGGTTATACTAGTTACTTTTCTGTTGTGATATACTACCATGGCCAAAGCATCTTATAGAAGAGAGTTTATCTTGGCTTACAGTTCCAGAGAGAGAGTCCTTCATGGATGGTGGGGAGGCATGGTAACAATCAAGAAAAGCATAGCAGCAGAAGCAGAGATCTGCCTGAGCAAAGCCAGGGTGAAGAAGGAGGGTCAGGGGCAGGAAATGAAACAAGCCGAAATCCTCAAAGCCCATCCCCAGTGACATTATTCCTCCTAAAGATTTCATAACCTCCCCAAATAACACCACTACCCGGGAATCAAGTGTTCCAATACTATGTTTCTTATTCATACAACTTCAAGGATTCTCAAGAGGAAGTCAGGTCATGTATTTAAAGAAGAAGATGAGACCAGTGGCATTTAGTCTATTAGATGTGTTCCTCCTGTCCACAGCTGGCCCTTTAAACTCATCCCATCCTCTAGGAGTCCTAACATCTGAATTTGACATCAAAATTTTTGTGTGATAGTTTGTTTTTTTCTACAGAAAAATAAAAAGGCCCTGGTTTGAGAGAGGTGATATAAAGTGACAGTTTAATGGGATTGGATGGAGCTCAACCTTCTCAGGTTCACTGTTTGTGACATGTCTGAGGACATACCTTCATCTGAGGTAACTTTCTGCCAGTCCTCCAAGAAGCTGGGTTGTCTACAGGGGAAGTAGAAAATAATCTCAGGGAGAGGAAGGCAGCAATGGACAAATGGGATAAACCGCAGTCCAGAGTGGTCAGTACACCTCTGCCACATGTCATGTGTGGTCTTGCTGACATTCTTCAGATCCAGAGAAATTTGTCCAGGGGCTCAGTACTTTTTAACTGTTTGGGAGGCATATTTATAACCTCTTTGGAGTCTAGTCAGTCAATTCAACCAAGAGTAAGTAAGCATGGCTGCTGATAAGAGAAAGAGTTGCTGATATTATTTATTTGATCACCAAAAGAACAGTACTGGAAAAATTGATTCAACAAAGATGTATCTTGACACCCACTCTTTCCTTGTAAAACTGAGCCAGCCTTGAAGGCAAGCCATCAACTGTCTCTAGGCTGGCATAGTGCCAGCCTTCCCATGGTCATCTGCATTATTCCCTGTACTCATTCTGGTGTTAACACAAGACCTTCCAGTAGGTTTGTATCAAGCTTCACCTGTTTGCCCTTCCCCATCCTCTTTACCTTATGGGAAATTCCCCCCAGAGCCATGGATTCTGTTGTGATTCAAACCCAGATCCAGCTTTAACAAGTATGTTTATTTTTCTTTGTGTGTAGGGGTGTATGTATGCATTTGTATGTGTGTGTGTGCTAGAAATTGACAGTGTCTTCTGACATCACCCTAGTTTATTTTATGAGACAGAGTCACTCCCTGACCTGGCTGGCTAATGGTCTCCAGAGACCACCCTAGCTGTGACACCCACCCAGTGCTGATGTTACAGATGTGCATTGTCATACCTGACTCTTATGCTTGTGTTAGGGATCTGAATTCAGGTCCTCATGCCCACATGGCAAGCACGTGGCTTGTTGAACCATTCCCCAAGCCTTTGGAGAATGTGTTTCTCTGTATAAATAACCAGTCATTTACTTCATCCTTCCAAGTAGTCCAAGGATCCACTTGCATTATTTCTATATTTATGTTTGTCTGCCAGTGTAGACTCTGGGTATCATCTAAAACTCACAAACAGAATCTCTCAGGGATCTGATGGGAAAACAGCATTTTAGTTTGTATACCAGAAAACCCATAGGAGGGCCACTGAGTTAATGACCCACCAAGTTGTAGAAACCCAAACCATCATTTCCCCCACACACACACCCAGGTGAATGACCCTGCTTGCTGGTTGATCTGGAATTAGAACGTCCATCTTGGCTGCAGTGCCCCCTTTACCAGGAGGCCAGCAGCCTGTTGAAAAGACAAAAGAAAAATTAAAGTCTGTCTCATCTCAAAACTTCTGAATGTGAGCTGGAAATATTAAGAGAGAACAAAAAGGTATCTTAAGAAATTATGATGTTGAGTTATTTTATTTTCATTTATTCAACAAATATTTGTTGAGTACCTACCATGTGTCAAGCACCCTGCCAAGTGCACATTGATGAATAAGTCTGTTATACCTCCCTGTAAGGGTCAAGGCCTCATCAGGAAACAGCTGCTACACTCAAGAGATAATTAAAGAAAGCCAAATGAAGAAGCAGCCTCTGAATTGCAAATCCAGTCTCAGGTAGAGAATTACAACAGGACAGAGCCAAAGCAGTACATCTCCCATTGATTAAACTTGCCTGGGAGTCAAAGGGAACCACCAATGCTGCTCTCAGGGGAGCCAGAGGTCAAAGGGAACCACCAATGCCGATCTCAGGGGAGCCAAGTGCAGCAAAGAACTGGTTTGAAATCGAACAGAGATGTGCAAGTGCAGAGAGGAGCAGATTGTGGGAAGTACAAAGAAAGATGAACCAGATCGGAGAAGAAGGCCGTAAGGTTGAGCTGCACACAGAGAATGGTCAGAGAAGCATTCTACAGTGGTCTGCAAGGGAGGGAGGAAGACGATGATGGTAACAGATAAAGAGGGCACTTGCCCAGTTCCAGGAGCTCTAAGGAGCCCAGTGTGATTAGAGAGCACTGGGAGAGATGACTTAAAACACATTGCTGGCTCACACTTAGCCTCCTGGTGTTCCTCTGGCAGCACTTGGCCTCTTCCTGTTTTCTTTAGTCAGGTGCATTAAAGTGGAAAAAGTCAGATGACTTTCATGGAAGGCTGAGAAAGCATATTTAGGGACCATAAGGAAGCAGGGATCAAAAATAGCACTTTTGCTGGGTGAGGGAGAAGTTACTATTTAAAGTGGAAACAAGAATTTAAAAAGAAAAAACTAACTATGCGCTCCTTCTGTGGCTATTTGTATTGATAAGCCCCCCCCCTTTTTGACTGCTTTCTGCCTGGCTAAATCTGGATTTCATACACAGTTTGTTCCCATTTTACCCCAGATACCACCTTAACCAAACAACTGAATTATAAATCTGACTAGAGCAAAAGCTTTCCTTCAGATGAGCTGTAAGCTTTAAAAGCATAGCTAAACAGGAGTATGATTCACACAGTCCCGCTATTTATCTTCTTCCCTTGTACAAACAAGCCAGCATCGGCTATAGACAGCCAGCTCCAAGTGCTTTGGATCTATCTATTTGTCTTTAAGGAGAAAGATGAAAGGGCTGGCATTTTCCCTATATATGAGTGTTGCCATAGTTACAAGGCTTTCATCCATCTTTCAAAGTTCTGCATCTTTCTGCTTGTCTTGATTTCTTGTTGCTATGATTAAAAAAAAAAAAATACCCTGACAAAAGCAACTTCATGGAGAAAGACCTTATTTTGGTTCAAGGCTCAGCCTGTCAGTGGAGAGGTCACACCAGCAGGAGTTTGAAGGGACTGATTTCATTGCACAGTGATCAGGAAGGGAGCTAGGTACACGGAGGCAAGCATTCCACTTGCTTTCTCGAACTCTCTTACAGTCTCATTTTAACAACTAAGCATGAGATTCTCACGTCGCCACCCTTCCTGAGCTTCTTATTCTTTCCACTCCCACTCCCTTGTCCACAGTCTCGCTTCTGTACATTCCCAAGGCAACCAAGAGCTCCTGTCATAAATGGAGCTAACAGCTGGCAAGCCTTCTAAGTAGGACACTGTGTTAACTCCCACAGTATAATTATTCCAGTTAATTTTTGTAGTAAAGCCATGCAGTATATGTACACAGAACAATCCCACAAGAATTGTCCAGCCCCAAGTGTCAATAGAGATGAGGTGCAGAGCCCTGCCATAGGCTAGATGAGGCAGTGCACCCCTTTAATGCCAGCATTCAGGAGACAGAAATAGGTGGATTTCTTTGAGTGTAAAGCCAGCTTGGTTTGCATAGTACATTCCAGGCTAGCAGGACTGTATCATAAGACCCTTCTAACAAAACAGAAACAAAAGCCATCTTCTGTGGGGAGGTTGTCTTGTAAAAGCAGTCATTTTTCCTTTAAAAGGTAATATGGCATTAGAATATTCAGTACGCTTCTTAAAGTAATCCTGGCTGTCCCTTCACTCTGGAGTTCCCTCATTTCATACAGAGAGTGATCCACAGTAGTCATCCTTTGGTTTTGGAAGGACTGAGTTTATTAAGAAGATATCAAATGGAAATATAAGAAAATAGAAAGCAGCAGGAGTTACAGAGCTTCAGGTCAGGCACTTTCTTCATCACAGAACTGAGTGGGGAAGCCCCAGGGTCCAAAGGTGCAGCTGGAGCAGCATGCCTTCTCCTGGGAAGGTTTCCATTAGCCATTCCCGCCATGGCATGTGTGTACTGTGACAAACTGTACCTGAGTCTTTTGCTTTGGAAAGGTGGCTGGAAAGGATTTACCTCCCAGCTGTGTTCAAGGACACAATGTTTTCAGGCTAACAGTTTACTCTAAAGGTGTGGTATATTCACTCTTAGACTGTTTTGCTGGTCTCCTTTTCCTTCTCATAGCCTGGGGGGGCAGCCATCCTGAAAAGGGGTCTGAGAGGACACCCTAAACTTCCTGGGTCTGAAGTGTATAAGCCCCATTTCCAGAACCAGCCTCTCAGTGAACATGAGCAGCACACAACAGTTTGCTAACATGATGTATCACACCCACCTCTGATAGGGGACAGCTTGGTCGTTCCACACCTCACTTTTATGAATCCTGGCATTTGGCTTCATTTTATCACCATCAGAGATGGACTGTCTCTTCACCAGCATAGATGTTCCAGGTCTGTTTTGTACCAGCAGCAATTGTGGATCAGGCAAGCCTGTGCTCATGCTATTGTTAAATCTATCCCAGATGATCTCAGACCAGGCTAGCCCTTTTTACAGCTCAAGTGCCACTTTTCTCTAGCTCTTCCACCTGCTGTTAGAAGACTGTGAGCTCTTCTCCCTGTGGTAGCACCCCTGGTGCTGTGAAAATGGGAGCAGTGAGCTTGGCCTTGGCTGTTACTCCACCCTGCAAACCCCAGGTTCTTTTCATTTTAGTCAGCACCTGCTGCTCCTGAAAGAAAACTCAACTAAGACAAACAACTGAACAGGATGTGATAGCACAATTTGTAGTCAGGCACCCAGGAGGCTGAAACAGGAGGACTGTGTCTGAGATTATCCTGGGCTATATGATGAAATTGTGTCTCAGTTTAAGAGAAGGAGGAACAGCTCAGGCTGTTTGATTTGGAGAGCTGGAGTCATAAACCAAGAGAGAAAAGAAGTTACGTTGTCCTGAATTGTAGCCTAGAATAGCTTACCCAGCAGCGAGTAGGGATAGAGGACCCTACAGGCTGATCACTGAGGTCTCTGAAAAGCAGGAGTAACTTTTTGTTCAGCACTTGGTGGCATTATGCCTGGAGGGTAGCTAGTTACAGAAGCCTTCATCCCCATTAGATCCCCATTAGCCAGGATTTGAGTGCCCTGCTGCTCTGCCTGGCTCTCTCTTAGCCTTTCCTGTGAAGAATGAGAATAACAGTATCTTGAGAGTCAGATGAGGTTAGAAGTGGGAAGTTGGGCTGACCCATGAAAATATAAACAAACAATGGCAGGGAGAGTGGGCTGCTGTGCTGCTGTAGGTGAGCACAGGAGTCAGGAGACAGATTGGTTCTAGCCCCTCTGAGAGGGGTGGTCTCTGTCAGGATGCTGTGCATCCTCTGTGCACAGGGAAACTCTACTTCCTGAGTGCAACCCATAATCTATCCCCGCTCTCTTCTGCCCTAAAGTATTTTCTCTAGGATGTCAGTAAAATTTGACATCATAGATTCTACTTGTGACACCCTGTTGTGGTTTCAATATGAAATGTACCCAGTGGATCGGATATGTTAGTCCCCAACTGCTAGCACTGTTGGGAAAGTGGTGAAACATTTCGGAGGTGGAGACCTTCTGGAGAGCAGCCTTGAGGCTTTGTGGCTGGCCTGCCTCCTGTCTCTCTGCTTCATGTGGATGCCAGCCTCCTAACCACCGCTGTCCTTGCCGCCTGCTGCCATGTCTCTCACCATGATGCCTCTGTATCTTCCTGAACTGTGAACCCAAATACACCCTGGCCCTCTTAAGTTGCTTTTGTCCATGTATTTTATCACAGCAATGACAAAGAGAACAAACAGGAATTAGATCTGGTTTTGTTTTATTTTGTTGTTTGTTTGTTTGTTGTTTTTGCTTCTGCTGCTCCAGTAGCTGGAGCAATGACACACAGTGGGCACTTAATGAAACTGACACTTGTTGGCATTCATAAACTATTTGTTAAATTAACCATCTCTGCAGCAGGAATTCTGATTGTAATGAAAGAAACACAGAGGCAGATATCGGGGAAAGGCTGAAATATCAGAGAGGAAACACCACGGTCAAGTCTCACTCAGCTATCTTCCAGCTTCCTCAGCATCACTGCTCTGGGTAGCTTCTAATACCTGCTGTTTTCCTAAGCCTGCCTTAAATACCCTCTTCGCCCAACTGTATCTCATCCAGGTTAAGATTAAAGTCATGAGCTACTCTATTTGGTAGTTAGCCTTGAACTCACAGAAATACAGAAAGATCTCTGTCTCTGAAGTTATGGGATTAAGGGCTTAGGTCACCACATCTCTCTTTTAAAGAGACATAAATGATCTTAAAAAGGGTGAGAGATCAGCCTATGATCACAAGACCAAAAAGAGGAGCCTTTAAGGGCTACAGTAAACTCAGTAGCTTTGTTTCACCAATAACAATAGCCCGAAGCGCCTTCAAACCAGCTGCGAAGACCCTGGGTCCCTTAGAGTTCAGAGTGATGAGACTGAAGTGTAGATAGAGTTAGAATGGCTTGAGATGCCAGCAAGATCTGAAACTACCTGTCCTGTCCTAACTCCCTACGGATCCAAATCACAGCACCCAAGACTCGGAGAAGGAATGAGTGGGGCAGGGATTTACTTTTGCCAAACCTCACAACTATCTTGGAAGTGGCAGACCTGCTCCCAAACAAATATGCTCACCCTCTATTGAGGATCAACCCCAGAGAAAGAGCTTCCTGTTCTCTTAGGAGGTAGTGCAAAGGGAAAGGGTTAGGCCTCCAATCGTTTTACATACAATTTTATTATTTTTCTCAAATAACAAAAATGTTATTTATAAATGTGTTTTATACATTGAAATATTTCCATAATCTCCCTTCCCCACCTACTGTTACTTTGGCATTTGTTTCTAGGCAAACATTGACAGATAACTAGAGGCAATAAAACAGCCCTAACATTTTACAGTTTGTGGGTTTCTTTTAAGTAGCCTATACTTTATCTTTGTCAATGCACAGGCTCTAAGTCATCTGAAGCTGTTTAGTATTTCATTTCCCCTAGCTCTTTCCTTTAAAATTTATTCATTTTTATTTTATGCATGTGAGTGCTTTGGCAGCATTTATGTCTGTTCAATGTGTATGCAGTATGCAAAGATTCCAGAAGAGGGCATTATAGCCCCCTAGAACTGGAGTCATAGCTGACCCGAACCCTGCAGTCATTAGCCATCATGTGGATGCCAGGAATAGAACCCAGGTCCTCTGGAAGAACAGCCAATACTCTTAACCTCTGAGTCATCTCTCTAATCTCTGTCCCTAGTTCTTTTAACCCATCCCACATTGCTGGACTTTTAGGGGCTTTTTTCCAGCTTTTCACTGCCTCAATTTGTATTGAAACATACTTCTGACTTGAATGTGTATGCTTGCAAAAATGTTTCATACCATAAAATTTTAGAAGTGGGATTAATGAACTAAGGCATACGTACATTATAAATTTGTTTGAATAAAAGATAACCAAGCCATCCTTCTAGATACTATATTAGTTGCGTATCCATTGAAAAAGTAGGAACTCGTAGTTGGGTGCTTGATGGAATCAATCCACTAGGATTGGAGCTGCACTAGCAGAGTGGACTAATATTTCCAGATTCTAAGCATCCATTAGGGAAGAGCTCTGACAGCCCATGCTGGAGGCAGATCAACTCAAGTCCATCTCTTTGCCAGATCTCTAAAATCCTAGTGGGGTACCAGCCATCTGAATGGTTTCCAGGGAACTGGGTTGCCATCCACTGTGCTGAGTTCATTCTTGGTAGGTTGGTGCTCAGGCCACATTTTAGTCACATTTAGCAGGGGAATTAAGCCATGAGTCCTTGCCAGCTAGGATCTGGCAGGGGAGGAGGCACTAATTGTCCTGGAAATTCTGCCTCTGACAGCAGCAGCCCTTGTATTTGCCGCTTTTAAAATCTTTGGACCTTGCTTGGTGCCAGCGAGGGTTAGGGTTAGGGTTAGGATGCCCATAAACAGAAAACAGACAACACACAAAACTCACTAAGGCAGAGTATAATCAACTGACTGGGTGGGTCTACAGGGAGGCTCAGTGACAGACATGCGAAACCCTCAGAACTCACATAAAAGGGCGCTCAAGGCAAACTTTTAACAATCAAAATTTGTGACTCCCCCATCCCCCCAAATATCTATGATTTCACAAAATAGGTAATGAAGTTTGGGTTGTGAGCCTGACCTTTAGTGGCTGAGCCATTTCTCCAGCCTAGGAATGTTCCTGTTCCCTCTGTGTCCAGACTCCAGATGCAGTAGGGCCAGCCTGCCCCTGCTTACACACACACACACACACACACACCTCCCTTGCCTTCACTTCCATCGTGGATTATATTCCCCGGATTGTAAACTGAAATTAACCTTTTCTCCCAGATGTTGCCAGGTGTTTTGTCACAGACAAGAAAAGGAACAAATACACCAGTGTTCGAGAGGCCCTCCAAAAAATCCACAACTAGTGTGCTTTCCCAAAATCTCTTTTCAACATAATCCAGGGAAGATTTGTGGAAAGGTTTTCTTAACTCATAAGCTGTATCCATGGGAAGGTTTTCAAGGAGGAAGATGATATTTGAGGGTCTGCGGAATTTCTTGGATACATAGCTCCTACCCATAAGCAGCTATTTATTTTCTCTGTGCAGCAGTTGAACCCAGCCAAGGCCAAGTTGTCCTAGGAAGTCGGGTAAATGGTACAAGCTGCTGTCAGGAACTGGAGAATGAGAGTGGGAAAGACATTTCTGTGACCCACTTTGATATCTTTGCGCTGTTCCTGGAACCCAGTCCTGGCTTCATTTCCTCTCAGCAGAAGTAGGATGCTGGGTGGGCAGACAGCTTCATATTCATCCATGAGAAGAGGAAAACAGAGCAGAGCAAGGTCCTGATTTAGGTCCCTGTTTCTATGGCTCCTTGGATCTCTAACCAGAAGCTGAGGGGGCAATATAAGCCCAGAGAAAGCATCTTGTTTGGTCCCCAGAACACAGCTTCTTAGAAGTGGTACTTGATTTTTATTTCATACTCATACTCTTGCATTTCCAAATGTGTCTATGGGGTTTTCAAGATGGCTTAGCAGGAAAGGGTACTTGCACTAACCTGAGTTTAATCTTTAGAATCCACATGGGAGAAGGAATCAGATCTTGCTGCATGGTGTCCTCTGACCTTCACATCCTAATACACACACACACATACATACACACATACACACACACATACATACACACATACACACACATACATACACACACATACATACACACATGTACACACACATGCATATACACACATGCACACACACATACATACATATACACACATGCACACACACATACATACACACATACATATACACACATGCACACACATACATATAAACACATGCACACACACATACATACACACACACACATACATACACATACATACACACATACACACACATACATACACACATGTACACACATACGTACACACACACGTACACACACATATATACACACACATACATATACACACATGCACACACACACTCACGTACTCACACACATACAAATATATACATACACATAAAAATTAAATTCACTGTGGTCCATGAAACACCTCTTAGAATCTTCTAGGAGGTTGTTAGAAATTCAGAACCTTGGATCCACCTTAGACTTAGTAGACCTGGATTGTGGTTTTTAAGATGGTTCCTGGATGATTAGTACGTCTGCTGAAGCTAAATGGGCTGTCTAGAAGATCAATCCCTGCCTCCATCAATGACTCCTACCCTCACCCATGACCTTGGGTAACATGCACATCTTTTTCTATTTTTGGTCCCTAGTCTATCAAGTGGAAGTACCATTCTTGCATCTCCTGAATCATAGTATGTTATATACTTTCAGAAAGAATGAGCTTTGTAAATGCTTAATATTTTTCCTGTAATTATATCCAATAGCTTGTATTTTATAAAAGTTTGATGTCTAAAAAAACAGCCATGACTCTCCTGTCCCTGCATCCCTTCTGCATCCATTTGCTCACGAACTCATCAGACTTTGTGTAACTGACCTTTTTCTCCAGTCTACCTTACCTATTCTTTAAAATAAGCTGTCCCGACTTGTCCAGTGTGTCCTTAGTCCTTCTTTTAGCCAGTCTAGTAAAATGGCCTCCTTATACAGTCATGAGTGGCACTCTGTCAGTCTGTAACTCTGGAAAAGAAGGATCCTGGAAGCAAAGATCCAAAGCTTACCTATGTCCTGCCTTCATCCAAGGGCCTTGGGGGTATACAGCAGATGACAAGCAGTATTTTATAGGTTGTCCTACCAGATGAATAACTGTGGGGGGAAACCCCATGTCCATTGAGGAGTCCCACTAGACAAAATTCATGGGGAACCCCACTAGGCAAAATCTGTGGAGAAGTCTGTGGAGTGGCCCCATGAGGAAAAGACTGTTGGGTGACTGGCTGTGGATACCAGCTGTTTTCTGTTTGTGACTTTCTAGGGTGCCACTGCTATGCCTCCCTAATAATAGCTATGGGGTTCTTTCCACAGCTCTTTGCTAGTGTTTTACATCTTTGGGCACACTTATAGTTATGGATAGTCGAGTCTGATATATAGAAATAATACCAGAATATTCTTTATTGACACAGGAAAGTAACAGTATTTTCAGTCTCAAAGACAATTAATTTTAAACTTCAGAACAAATGTAAACAGACTAAACTTCTCCTGCAGAATATAGACAAAGACTAATTTCCAGATGTTTATTGCTAAACCTAGGCCAAGCTGTTTTGAGACATACCCGCTTTGCAATAAATAGTTCCCTTTCTGCCTGTACCTGACCACTCAAGGTTCAACCTGCTACTGCTACTGTTATGTCCTAAATTTCAGTTTCATTCTCTGACTGAAAAAAGTTATGTACAAAACCAAGCATTTACACTGGTCTTTGTTATCTTACTAGCTTGAGAAAAACTGTATGCCTTCATGTGTTATGAAGATGGGTTGGACCCTGAAAATGTAGCATATAATTGTCCAGAGTTTGGCTAAGGAAGCAGATGCCAGCCACAACATGGTGGGAAGAAAGGAGGAATGAGTATGTATGAATGAGTGTGTGTAAGAGCAGCAGCAATGTAGGGATGAAACTATGCAGAGTGTGAGTGAAGTATATGTGTGCTGAGTGAGAGCTAAGGAAACAGAGGTCTAGAGAGGGTAAGAGAAATGGGAGAGATTATATGAATGAAGAAGTGAGTGAGCTAAGAGTGAGGAAATGATGTTGAGGAAGCATATGTGTGTGAGTGATGAAGCTGTGAGAAAGAGCTACTGCTACATATAGGAACTGTGCAAAGAGCTGTATAGGAATGTGTAAGAACAATGTAAATGTTATATGGTAAGAGAGCTATGTAAATAAATAAGTGTGGATATGAGACCGAATGAGCAGAGTGAGCGAATAATGTAGAAGAAGCATATGTGTGTGAGAGAGATAAAGCTATGTAAAAGAGTTTTTGCTACACATAAGAACTATACAAAGAGCTGCAGGAGAATGTGGGAAAACAGTGTAAAATGTTGTATGGTAAGAAAGCTATGTATTTAAGATGAATAGCTATGGCTGTGTGGAGATTTGTAACTGTGTAGAGGCAAGAATATGAAACTATATAAAAAATGTAGAAGAGAATTATGTAAAACAAAGATGTGAGGACATGTGAAAATAGATGTAACTGTGTATAGAGATGTATGGCCATATGTATGTAAAGTAAGATATGTAGTAGCATGTAAAGAATGCAGCAATGTGAAGATGTGTAGCTGAATGGAGACAGAGTCAGAGACTGGTTTTAAGAAGTAAAAGAGAAAAGTTACCATTAGAAGGTGTGTATGTTTCCTTATTTTACCAGACAGCTAGATAGAGATTTAGTCATAAATACCTCAGATTAAAAAGTCTCTTGTCCCTTCACTACTCTGAGGCATTCCTTTTATTACTCTGAAGTGAACTGTAGGGCTGGTCTCTCACAGTCCAGGGTATTCTAGGATAACATGGGGTTTGGATCAATGAGAAGACTTATCATGCATATGATCTTAATACACCAGCAGTGTTCAGAGTCCTCTGCATTAAATCAGTTGATATCTTTACCCTTAGGTGGTATAGTTACTTCCATTTTGTAAAGGTATCTGGATTGTTTTTATTTACACTAGCATGTGTGGATGTGCGTGCATGCATGTGTGCATGCGTGCTTGCGTGCATGCCTTAATGTGTGGAAGTCAGAAGAGGGCTTGTGGGAATTATTCTCTCTTTGTACCAGACTGGTTCAGAGATGCAGCTCAGCCACAGGTACCTTTACTGGCAAAGCCATTCCATCAGTCCCCAAATCCTAACTGAGGTGACATGGAGCTGAAAGGTAAATTTCAAAGTCTGTGTCCCTGACCACACCCCTGGCTGTCTCTCAGAGATCTTTATTAATCCTACTGCAGGCACACAAGGACCTCTTCCTCAGGCTCCTGTTTATGTCCTCATCCTCATCTCATCATTCTTTTCCTTGTACAGAATCCTCCAGGTACATGGCCCTTCTTCCTCTTCTTAGAACACAAAAAACTTACTCCATCACAAAATGTTCTTCTTCCTTCTGCCTGGAACACTTTTTTTCCACCCGTGGCTTAGCTGGCTGCTCATCCTTTAGGTCTCTCCCTAATTATCACTAACACAGAGTTCTTGGCCAACACTGTCAGGATTAATTCAGCATGTTGCCATCTACCCTACTCTGCCTTCTGTGGCCTGTCTAGAGTTGTCCCCTATGCTATTTTCATTGCTCTGTTGTCTTAGTTATGGTGTTTACTATTCATTGTAATACACTGTACATCCCAGTGCATCCTGCTCACAGTTCTGCATACAACGCCTGGTGATATCAGGGTTTGGTTGACATCTTTGAGGAATCTACATTGACCTCCAAGCCCTTGACTCTCTACTCTCCATCACTGGAAACCATTGAGTTCCTGTCTCCCGATATCTGTTGTTGCCTGAGTCAACCTTCCAGGGTAGCCTGCTAAACATGTTTAGAAAGCATCATGGAGTCACTGGAAGCCCAGAGCATATTCAGTTGGCTGGAAGGTTTGGTACACCCTTTCAGTTAGCAGCAGACACTATGACGACACAACCAGAATCCCCCAAGCAGCCCTTCCTAAAACTGGCTCCATGTGATTAAGATTAGCACTACTTATGTACAGGAGATGTCCTTTCTAAGCTCCACTTCTGTTCATAAAAGAATACTTTTTATTAAATATTTCTTCTTAAATGTTTTATTTTTATATATTTTTGATCATATTCTTTCCCTCCCTCTAACTCTTCCCAGAGTCTCCCCACCTCCCTACTCACCCACCTTCATGCTATCTCTTGCAGTCTCTCAAACAAAGCAAAGCAAAGCAGGACAAAAACCCCACATAAATAGATTTATGTTGACTAACTACTCCTAGGCATGGGGTTTGCCATGGAGAGTGGATGATACAAAACTCTTTATTGGGACAGACAACTGGTTTATTAGACCATTAAAGCAATGACAAGTCAAGGGTTAAAAGGTCGGAGACCTGACCAGGGGTAGGTTGGTAATGTACTGGCTCTGTTCCATTCTGGTGGCTCCCCAGCTGGCAGGCTCAGACCTCATGCCTATCTTTGGTACCAGCTGGCTGTGAAGAAGCCAGTTAATTTGTTTTAGCCTTTCATAGTGTGCCAAAGATGCTCAGATGGCTTTTCCCATGTGAGAGGAGCAGGGGAAGGCTGGGGAAGGGGGAGTTGTAATGTCAGGAGCGCACAGCCCTACCATGTCCTCCTACCATGCTGCCTTGGCGGTAGCTGACAGAGTAAGCGCTCTGAGATGTGCCAGCCATTTTCACCACAGGAGCAGGTGACAGTGTCTGCCAGGATCTGCTGGTCCCTGGCAACCCAGAACATGGGCTGATGACCACAGTTAGGAGTTGAGAAAGATTCCCTAAGAGCTGAGGACTTGAAAAGTAAGACAACAGAGCCCTTCACCATAAGAAATTCTTGGAAGCCACTACAGAGATGCAAGAGTTTGTCATCAGTTACACAGAAAACAACCTAGGTATTCCACACTGAGCCTAGAGCAACATGAGGGTTGGTGTCCTGTGCCTTACAAAAATCTTGTTTCTATATGGATACTTCCTGCTGCCAGTCTTGGTGTACTTCCTGGAAACTCTGCTCAGTTAGTAGCTGCCAAACTGTATTCTTTGGAGCTGTGGTGATTTTCATGGTGATTTTACCCTCTTTCGCTATCTGGGGCATTGTGAGCAGCCATAGTCAGAAGAGAAGACTGTGGGGATAGACCAGAAATGTGGCCAAACATCCTAAGTGCACAACACAGGGCAGCCCCATAAGGCCTATGTAATCTGAGATGTGGATACTATTTTCCTTAAGAAACCCTGAATTGGAGTGTCTGTGGGCATAAAGGCAGGCTTACTAGGATAGAAGTGTCTTCTTTGCAAAGAATTTTTCTTGCATTGTTCTTTTCTAGGGCAGGCTGAGAGTCACCAGGAGATCTTGCTTGAACATAGATTGGGATTCTACAATTTTGGGGTAGGGTCTAAGAGGCTCCTGGACATGCCCCGTCTGTAGATCCTATCTGAGTACCAAGGGCTGTGTGTGTATGTGCACATCCCACTGACTTCCCTTTATCTCCAGCTTCTCCCCCAGCCTTCCCTGTCACACTCATTTTGAACCATTCCAGAGCTTGTCATCAAGAAACATGTGCTGGTATTTAAACTCCACTGCATAGATGACAGTTCCTCAGCAGCTGTTGCTTGTTTGAAGTTCAGGGTGTTGATAAAATCAATGGACTCAGTGGGAGGGGGGGGCGGGAAGGGGTCCCAAGGGACCTGATTAAACTATGCATGTATGAGAACACACACACACACACACACACACACACACACACACACACACACACACACACGCAGGCACACCAGTCTTGAACTTCAAGATCTTTCTCACATGGTCTGATACAAGCAAATTGCTACAACACATTCATTTTTTTTGTAAAAGACTAGAAAGTAAATATTTTGGGCTTTCTAGGTCATGCAGTCTTTATAAAAAGCAAAAAGAAATTAGATTCTGGGAAGTGGTCATAGGTAATGTGAAAATAAGTAAGTGTGATTGTATTCTAATAAAGTTTTATTTATAAAAGCAAGCAGGGAGGTGAATTCAACCCCAGACAATAGTTGCCAATCCCTGTTCTAAATATTTTAATTTTTTTTCATGTCTCCAGCTCTTCTTTGTAGTCTGTGGATTTTTATCTAAAATAATTCTTATTTCGTCATCAAAAGAGACAAAACAGAGGTAGGGAAAACCTTACTGAGAAGAAGGTAAACTATCACTTTGAGAAGCAAATGTCAAGAGGACAAAGGGAGTCGATTCTATTTCTTTTACTGCATGACAATGTGAAATGCAAATGTGTCTTCTAAGCTGTCACAGCCATAATTCTCTGCCTTTTCATGCCAGTATTTTTCAAGAGTAGGACAGGACAGGGTGACAAATAAGGAACAGGACACTGTGCCCAAAGGCTGTCTTTAAATTTAAGTCTGTTTTCTTCTTAAGCATGCATCATCTGCTCCTCAGACCCCTGGAGGAGAGGAACACAGCAATGTTTGCATTTCTCTGCCGTCTGACCATGGGCATTCCTTGAAACATTGGTTTGTTTTCTCACCGATGCCATTTTCTGTGGAGGGTGAGGATGCTGTTCAAATGAGAATGCTGATGTCACTTACAGCGTCCAAGCTGTACTAATGGGCTGAACTGCAGAGGTCCACAAGCTAAACTACATCCTGACCCCCTTTTGGTGGAGCAAGGGCTAAGGATGTTGAAAAAAATCCCATATATGGCCCTATGAGAAACAGACCCCTGAAGAAAAGATAAATCAAAGCCCTTCAGGCCAC
Source organism: Sigmodon hispidus (assembly GCA_004025045.1). Taxonomy (NCBI): domain Eukaryota; kingdom Metazoa; phylum Chordata; class Mammalia; order Rodentia; family Cricetidae; genus Sigmodon; species Sigmodon hispidus. The sequence continues at coordinate 150,959 of PVIH01000703.1, forward strand.
CATCCCTGTCTTAGGGTTTTTATTGTTGCAACTCTCATAAAGAAAACACTTAATTGGTGTGGCTTTCTTATGGCTTCAGAGGTTCAGTGCATTATTATCATGGCAGGGAGGTGGGCATGGTGCAGGCAGATGTGGTGCTGGAGTAACTGGGTAGTGTCCTGTGCATAGGAATCCTCAAAGTCCACCCTCACAGTGATACACTTTCTCCAACAAGGCCACACCCACTCCAACAAAGCCAGACTTCCTAATAGTGTGACCCTATGAGAGTATGGGGGGTGGCAAATGACATTTCAACAGTACCCATTAGATATCTCTAACAAAGCCTATATCATTTGAAGAAGAAAAACCTTGTCTACCAGTAGAACAATTCTACTTGCAAGCGGGGCTTGTCTCTGTGACGGTGGATTCCCTACCCAGGTCCTCCAGCATGAGGACACTCTATCATGCCAGTTTTAAATGTGGGGTCACACTTCTCTGTAGCCAGCATTTTTTACAAAATGTATTACTCTTCCCATATATGTGCTTGTTCATAGGTATGCATGCATACATATGCAGAAATATATGTACACACACACCAATGCTCTAGTGGCAGGAAAAATGCATATGTTTCAGGAAAGTATAGGGGCATCAGAGGAACCTCATTATTTGATCCATTGTACTGATTTTTCATATTTTGACAATGAGTCTTTCTGCACAAAGTAAAGAATTAAACATCAAAAGTATAAGGAAGAAGTCCCAGGCATCACTGGAGAGTCAAATTATTCCTAATAGTTGCTGACAGGCTAGAGAATATTACAGTGTGTCAGACAGAACACAGGTTGTAGTTCATAGATTCATTCATTCACATAAAACCACATTTAACCAGTGTTGGGTTTTTGTTTGTTTGTTCACTTGTTAATTTTAAAAGCATCAAATTCTTGGGACATGATTTCTTTCATTGGGGACTTTCAGGCTTCGCCCTTTCTATTGCTCCTTATCCTGTATAGGTTAACAGGAGCACGTAGTTCCGCCCTCTTGGGACTTAGCCTAACCAGAAAGATTGATAAAAACAAAAAGTAACAGATGTATTAATATTACAATATATTTTAAACAGAGTTTCTCCCTGAGCAGCTCTGCCACTTCATACCCAGATATATCATTGTACCCATTTTTATCACGCAGCCCATGGGCTTTAAAAGTGTCACGGCCTGGATGTGATTATCTTGCTTGGCATAGTTTAAGAAGGGGGAATGTTTCTCATTGAGAACATGGGCTATGAGGCTGTAATTCTGTCTGGGGGACCAGAAAACTGCTAATTTAAACTAACCTCCAGAGCTGTGATCAGTGAGGTAAAAACATCTTCTCAATTCAGGAAGCTAATTATAAATTCTATGTTCCTCAGCTTTAAAATGAGGAATGCTCTGATGCTGAGCTATACAGAAGTTTGCCAGAGACCACAAGGTTAATAAGCTTGATTGCAGTGTTTTTTAATTGTTTACAATTCTACATGTTGGAATTGCATCCTGGCCCACACCAGGTCAAAGGTGATCACTTTACCCTTCACTTGCCTTTATTCTGAACTTTGTATTGAGTACCCACACGGTTCTGGATCCTGCTAGTTCTGTGAGAATAGAAGAAAACAGGATTGCGGCTCCCTGGCAGAGCCATTTCAGCTATAAATTTATGTACAGACTTTAAAAAAAAACTGAAACAGGATGAGCAGCTTAAATAAAAGTCAAGTGAAAGAAGTGTGGACTGGTCATGAGGCAAAACCACTTTTAGAAAAATGGCCCCTAACACAGGGAAGTTGCCATCTGTGTGTAGAATTCAGCCTTGCAAAGGAGTTCCTCCCAGGGAAGCATGTGCAAGTTGGTGTGTTGGCAAGGAGACTGCAAGTCACAGCTGGGGTAGAGCACTCCAAAGTGTTGATTTGACAATTCCTATAGAGAGGTGAAGGGGCCAAGTAGAGCTGCACCTTGAAGTTAGTATAAAAACTCTGAATTCCCCAATAAGGAAGTTAACCACAGAACCACTCTTTTTACAGACAAGTACACATGCATTGCTCATCTCTGAGCTAGCTGTCCTTGCATGTAAAAGACTCTAAAAGGGAAATGTGATTTGGTGCATCACAAGAGAAGCTTCTCTCAAAAGTAGCAGGTGGAGCTATGGATCTCATCTCAGGTCTCCCAGCACGACAGATAAGTTCTGTTTGACAAGATTACTAATGGGCCCTGGGCCTGAACATGGATAACCTGTGCTCTCAGCAGAGTTCTTATGTTCTCAAGGGCATGGTACCAGGGATCCACAGGGCGCCGTGGACATGTGAGTCTGAAGAGGTCCAACCCTTCCCTGCTTCTCCATTAGAGCAGAGAAACTACTTCCCTCACTTTTCCCTCAGCACGGAACTGGAAACCTGTCCACATACATCTTAGAAAGGTTCTACTGCCAGGCTGCTTGGTGAGAAGCCTTCATGAGAATTTATGGTATTTGCTAGGTTGTTGAAGCTGACCTTCATCTCACTAAGTAACTTACACAGAAAGTTCTGCAAAGATAATGGTGCCCCCTGGGTAACTTTTGGAAGATTCTCTTTTCTTGCTTGGGAGATTTCATCGACTCATTTTAGCATGTCTGGGTCCCTCTCCATCTCCATCTAGACAAGACTCTAAAAGTGACTAAATGGTTATGGATCAGTTTTTGTGATTTATACACCAGAGATAAAAAAAAGCAAGAAAAGTGGTGAGTGGAACACCCAGCTCCTCTTGCTCTGACAATATCAGTGAAATCATTTTTAAAATTTCTGGAGAGTGTGATGTTACAGAACACACTTGGTGCTGTATATGGGTTCCACACCTGTGGGCTCAGCCAGCCTCCAGTGGGAATTCAGTTAGGTCTAAGGGTTGCATCTCTATGGTCTTTTATCTTGTTCCCCATTCAGTAGAGAACAGCAACTACTTACATTGACCTTGTTTGTATTCAGGATTGTAAGTAATGGTAGAGGTGCTTTAAGGTGTATCCCACATAGAGACATGAGTGCCCTTGGTGCATTCAGGAGGAAACATGAGATAAAGGACTCCATATTGAGAAAAGTAAGAACAACGTTCTTGAGGGGGGAATAGAGTAGAGAAGACAAAAACAAACACAGGCTTAGAGAATATGCTAATGGTTCATATAAGTGTTTCTCAAAGGCTGATGAGTTACTGTGCTCTTACTGGGTGTTTACTCCCTAAATGTGGGTCATTATGGGCGCTTTTGTTAAGTACTTTTAAATATCAATGATTGAAAATGACTTCCCCTTCTTGCTAGGTATCCTCTCCCTTCTTGTAGACTCACTTCTCTGACACCGAGCAGCCCCCTGCTGTGCACAAACCTCCACTCATCCCCCTGGTGATTGGCTTACTGATATTTCTCTTATCTGTTATCAGTATGAAATTATGAATTTCAATTTTTTTCAGTGGTTTAGAAGTAACTACTTTCCATGCCTATTTTAATGTTCAGACTGTCCAGAATGTGCCACTGGGAACATTTCAAGTTAGACTGTGATTTTCCAACAAACTCTCATCACATTTTATTTGTATTTTTATTTATTTTTAACATTTCCTTTCTTTTATACAAGATGTTCTTGCCTTAACTTGGGTTTTTTTTTTTCTACTCCATCCTGAGATCTATTTCTCCAACAAGCCCAGGTAACTTTCAGTGAGTAATGAAACACAATGTATTTATCCATTTTTGCATTGGGTGGCACTTAAATGATTTCCAGTTCCAGGCTTTTATAAGAGAGCTCCACTGTCTGAATATGTCTGCATATTTTTGGAAGATATTTACTAACATGCTGGGTATATAACTAGGAATGACAACGGAAAATTGAGGCCTTCCACTTAGGGTTATATGCACAGAAGAAATGATATCCCACAGAATGGTTTTAATTCATAATTCATATATGTTTATATGTGTACCTAGCTTTCAATATTGCCACATATTCTCAAAGACTTGAAACATTGATTTAGGTCTGTCAGGGAGAGGACATCTTGGATCTGAGAGGCCAAAATAATCAGGGACAGGGGTAATGGTAGCTTATTGATGTCCATAATCAGAAATGGCAAATGGCTAGGCTCTCTGGAGATGGGCATCTCTGTAGAGTACTGTTTTAAGAGATGCAAAAGCAAATTCTCAAAGTACACATTTCCCCCTATCTTCAGGATGATTTCTGTCTCAGCCCTTTTAATATGAAAGCACTTCAGGAATGGAGACCCATTTGGGGGATACCAGTTCCCTATGGTCACTGCTTCCTGGGAATAAAGGAATGACTAGACACAATTCATATATTCTAGCTGCTAGGTTTCGTTTATAATCCTAGGAGAATTAATCACTGACCAAGCCAAGAGAATAAATATCTCTTTTCTCCATCTTGAAAGTCACTTGGTGTCCTAGCCATTTGAGATGGACGGCTTTTTAGGGAAGCAGACCAAGCAGGAAACTGTTTTGGTCCAGCAAAGTAAACTAATCCAGGACTTTAGAATTTGATTCTAAGCTTACTGTGGTAAGAAACAGTTTAGGCACGGCCAGTTACTGACCAGATGGCTATCATCTGTTCTACAAAGCTTATAGAGCATGGCTAGAATTGAAGATGCAACAAAAATATTTTGTGATGAAAAATTCTAAATAAAGGAAATGTACATAGGACATACAGTGAACTCTTAGTAACTCGTAAGCCTTTGGAGAAATTAGGAACTATGAAAGTGCCATGTCTTTTGATGGGTTTAAGCTTATATATTCTCTGTGTATGGGGAGGAGTCCCATGCCATGCAGACATCATGAGAGCCTTGGTGTATTGCACAGCCATAGTTACACCACACCCTGAAGAGACCCCAGACTGAGAGTAAAAGTGAACCCCCACCCCCTGCTGTACACGTGTATTAACTGCAATGGTGCTCTTCTTTCTTGCCCCCGCCCCCAGGCCTGTCTGCAGAAGGTGGTGCCAAGCGCCAAGAGCATCTATCTCGGTTTTCCATGCCTGACCTCAGCAAAGACTCTGGAATGAATGTCTCAGAAAAGCTGAGCAACATGGGCACTCTCAATTCCTCCATGCAATTCAGGAGTGCAGAGTCTGTCCGCAGCCTGCTGTCTGCACAACAGTACCAGGAGATGGAGGGGAACCTTCACCAGCTCAGCAACCCTCTGGGGTACAGAGACCTGCAGTCCCATGGAAGGATGCACCAGAGCTTTGATTTTGATGGCAGCATAGCAAGCAGCAAGCTGCCAGGGCAGGAAGGTGTGCGCATCCAGCCCATGAGTGAGCGCACCCGGAGGAGAACTACTTCCAGGGATGACAATCGCCGCTTCCGCCCTCACCGGTCCCGAAGGTCCCGACGCTCACGCTCAGACAATGCTCTGCACCTAGCCAGCGATCGGGAGGTTATAGCTCGATTAAAGGAAAGGCCCCCTCTGAGAGCCAGAGAGGACTACGACCAGTTCATGCGCCAACGAAGCTTCCAGGAGAGCCTGGGGCAAGGGTCCAGGAGGGATCTGTATAGCCAGTGTCCCAGGACAGTGTCAGACCTGGCTTTGCAGAATGCCTTTGGGGAACGATGGGGACCCTACTTCACGGAGTATGATTGGTGCTCCACCTGTTCCTCCTCTTCAGAGTCCGACAATGAGGGCTACTTTCTAGGAGAACCCATCCCCCAGCCAGCCCGCCTACGATATGTCACAAGTGATGAGCTGCTGCACAAGTACAGCTCTTACGGTGTCCCCAAATCCTCCACCTTAAGTGGCAGAGGACAGTTACACAGCAGGAAAAGACAAAAGAGCAAAAACTGTATCATTTCATAATGTGTTTGGAGTGGGGGATGGGGAAAGATGGAAGCTAAGAATGTAAACTCAGAAGACGTGCACTGTTGTGAATTCTGAAGTGCTCTTGGGGATGCTTCATAGGGGAGAGATGGAGAATGTTCTCAGTTGAGGGAGGCAAGGCTGCAGGTCGACTTGGTAGATACACGTGATGTCACAGTTTGGGGCATGTTAAATATGATTTGCACATTTCACTTTGGAAACACAGGCTGTGGAGGCCAGGATAGGTCATGTCCTTCCAAGGTGGAGTGGCCATTTACCAGATGACACATTGTAACCTGCTCACTTAATATTCTTTCTGGTTCTCTTCCTTTTAGGACCCCTTTTCCAGTAAATACTTTATTAGCCAGGACCCCAAACTAAGTTATTTACATGTCCATTGTAAATGCAATGTAAATGAGAGTTCTGATAAAATATTTTTGTATTTTGTAATAACAAAAAATTTCTATATCGTAGGATTCAGTGGGGACTTGCATGTATGTCCACCACTATCTTTGCGTGGTAGTAAGTGGTGACCCAGGACCACCTGGCTTTTATTATTTGTTTTGATTTGGTTTGGTTTTCTTTCTATACAAATCTGTTACATGTCAGTGAGACTATTTTCAAAGAAATGTATTCAGTTTGGCTTTTTGTGGCTGAAAAAAAAAAATTAACTATTCTACCCAAAGCATTTTATGCTGTAGTCCATCTGAAGGAGCCATCTCTAAGTCTGTTCCCACCCTTAGTAGAATTTATTCTCTACAAAGAAAGTAGAGGTTTTATCATTATTATTATTATTATTATTATTATTATTATTATTGCAAATGTCGCTTTTGCTGATTAGAGATAACAACCAATGTCAGTCCAGTTCTGTGAGAAATGCCATCCCTGTTTGAAACCTTGAAGTTACTTAATGTTGATCTGTCCCTTTGGGGGGAAATCAAAGTGACTGTGAGTGGTGCAATGTGTACTGTCAGCATGGCGTTGTTTTGAATGTGGAATTATTGTTTGGTGCTCATGTTTCCTGGATTGTATTTTCTGCTTTCTACTTCCAAGGCAGACAGAGCTGCTGCCTTAGCCTGACAGCTGTTTGTCCTCATAGCAAATGATACTGAAGGACAGAAGGATTCTGCGGGAGGGCTCTGGGTGCGATGGTATGGTATATATTACACGTGGATGGGGAACAAGGAAATTTGAAAACAAAAGTTAGTTAGATGTTAAAGGGGGATATGAGGGAAAGGGAAGGAAAGAAGAGAGGTGACAGCCAGCTTGACACTGGTGACAGTCCCCAGTGCTTTAGAGAGAATCCAATCTGGCAGGCTTAGTCACACAGGGGCTGGCTTATTACCCAGGAGGGTCAAGCTCCTGAGATGATAGGGTAACAACATGGAAAAACAGACCCGTGGCAAGAGAGATTTCCAGTTTGCACCTTGAGGACTGTTGGCCAGACAGAAAGCCTTAAGAGTGAGTTTGCTTAAAGAAGACATTTCACTGCAGGTGACATAAATATATAGTGAAATAAAACTTCTTGCCTCGCTTCAGTTTAAAGAAACGAAGCACTTGCTCTTGGTTCAGTCTCTTCCTCTCCTCAGTGGATTATGGCAAAAATCCACTGGAGGACCCACCTTTCGTGAGATGTGCTGTCCCTCAACTGCACAGTGTGTCCCTGGCCATTTGCCATGATACGACGAGCATGGTCTCTTCAGTATAGTACTTAACATTTTCTAGGGTTATTATTTTTTTAATGGAGAGAATGTAAAAAGTGGCTTTTCAGACACCATCCTAAATGGGTCTGTAGAAAAGACTGAAAAGGATGTGATGATGATACTCCAGGATGTATTAAAAATGATTTGCTTTTTAGGTATTAATATGACATTTGTCATTGTCACTGATTTTTTTTTTTTTTAAAAAAAAAGCAATGCAAATGTTGGTTGTGGCTGTTTTCCGCATGCTATCTTCATATTAAATGTTTCATTAATTATCCAAGCCTCTGGAGAATTAACTCTATTACATTTGTATAGTAAGTTAATAAACTGCTTGGCTAACTGTTTAAGAGATAAATATGCAACACCATGCCACTGTAGTGGCAGGTTTCTGGTAGACATTGGGCGAGTCCAATTTGGAGCTTTGAGTTATTTGGAGGTGAGAATTAACAGGTATTATTGTGAAAAGAAAGGAGAGGGAAAGTATGTCACTTAGCAAAGTTGAATCCATGTGTCCTCTCTGGCCCCAAATCCGATGAAAGAAACTCTCCCATTAAAAGTTGTTTCCTTGCTCTGTCCTTGGCATAACACCTTACATTTCCCAGATACAGTTTGAATCACCCTCAACCCAGAGAAGAAAGCAGCCTAGAGACTGCTTAATCACATCAAGATCATTCTGGCCAAAACTTAACATATAATGAGATACAGGTTCAGGGCCCAACTGTTGACCAGCAAGACCATCTCCTTCCATTCTGAATGCAGCCAGGAGCCTTATAGAGAATGTCATTTGAAAAGGCCAGTTCCTTACAATGGCAGTGGGCCCCCCACATGACTGCTCAGTAATGGGCAGAATGACACTGATATAGAAAGGGTTTTTTTAACCTTTAAATAATAACTTAGCGATAACATCCCAGAATCTTATTCCCAAAATTCAAGTGCTCTATTTTCTGAGGTGAGAATTTAAGAGCCTCTATCATTGCTCCAGTGTCTTCTTGTTGACCACGTTTCCCTGGTGAATGGAGCCTGTGAACTAATTTTCAGACGCGCATCTTTCCTCGCTTCTCTCTTGTCTCTGATGATTTGGTTGACTTTTTTCTCCATCTCTCCTATTATTGGGCTGACTCTGCTCAGTTCTATAGTTGAGTTCATCTCGTACTGCTGCCAGATCCAGCTTTCTTCTCCAGTCCAAGGAGTGAGTAAAGCCCTGAAAGTCTCCTGAGTGATCTTGCTAGCACATCCCACCTTTAGTTCTGTGAAAAGGCTTTATGCTGATGTGGTAGCATTGAGAGTAGTATTTGATGGTGGAGTGGGGCCTTCCTATATAGTTCTGGAATCTCTACCACACATGGAGGTGAATGAGGGAGGAAAATCAGGCTTCACTCCCTGGTTTTTAACCTGCACAAAAGAGAATTGCTGGTGTTGGTTGTTTGAAACCCTCCTTCCACATTCTGTAGTCCATTCTTTACTCTCTAAGAGTGAACAGTATGGATTTTTCTAGTACAGAAAATCCCATTTTTTTCCTATAGAATTCTCCTCCTACAGAACTGTAACAAGATGGCATTTTTCTACTCCTCCTCTGGAAATTTCTGCTTCTATGACCTATTAGCCATTTTTGCCTTTAGGTAGACTCAGTGGTGACATGAATGTGGCCCTTGCTATGCTCTCCCTGCCACATAAGCAGATGATAAGCATTGGAAAAAGCAGACTTTTTAAGAAAAGTAGAGTTTTATCTCAGGCATCTTTACAACTAGTCACATAGGACTAGTTGACTAGAGCTGGTCTTCTCTGTCTCACAACACATCTTATTCATGAGCTGATTCTGCCCTGGGTCCCTGGGAAGGGAAGGGAAGCAGTACACCAGACATCTAGGAAGAATTCATCATAAAGAATTGGGAGACTTCATTTCCTCTTCCTCCCACACTGTGGAAGCTAAAGCTGACCTCTTATGTCAAACAAGGCTCTCTTTGGCCCACTTTCTCATGCTCAGGGTCTTTGCCAGTTATATGGGCAGCTCCTGCTCACTTTGCTGAGATCAGGCAAGAATCTATCTGTTTCCTCATCTGACCGCTCCTTATAGGGACTTAGGACACTTACATTCCAAAGGGCAATGTCCTTTGCATACTCCTAACAGAGACCAGATGCTGTGCTTCACAAAGATCAAGGAAAGTGGAAAATTGAACCAGTGGCCTGATTGTCACATACAAGAACCATTATTGGCACCCCTGTGATATCTTCAGGCTCTGCAGATCAAGTTCCACAGATTTCCACTATGGATCTTGAAGGCAGTTACAGATTAGCACCTTTTGAAAAGTACATCTCTTTGAGCATAAGGGAAATGGAATGAAACCTTTGCCTTCTTGTCAGTGACTTGTCCATATGACCACATAGAAGCCATGAAAGTCAGGCTGGAGGAAGGATTGGTTTCTTTTTCTGTTTTCTCATATTAGGAGTCAGTCATCACAAACCCCCTATAGAGCATGACTCACTGTTGGAAGCTATTGCTGTTATATAAATTCATTTCCTGCTTCCAGAACCAGCCTCCCTCAGAGGAATAAGAAGGAGACTGGAAAGGTCACGTGCTATTAGCAGACATTTTTGTGGTTCAAATGCAGTGAACTCACAAGATAGATGTCTAGTTCTGTCTTGAGCATTTTCTAAGAAAAACCTCATGGTCCAGGCATTTGGCCATGCACATTCAATAGGTCACCAATCAAACATTTCTAAATGATTTGAGAGGTCACTTGCCCATAGGGCCTCCTCTTGAATCTATCTAGCTGATTTCCATAGTTTTCAATAAAGTATTCTGGTTTAATCCTGACCCTGCACTAACAACCTATGACCTATGACTCCTCCATATTCTTCAGCAAACTAGGCTAGCATTTATTCTCTTCAACTTGTTCCTTACCGCACAGAGTTGTTTTGCCCAGATCCTATTTAATTCCAGATGCATAAACAAAACCTCAGAGGGCCCGAGAAGGCAAAGCAGGCTGGAGTCTGTGTTATCTGTAAGTGTCAAGCTCTTTGTTAGGAAAGCCTGTTACAGGCCTTTGGCGTGGGCTCTGCCAGAGACTGTTCTGAACACTTTGCTTGAGATCCGTGCCCTGTAAAAGTGGATATGATGTTTTACTGATTCTGTAATACATTTGTAAACTTCCAATAAAATTTGAATAAAAGAAATGTTGTCATCCTTCTCAATCCTTGCTCACATTCCACATTTTAAGAATGGTCTTGGCCTTTGGGAATCTTAAAGAAGAGAAAAAGCATGTGTGATATTTCCAGCAGAACTTGAGCCTAATATAACAACATGGTCATTCAGAAAAAATATTGGTAACAGGTTCTACCCTAGGGTGTAGGATTTGCCCAGTCATGGACTTTTGACTAGGATTCCAGTAACAGACATAAAATTGCTTCCAATGAGACTCAAATTCAATCAGAAATTGGTTAGTTACTCTATAACAAGCATGCCACGGTTGCATCAATGGACAGATCTTGCCTGGCAGGCTGGGTAAGACCATTGGTGTCTTTTCTCTCCATAGTGCTCTGTATAGCTTTTTCTGGTACTCTGAAAGCCAGCCAGCAGAGAGGACATTTCCTGGTTGGTTTGAGACTTACTTCTGTGTTCTTCACTCAAAATATGTTGTGTCTGCAGCAACAGAATCTTGTCATGTAGTTATTGTGGGTAACCAAGGGCAATGACATAGCCTGATGTGTTTGAACTCCTCTCAGACATTTTTTAAGTTGTATTTTACAATTAGCTTTCTAGCTAGTTTCTGTGTGACTTTTTTCTCTCATTTTTTATTAACCTACCCCTATCCCTTCTTCCATATCCCCCCTTTTTTATTTTCCTAAGTGTCTATTCATCCTTGCACACTTCTTAAGTTGAGGTGTAAGATAGTAGACTTCTATATGGCTTTTCATATCCAGTTCTTTGGGTTATCCCTCACCATCATCCCATGATTTCCTCCATTCTCCCATACCCTTCTTAATCCTTCTCACCATCAACATTCTTACTATCATTTTACCTAAAACTTTTTATCCCTTTCCCTTAATGTGCTCCCCCCAAAACACTTTTCTTGTTTCTTGGATTCCACTTGTGTTTCAAGTTAAACACCAAATAAAATATGTGAAGCTAGAAACTATATGAAAGAAGACATGTTTATCTTTGTGGGCCTGAGCTACATCACTCAGCATACTTTTTCCAGTTGTGTCTATTTACCTACAGATTTCATTTATCTTTAACTGAGTAGTAGTCTACTGTGCATATGTACCATGTTTTCCTATTCTATTGAATCTGTAAATTGCTTTTAGAAGGATGGTCATAGTCACAGTATTAACTCTTCCAATCCATGAATATGGGAATTTTTTTATCTTCTGGTCCTTTATCAATTTTTTTCTTTATTGTCTTACAATTTTTATTGTATAAGTCTTTCTTTTCCTCATTAAGTTTATTTCTGATGGAGTGTATGGAAGAAGGATTTTCATGTTTGTTTGATAGGACAGTTTGATTATTTTTTCCTTTTGTTTTTTTGTATGTGTATCCCCAATCGTGTGTGTATGAGAGAGAGAAAGAGAGAGACAGAGACAGAGACTATTGTGAGTGATATTGTTTCCCTGATTTTTTTCAGCCTATTTGTTATTGGTCTGTAGGTAGTCTAGATAGATAACAGTGTTTTCCAATTTAAAGGAGTAATAGTGCCTTAGACTCCTTAATGAAGGCATTGGCATTTCAAGTGCTATCAACTGCACATGCAGAAAGCAAAACTGAAGAGTTCATGGTCCTGAATTACAATCAGATGATTTATAGTATAATGTAAGAACCATCATTAAAGAAGTGCAGATTTAAGAATAATCAAATCCATATGAATTGGGAAAATGTTACTGAGAAATAAGTTTATATTAACAAATAGAATAAATTATCATATTTTAACATACTTCCTTCATGGGCCTAGCGCTAATTACAGTGTCATTGTTTATTGGAAAATGTGCCTAAGCAAGCAAGGACAAAATCAGGGCACACTTATGGGTAATAGAACTCTGTACTGAATTAGAAATCAGTTGCATGCTACACACAGTTTAATAAAGCTCCAATGGCAGAAAGCACAGGGTTGGGGAATAATAATGATGCTTTCCATCCAATAACAAAAAGATTCTAGAAAGAGCAAATGTTATTCTGGAAAATGCTGCCACCCAAAGTTCTGGAGTCAGTAAGGCTGCCCATTTGTCCTGACATCTAGAATCTTTTTTTCTTTTACCAAGTGGAAAATAGATCTTTTTACCTAAAAATAAGCACCGTAAGATTGCTCTGGGTGGGGGAGGGTGTCAAAAAAATACAGATACACAGAAAAGTCAGTGTAAATTTCCTTGATGCAGAATGAAAAGCATCTATTGTCCTTTTGTCCCAAAATTATTGCCAAATAAAGGCCCAGAAACTAAACTGATCATCAGTTTATTAATAAGTCCTACCTATCAACTTTTCTAGGTTGAAGAATTTTGTATGCTGGACATGTTTTTATCTGTCAAATACCCATGCATCCCAATTCCATTACCCAAGTTTTGCCCCCTTGCAGTCTGGCAGGATTGTGTGATTGGTAAAAATGAGGCAGTGTTCATTCCACCTGTCTCTCATCTCCAGCCAGACTGAACTAACTGAGCTGAACCATGTTGAGATGTTTATTGCATAGAAGCAGATGGATACTGAGTCACTCTGTTTTAATATAAAAAGAATGGTTTTAAAAAGAAAATAATGCTTTGTTGTATTAAACTGAAAAGTTCTAGAGGAAACTTTGTACTATAGTACACTGCAGCCTGCTGTGTCCAATCCATGGAGATCAGTACTTAATGATCTCCCAGGTTTCTTTCATATTGAGAAGACACAGCCAGGAGTGTCACCCAATGATCAGAAGTTCTGAAGGCTGATAGGACCAGCATTTTGGATATTTTTTTTTTTCTTGGTTGGTTGGTTGCTTAGTTGCTTGGATAAAATTATCCTTTACTTAGAGCCTGCAGCTGTGCTGTTGGCCTGCAAAGACACAACCTCTGGGCTAGGAGCTGCTCACCGTTGTATTCGCTAGTAATGAATAAACATATGCTGAATCCAAGATGTAAAAGAACTAAATTGAGATGCAAAGATTATAAAATTGTACTGAGTCCTTAAGTGACCCTTAGGCTCAACTTGAAAGATGAAGGAAGACCTCCCCCTCCAAAGAATGGCAGATGCAAAGGAAGAGAATCTCGGAGAGGTGGCATACTTGCTGCTCAGAGAATTACGGAGCCCCACTGTGAACATTAGTACAGTAAGGCTACTAACTGGGCAAAACGGGAAGTCAGGTGAATTACCAGTCTTACTGGACGGTCTGCTGTGCTTATGTTCTATCTTTTTCCAAATCTAAATTTGCTGTATGGCAATAAAACTCTAGTTATCTAGTTAGATGAGTTGCTGGTTTAAAAAAACAATAATTCACAGAAGAAGAGCAATATACACACTTAACAAACCACACCTGTCTGGATTGTGTGGATCTTTTTAGGAAACCCTCTCCTCCCTAGGTGTCCTTTGAATTGAGCCCATGGCTCCTAGCCTCCAGCCTTATCCTAGGAATCTCCAACCTCATCCTAAATAAGGGTGCTTCCTTCTACAATTGCTTGCTAATGCCTGAGTCCACTTCCTTGTTTCTATAACTATGCCCCCAGCCAAAAATTGAGCGTTTTCAGGAGGGTGTCTGTCCCCAAAGAAATGTTCCAGTCATCCTAATTGAAGTTTTCACTACACTGGCCAAAAGATTCTAGGAAATCGTTGGGGGGGATGTTGGTGGGGTGTTGGGGGGGAATTCCTCCCAGGGTCGCTCAGAGCTTCAAAGGTCCTTGGAGTCCTCATACACACATGAGGCTTCTCCCCTTACTGCAGGGTCATCATGAACCTGTAAATGAGCTGTAAATGCCAGAAGGGCAACCCTTAAAGAGCTGGGATGGAGGGTAACTTCCCAGCAGCCACTGACCATTTTGAGAACATTCACCCTTGCGTAGAACGCACATGCCCCCAAAGCACATTTTTTGTTAACAGCAGAGCAGCCTTCTTTCTCCTCTTCCTGTTCTTTATTCTAAAAAATTAATGCCATGCTAAGTGTTTTATAAATAATTTGTTTTTAATATTGAGGCCAAGTGTGGGACACAATCGCTCAGAGCAGGAACAGGCTTCACCTCACTTGCTGACATCTGCACATTAAGTCTTTGAGTGGGCAGTGAGCTGCTTCGAACAGGACAAAGTGCAGAGAAAGCCTGAGAAGAAACAGCAGAGGCCCTGAGGATTCCTGGGTCTTACTCTGCCTCCTTCATGGAGTCTGCTCCTCTTGCTCCTCGCTTCCACCCCACCTCCAGATGCGTGCCTGTGGCTCACGGTGGTTACCAAAAGATTCTTGCTCGGGTAAAGAGCAAGCATAATAATGAGAACAGTCACATCCAAGATATGAACAGGTCGGAAAGAGCCATGATGCTTCTTTGCCAAGAGTCCCCCTGCTCAGGCCTGAGCAGTGCACTTCAGGAACCCCTGGACCTGTCATGGATGGGGAAGTGAAGAGGGTCCTCCGAAATCAGAGCAGAGCACTACTGTAGAATATTATTTTAAGATGTATTACATTTGTGGAACATTTGTTTAATGATGAAAAGATGTGTTGCATTGGTTTAACTCTGCGAAGCTGTGTTCCTTTGCCTGTGTAAAACACCTGATTGGTCTAATAAAGAGTTGAACAGCCAATAGCAAGGCAGGAAAAGGGACAGGCAAGGCTGACAGGCAGAACGATAAATAGAAGAAAAAGAGAGAAAAGGAAGAAGGAACAAGAAAAAGACTCAGGGGACAGCCACCACACAGCAAGCCACAGAGTAAAAAATAATGAAAGATTTACAGAAATGGAGAGAGGTAAAAGATTAACTTAAGAAAACTTGGCAAAAAATAAGGCAAGCTAAGGCCAGGCATTCATAAGAAAGAAAAGGCCTCAGTGTGTGATTTATTTGGAAGCTGAGTGGTGGCCCCCAAAGTGCTAAGAGCAAACAGAGTAAAGAAAACAACCCACAGCAGAGCACACCTCTCTGATTCTCCGACAGGCTTTTGTCCACAGTGATAGCAGCAGCAGCAGCAGCAGCAGCAGCAGCACAGAAAACCCTATCCCAAGAATAGACGGAAGATATTGGATAAGCTTCTCAGATGAATATTACTTAACCTTCAAAGCAATAAGCATTGCTAATTTGTCTAGGGATTTTGTTGTGAAGTAAAAATTCAGTGAATTATCTATATTTTGTGCCTGCTGACTGATTCTATCTCAAGATATTTTTGTTGTTTTAATTATGTGGGAGGGGGAAGCACCTGTGAGTACAGATGCCCACAGAAGCCAGAGACAGCATTGAACTTACAGGTCCTTCTGGGCTTCATAGCTTGGGTGTTAGGAATCCAACTCAGGGCCTTTGCTAGAGCAATATTCACTTCTAATTGCAGAGCCATCTCTCCAGCCACTGTGTCATGCTGATTGTCATTTTAAGGCTCCTTTTCTCATTTCTCCAACACTACGCCATGAAGCATTGGTTATAAACTGACCTTTCCTTCATATCTATCCTCTGCTGTCATGAGGGAAAGTGATTCATAACACCTGTGTTTCAGTGGTTCCATAGTCAGCAGCACCTGGATCCTGGGAATTTAACCCAGGCCCTGACTCCATGTACAGTCAAGAGTTTTATAGCACATTTTTCATATGCATATCTGTACACACTCTAGGTTTATAGAAATCTGTGCATTTCCAGTAACATATCTGGCAAAGCAAATTATATTTTGTGTGCTGCATTAAGTCTACCAAAGATATTCTGGACATAAGTGTTTGTGACAGAAAGTTTTATGAAAATTCCGTGTCTTTACTATTTCTTAGAATCCTGTCCATGGAGTGAGATATGCAGGAGACAAAGTCCCAAGGTCAGAGAGAAGAAGTAAGTGTGGTGAGACTCTTAAGATAAGCAACAAGAGGATGGACTCAGAATTTGAGGAATTCATAGTCACAGATGATTATGCATAAAACATTTTGTCATTTCCTGCTTATTTGTTTACTCCCCTATGACACTCTGAGCTTTGTCTCCCCTTTATTTATTGGCTTAGGACAGGGTATCATGTATGCAAGGCTGGTCTTGAACCTGCTATGTTCTCCTGGATGATCCTGAGCTGCTCATTCTCCTTCTCCACCTCCTGAGTCCTGTTTGATGAGTTCTGAGTATTGTTAGTCAGTGCTCTATCACTGTGGCAAAGTACCTGAGATAAACAAAAGATTACATAATGAGGAAATATTTATTTTAGCTTGTAGTTTTAGAATTTCTGTTCATCATTGCTTGACCCTGCTATTTTGAGTCAATGATCACAGCAGAAAGAATGGCAAAGATCTGTTCACTTCATGGCAGCTGAAAAGCAAAGAGAGACAGGAAAAGGTTAGAGTCCCAGTATCCCCTGTTCCAGTGACCTAACTGCTTCTCACAAGCCACCTCTCCACAAAGTTTCTACCACCTCCTGATAGTATGGGTGACTGATGACCAGACCTTCAGCATTTGGGGACACTTATAAAACCATGACATAGTGTTTGTTGCTCTGTGCAAGGCCTTTGGGGGGTGTCCTTCAGCATGTAATAATTTTAGTTGTTAAGATGAGAAGTTCTTGGAGCTAGAGACATAGCTCAGCAGTTAAGAGCACTGACTGCTTTTCCAAAGGATCCAGGTTCAAGCCCCAGTACCCACATGAAAACTCACAACTGTCTATAACTCCTATTCCAGGGAATCCAACACCCTCACACACACACATACATGCAGGTAAAACACTGATGTACATGAGATACAAATAAACTAGAAGTTCTCAACAAGCAGGCATAAAAGTGAACTTGATCAGATCTAGATGGTCTTTACAGCAGGTGAGTTTTAAAGCATTAAGAAACAGCATCCATGGACACAGACAGTCAGAGAGGCTGCCCATCCCATCCTCTCCTATTGATCACTTACAAACACACACGATAGTGGTTCAAGCTGAACTTTGTGCTCAAGAAAACTATAATACCTTATCCAAATGGTGACAGACTCATCCCTGTACTTATGCACTTTACATATAGAATTAGGGAAAGTCATTTTGTTCTGATTGGAGTAGGGCTTGCAACTGCTGGCACATCTTTATAAGGTATCTGATTATAAACTCATTAGCCTTGGGTGTGAGGCTAACCCAAGAAGAAGAAAGGGCATAATATGCATGCTTGGTGCATTGTAGGATTGACATCTGCCATTGAGTCCTAGTATCTGGGCCTCCTACTTACTCTCTAGCACTTTGCTAAAGTTTATCAGAACAGTGTCCCCTAAACTCTAGGATCTGACCCTGATTAGAAGCAAAAACAAGGGACTAGAGAGATATCTCAGAGGTTAAGAGCACTGACTCTTCTTCCAAAGGTCCTGAGTTTAATTCCCAGCAACCACATGGTGGTTCACAACCATCTGTGATGACATCTGGTACTCTCTTCTGTATATTGTATACATAATAAATAAATAAGTCTTTAAAAAAATAAGCAAAAACAAAATAAAGATGAAAATAAATAACAAAAAAATAGTGTCAGCAATATAGCCAGTGAGAGAATCCTCCAGTCTTGTCTGCCTCTCTGTACACACCAGAGTTGACCATGTACATCTCAGGAAGGAGAGCTCAGTCAGTGATAAGCCTCTTGTTTTATCCTCTGTCAGTGGCTCCGGATCTTCAGTGTGTATGAACCATATTTGCCTTCAGTTTGCACCTTCAAAATTGCACACTACAACCCAAAAGTGACATTCTCACCTTGAGAGTTGACTTCTGCCCAGGAAGAATGAGTATAAACTTTTTACTTTAATATTTGAGGCAAAGGTTTAAAAGAAAATATTTTATGATTGTATTTGATTTTGTTTTATAACACAGGAGCTAAATTCCATTATTCCCTAACCCCCCCCGCTTCATTTTTCATGTTTGATTTATGAACTTGACTCATTGAATATTGAAGGAACAGTCACTTGACATTTATCTCCAAGCATGGAACAGTTGAGCTTAGAAGACCTGGAAAGATGATTCTTTATAAAAAGAAAGAAAGTGGGTACCACTGTGCATAGCTAATTGACTGTCTGGTGTGATAGAACATAATTCTAGGTTCATTACTTTGTGCTAGAATTGGATAGAGAGAGTTAAACACATTGAGTGAGTCTCCTATCACTTAGACGTGTTCAAGTTCAAATCTCTTAGGGCTAAGCAAAAGCATTAAATTTAGAGACTCAGGAAATGACGTTGAGTGCCTGCCTTCTCTTGGGAATTAAGTTATTGTCCAGCAGAGGAAAGAATATGACTTTCCAGGCTGTATGCACATATGGAAAGACTAGCCATCAGGAATTCTGGAACACACACATCAGCACAGTGTCCTAGTCTATGGGGAAGTCAGAAATGAGGATGGAGTTTCTAAGAAGAATATATCTGGGAAGGTTCTGGTTGAGATGTCAGGTGCAGTCTGTCAGAAGATATAATATGACATCTGGAACACTGACTGTCAGGGACAGAGAGTTCAAAATAAAACAGCTGAATCAGGAGAAACACTCATGGCATCCAAGTAGGGGAAATTATGCCCAAGAGAGTAGAGCAAGGATAGTATAATGTGGAGATAGTCTAGCAGGCTACCAGGTAGGGTGAGCCCAGAAGGACAATACCAAAGTAAATAGAGCAGAGGAGAACAATGAGGGGTAGAAAGAAAAGAATGGGGTTGGGAGAGCTGAGAAGAGCAGCAGAATGACACTAAGAGGAGCAATCCATTATAAGCAAGGTGGAGTTCTGCAGGAAGGGTAGAGTGAGAAGGGGGAATGCCGGGGAATGTACAATGAGGAGGGGAGCACCAGTGTGGGTATAGTAGGTAAGGACAGGAACACCAGTGTGAGTACAGTCAGTGAGGAAGGGAAACCAGGGTGGGTGCAGTCAGTGAGGATGGGAAGACCAGGGTGGGTACAGTCAGTGAGGATGGGAAGACGAGTGTGGGTACAGTCAGTGAGGATGGGAAGACCAGGGTGGGTACAGTCAGTGAGGATGGGAAAACCAGTATGGGTACAGTCAGTGAGTACAGGAACACCAGTGTTGGTACAGTCTATGAGTACAGGAACACCAGTGTTGGTACAGTCAATGAGGAAGGGAAGAACAGTGTGGGTACACTCAGTGAGGACAGGAAGACCAATGTGGGTACAGTCAGTTAGGATGGGAAGACCAGTGTGGGTACAGTTAGTGAGGCCAAGAAGACCAGTGTGGGTATGGTCAGTGAGGATGGGAAGAGTACTGTGCGTACAGTCAGTGAGGATGAGAAGACCAGTGTGGGTACAGTCACTAGGAAGGAAGACCAGTGTGGGTACAGTCAGTGAGGATGGGAAGAGTACTGTGCGTACAGTCAGTGAGGATGAGAAGACCAGTGTGGGTACAGTCACTAGTGTGGGTACAGTCACTAGGAAGGAAGACCAGTGTGGGTACAATCAGTGAGGACAGGAAGACCAGTATGGGTATAGTCACTAGGAAGGAAGACCAGTGTGGGTACAATCAGTGAGGACAGGAAGAGAAGTATGGGTACAGTCAGTGAGGATGGGAAGACCAGTGTGAGTACAGTAGGTGAGGATGGGAAGACCAGTAAGTGAATATTCAGTGAGGATGGGAAGAACAGGGTGGGTACAGTCAGTGAGGATGGGAAGAACAGGGTGGGTACAGTCAGTGAGGATGGAAAGACCAGTGTGGGTACACTCAGTGAAGATTGGAAGACCAGTGTGTGTACAGTCAGTTAGGACTGGAAGACCAGTGTGGGTATAGTCAGTGAGGATGAGAAGACAAATGTGGGTACAGTCGGTGAGGACAGGAACACAAGTGTGGGTACAGTCAGTGAGGATGAGGAGACCAGAGGGGGTACAATCAGTGAGGATGAGAAGACCAGGGTGGATACAGTCATTGAGGACAGGAACGCCAGTCAATGAGGAAGGGAAGAACAGAGTGGGTACAGTCAGTGAGGACGAGAGGACCAGTGTGGGTACAGTCAGTGAGGACAGGAAGACCAATGTGGGTACAGTCAGTGAGGATGGGAAGACCAGTGTGGGTACAGTCTGGGAGGATGAGAAGACCAATGAGGGTACACTCAGGGAGGACGGGAAGACCAGTGTGGGTACAGTGAGTGAGGACAGGAACACCAGTGTGGGTACAGTCAGGGAGGACAAGAAAACCAGTGTGGGTACAGTCACTGAGGACGGGAAGACCAGTGTGGATAAAGTCAGTGAGGATGGGAAGACCAGTGTGGGTACAGTCAGTGAGGATGAGAACACCAGTGTGGATACAGTCAGAGAGGATAGGAAGACCAGTGTGGGTACAGTGAGGAGGACAGGACCAACAGTGTGGGTACATTCAATAAGAACAGGAGGACCAGTGTGTGTACTGTCAGTGAGGATGAGAAGACCAGTGTGGGTACAATCAGTGAAGATTGGAAGACCAGTGTGGGTACACTCAGTGAGGACGGGAAGACCAGTGTGGATACAGTCTGTGAGGATGGTAAGACATGTGTGGGTACAGTCTGTGAGGATGAGAAGACCAGGGGGATTCAGTCAGTGAGGATGAGAAGACCAGTGTGGATACAGTCAATGAGGACTGGAAGATCAGTGTGGGTACAGTCAGTGAGGATGGGAAGACCAGTGTGGGTACATTCAGTGAAAATTGGAAGACCAGTGTGAGTACAGTCACTAGGAAGGAAGACCAGTGTGGGTACAGTCACTAGGAAGGAAGACCAGTGTGGGTACAATCAGTGAGGACAGGAAAACCAGTATGGGTACAGTCACTAGGAAGGAAGACCAGTGTGGGTATAATCAGTGAGGACAGGAAGAGAAGTGTGGGTACAGTCAGTGAGGATGGGAAGACCAGTATGAGTACAGTAGGTGAGGATGGGAAGACCAGTGTGTGTACAGTCAGTTAGGACTGGAAGAACAGTGTGGGTACAGTCAGTGAGGATGAGAAGACAAATGTGGGTACAGTCAGTGAAGACAGGAACACAAGTGTGGGTACAGTCAGTGAGGATGAGAAGACCAGTGGGGGTACAGTCAGTGAGGATAAGAAGACCAGGGTAGATACAGTCAGTGAGGACAGGAACACCAGTGTTGGTACAGTCAATGAGGAAGGGAAGAAAAGTGTGGGTACAGTCAGTGAGGACGAGAAGACCAGTGTGGGTACAGTCAGTGAGGACTGGAAGACCAGTGTGGGTACAGTCAGTGAGGATGAGAAGACCAATGTGGGTACAGTCAGGGAGGACAGGAAGACTAGTGTGGGTACAGTGAGTGAGGACAGGAACACCAGTGTGGGTACAGTCAGGGAGGATAGGAAGAGCAGTGTGGGTACAGTCAGTGAAGAAAAGAAAACCAGTGTGGGTACAGTCACTGAGGACGGGATGATCAGTGTGG
The DNA here is from genome assembly GCA_004025045.1 of Sigmodon hispidus. Taxonomy (NCBI): domain Eukaryota; kingdom Metazoa; phylum Chordata; class Mammalia; order Rodentia; family Cricetidae; genus Sigmodon; species Sigmodon hispidus. The sequence continues at coordinate 172,942 of PVIH01000703.1, forward strand.
ATACAGTCAGTGAGGATGGGAAGACCAGTGTGGGTACAGTCAGTGAGGACAGGAAGACCAGTGTGGATACAGTCTGTGAGGATGGTAAGACATGTGTGGGTACAGTCTGTGAGGATGAGAAGACCAGGGGGATTCAGTCAGTGAGGATGAGAAGACCAGTGTGGATACAGTCAGTGAGGATGAGAAGACCAGTGTGGGTACATTCAGTGAAAATTGGAAAACCAGTGTGGGTACAGTCACTAGGAAGGAAGACCAGTGTGGGTACAGTCACTAGGAAGGAAGACCAGTGTGGGTACAATCAATGAGGACAGGAAGAGAAGTGTGGGTACAGTCAGTGAGGATGGGAAGACCAGTGTGAGTACAGTAGGTGAGGATGGGAAGACCAGTATGTGAACAGTCAGTGAGGATGGGAAGAACAGGGTGGGTACAGTCAGTAAAGATGGGAAGACCAGTGTGGGTACACTCAGTGAAGATTGGAAGACCAATGTGTGTAAAGTCAGTTAGGACTGGAAGACCAGTGTGGGTACAGTCAGTGAGGATGAGAAGACCAGTGTGGGTACAGTCAGTGAGTACAGGAACACAAGTGTGGGTACAGTCTGTGAGGATGAGAAGACCAGTGGGGGTACAGTCAGTGAGGATGAGAAGACCAGGGTGGATACAGTCAGTGAGGACAGGAACACCAGTGTTGGTACAGTCAATGAGGAAGGGAAGAACAGTGTGGGTACAGTCAGTGAGGACAAGAGGACCAGTGTGGGTACAGTCATTGAGGATGAGAAGACCAGTGTGGATACAGTCAGTGAGGACTGGAAGACCAGTGTGGGTACAGTCAGTGAGGATGAGAAGACCAATATGGGTACAGTCAGGGAGGACGGGAAAACTAGTGTGGGTACAGTGAGTGAGGACAGGAACACCAGTGTGGGTACAGTCAGGGAGGATAGGAAGACCAGTGTGGGTACAGTCAGTGAAGACAAGAAAACCAGTATAGGTACAGTCACTGAGGACGGGATGACCAGTGTGGATACAGTCAGGGAGGATGGGAAGACCAGTGTGGGTACAGTGAGTGAGGACAGGACCAACAGTGTGGGTACAGTCAATAAGAACAGGAGGACCAGTGTGTTTACAGTCAGTGAGGATGAGAAGACCAGTGTGGGTACAATCAGTGAGGACAGGAAGACCAGTATGGGTACAGTCAGTGAGGATAGGAAGAGAAGTATGGGTACCGTCAGTGAGGATGGGAAGACCAGTGTGGGTACAGTACGTGAGGAAAAGAAGACCAGTGTGGGTACAGTCAATAAGGATGGGAAGACCAGTGTGGGTACACTCAGTGAAGATTGGAAGACCAGTGTGGGTATACTCAGTGAGGACGGGAAGACCAGTGTGGATACAGTCTGTGAGGATGGTAAGACATGTGTGGGTACAGTCAGTGAGAACATGAAAACCAGTGTGGGTACAGTCAGTGAAGATGGGAAGAGCAGTGTATGGACACTCAGGGAGGACGGGAAGACCAATGTGGGTACAGTCATTGAGGACAGGAAGACCAGTGTGTGTACAGTCAGTGAGGATGGGAAGACCAGTGTGGGTACAGTAGGTGAGGATGGGAAGACCAGTAAGTGAACATTCAGTGAAGAAGGGAGGAACAGGGTGGGTACAGTCAGTGAGGATGGGAAGACCAGTATGGATACAGTCAGTGAGGATAAGAAGACCAGTGTGGGTACACTCAGTAAGAATGGAAAGACCAGTGTGGGTATACTCAGTGAAGATTGGAAGACCAGTGTGTGTACAGTCAGTGAGGATGAGAAGACCAATGTGGGTACAGTCAGTGAGGACAGGAACACTAGTGTGGGGGATAGTCTGTGAGGATGAGAAGACCAGCGGGGGTACAGTCAGTGAGGATGAGAAGACCAGTGTGGATCCAGTCAGTGAGTACAGGAACACCAGTGTTGGTACAGTCAATGAGGAAAGGAAGACCAGAGTGGGTACAGTCAGTGAGGACAGGAAGACCGGTGTGTGTACAGTCAGTGAGGATGGGAAGACCAGTGTGGGTACAGTAGGTGAGGATGGGAAGACCAGTAAGTGAACATTCAGTGAAGATGGGAAGAACAGGGTGGGTACAGTCAGTGAGGATAAGAAGACCAGTGTGGGTACACTCAGTAAGAATGGAAAGACCAGTGTGGCTATACTCAGTGAAGATTGGAAGACCAGTGTGTGTACAGTCAGTGAGGATGGAATAACCAGTGTGGGCACAATCAGTGAGGATGAGAAGGAAAGTGTGGGAACAGTCAATGAAGACGGGAAGACCAGTGTGGGTACTGTCAGTGAGGACAGGAAGACCAGTGTGGGTACAGTCAGGGAAGATGGGAAGACCAGTGTGGGTACAGTCAGTGAGTACAGGAACACCAGTGTGGGTACAGTCAATGAGGAAGGGAAGAACAGGGTGGGTACAGTCAGTGAGGACGAGAAGACCAGTGTGGGTACAGTCATTGAGGACAGGAAGACCAGTGTGAGTACACTCAGTGAGGATGAGAAGACCAGTGTTGGTACAGTCCGTTAGGATGGGAAGACCAGTGTGGGTACAGTCAGTGAGGAAGGGAAGACCAATGTGGGTACAGAATGAGGATGGGAACACAAGTGACGGTACAGTCAGTGAGGACGGGAAGACCAGTGTGGGTACAGTCTGTGAGGATGGTAAGACATGTGTGGGTACAGTCAGTGAGGACGGGGAAACAAGTGTGTGTACAGTCACTGAGGAAGGGAAGACCAGTATGGATACAGTCATTGAGGACAGGAAGACCTTTGTGGGTACAGTCAGTGAGGACAGGAAGACCAGTGTGGATACAGTCAGCGAGGACAGGAAGACCAGTGTGGGTACAGTCAGTTAGGATGGGAAGAACAGTGTGGGTACAGTCAGTGAGGATGGGAACACCAGTGTGGGTACACTCAGTGAGGACGGGAAGACCAGTGCGGGTACAGTCAGAAGGGATTGCAAGAGAAGTGTGGGTACTATAGGTGAGGATGAGAAGACCAGTGTGGATACAGTCAGTGAGTATAGGAAAACCAGTGTGGGTACAGTTAATGAGGACTGGAAGACCAGTGTCGGTACAGTCAGTGAGGACAGGAAGACCACTGTGGGTACAGTCAGTGAAGATGGGAAGACCGTTGTCGGTACAGTCAGTGAGTACACGAATAACAGTGTGGGACCACTCAGTGAGTACATGAACACCAGAGTAGGTACAGTCAATGAGGATGGGAAGAACAGTGTGGTACAGTCAGTGAGGACAGGAAGAGCAGTGAGGGTATAGTCAATGTGGACGGGTAGAAGAGTGTGGGTACAGTCAGTGAGGACGGGAAAACCAGTGTGGTACACTCAGTGAGGACAGGAATACCAGAGTCGGTAGAGTCAGTGAGGACAAGAAGAGCTGTGTGGTTACAGTCAGTGAGGACGGGAAGACCAGTGTGGGTACAGTCAGTGAGGATGGGAAGACCAGTTTGGGTACACTCAGTGAGGACGGGAAGACCAGTGTGGTTACAGTCAGTGAGGACAAGAAGAGCAGTAAGTTTATAGTCAATGAGGATGGGAAGACCAGTGTGGTTACAGTCAGTGAGGACAGGAAGAGCAGTAAGTTTATAGTCAATGAGGATGGGAAGACCAGTGTGGGTACAGTCAGTGAGGACGGGAAAACCAGTGTGGGTACATTCTGTGAGGAAAGGAATACCAAAGTCCGTAGAGTCAGTGAGGACAAGAAGAGCTGTGTGGTTACAGTCAATGAGGACAAGAAGACCAGTGTGGTTACAGTCAGTGAGGACAAGAAGAGCAGTAAGTTTATAGTCAATGAGAATGGGAAGACCAGTGTGGGTACAGTCAGTGAGGATGAGAAGACCAGTGTGGGTACAGTCAGTGAAGATGAGAAGACCAGTGTTGGTACAGTTAGTGAGGATGGGAACAACAGTCTGGGTACAGTCATTGACGACAGGAAGAGCACTGTGTGTACAGTCAGTGAGGATGATAAAACCAGTGTGGGTATAGTCAGTGAGAACAGGATGACCAGTGAGTACAGTTAGTGAAGACGGGAAGACCAGTGTGGATAAAATCAGTGAGGATGAGAAGACCAGTGTGGGTACACTCAGTGAGGACAGGAATACCAGTGTGTGTACAGTCACTAAGGATGGGTTGACCATGTGTGTACAGTCAGTGAGGACAGGAAGAGCAGTGTGGGTACAGTCAGTGAGGATGAGAAGACCAGTGTGGGTACAGTCAGTGAGTATGAGAAGACCAGTGTGAGTATAGTTAGTGAGGTTGGGAACACCAATGTGGGTACAGTCAGTGAGGATAGGAAGGGCAGTGTGTACTGTCAGTGAGGACGGGAAGACCAGTGTGGGTACAGTCATTGAGGGCAGGAAGACCAGTGTGGGTACAGTAAGTGAGGACATGAACACCAGTGTGGGTACAGTCAATGAGGACAGGAAGACCAGTGTGGGTACAGTCAGTGAGTACACGAATAAAAGTGTGGGACCACTCAGTGAGTACATGAACACCAGTGTAGGTACATTCAATGAGGACCGGAAGACCAGTGTGGATACAGTCAGTGAGGACAAGAAGACCAATGTGGGTACAGTCAGTGAGGACAGGAAGACCAGTGTGGGTACCATCAGTGAGGACAAGAAGACCAATGTGGGTACAGTCAGTGAGGAATGGAAGACCAGTGTGGGTTCACTCAGTGAAGATAGAAAAACCAGTGTGGGTACATTCAATGATGTCGGGAAGACAAGTGTGGGTACAGTCAATGAGGACAGGAAGACCAGTGTGGGTACCATCAGTGAGGACAGGAATACCAGTGTCGGTACAATCAGTGAGGACAGAAAGAGAAGTGTGGGTACAGTCTGAGGACGGGAAATCAAGTGTGGGTACTATCAATAAGGACGAGAAGACAGTGTCGCTACAGTCAGTGAGGACAAGAAGAGCAGTATGGGTAGAGTCAGTGAAGATGAGAAGTCCAGTGTGGGTAGAGTCAGTGAGGACGGGAAGACAAGTGTGGGTACAGTCAGTGAGGATCAGAAGACCAGTGTGGATACAGTTAGTAAGGATGGGAACACCAATGTGGGTACAGTCAATGATGACAGGAAGAGCAGTGTGTGTACAGTCAGTGAGGATGAGAAGACCAGTGTGGGTACAGTCAGAGGGGATTGGAAAACCAGAGTGTGTACAGTCAGTGAGGATGGGTAGACCAGTGTGGGTACAGTCAGTGAGGACAGGAAGAGCAGTGTGGGTACAGTCAGTGAGGATGAGAAGACCAGTGTGGACACAGTCAGTGAGGACGGGAAGACCACTGTGCGTACAGTCAGTGAGGATGACAAGAAAAGTGTGGGTACAGTCATTGAGGGCGGGAAGACCAGTATGGGTATAGTCAGAGGGGATTGGAAGAGCAATGTGGGTACAGCCAGTTAGGATGAGAAGAAAAGTGTGGGTACAGTCAGTGAGCACAGGAAGACCAGTTTGGGTATAGTCAGTGAAGATGGGAAGACCAATGTCATTTCAGTCAGTGAGTACATAAATACCAGAGTGGGAACAGTCAGTGAGTACATGAACACCAGTGTAGGTACAGTCAGTGAGGAGAGGAAGACCAATGTGTGTACAATATGTGAGGAATGGATGACCAGTGCGGTTTAACTCAGTGAGTATAGGAAGACCAGTGTGGGTACAGTCAGTGATGTCGGGAAGACAAGTGTGGGTATAGTCAATGATGTCGGGAAGACAGGTTTGGGTACAGCCAGTGAGGACCGGAAGACTATTGAGGGTACAGTCAGTGAGGACAGGAAGACGAGTGTGTACAGTCAGTGAGGACGGGAAGAGCACTGTGGATACAGTCAGTGAGGAGGAGAAGACTAGTGTGGGTACTCTCAGTGAGGACGGGAAGACTGTGTGGGTACAGTCAGTGAGGAAGGGAAGATAAGTGTGGGTACAGTCAGTGAGGATGAGAAGACAGGTGTGGGTACAGTCAATGAGGACGGGAAGATCAGTGTGGGTACACTCATTGAGGACCGGAAGAGAAGTGTGGGTACAGTCTGTGAAGATGAGAAGACCAGTGTAGGTACAGTCAGTGAGGATGAGAATACCAGTGTGGGTACAGTTAGTGAGGATGGGAACACCAGTGTGGGTACAGTCAGTGAGGATAGGAAGAGCAGCGTGGGTATTGTCTGTGAGGATGAGAAGACCTGTGTGGATACAGTCAGTGAGGATAGGAAGAGCAGTGTGTGTTCAGTCAGTGAGGATGGGAAGACCAGTGTGGTTACAGTCAGAGGGGATTGGAAGAGCAGTGTGGGTACTGTCGGTGAGGATGGGAATATCAGTGTGGATACAGTCAGTGAGGATGGGAAGACCACTGTGGGTACACTCAGTGAGGACAGGAAGACCAGTGTGGGTACAGTCAGTGAGAATGGGAAGACCAATGTGGGTACAGTCAGTTGGGGCAGGAAGACCAATGTGGGTACAGTCAGTGAGGACAGGAAGACCAGTGTGGGTACAATCAGTGAGGATGGGAAGACCAGTGTGGGTACAGTCAGTGAGGATGGGAACACTAGTGTGAGTACTATCAATGAGGACTGGAAGACCAGTATGGGTACACTCAGTGAGGATGAGAAGACCAGTGTGGGTACACTCAGTGAGGACGGGAACACCAGTGTGGGTACAGTCAGTGAGGACGAGAAGACCAATGTGGGTACAGTCAGTGAGGACAGGAAGACCAGTGTGGGTACAGTCAGTGAGTACAGGAACACCAGGGTGAGTACCGTCAATGAGGACGGGAAGAACAGTGTGGATACAGTCAGCAAGGTCAAGAAGACCAGTGTGGGTACAGTCAGTGAGGGCAGGAAGACCAGTGTGGGTACAGTCAGTGAGGATGGGAAGATGAGTGTGGATACAGTCAGTGAGGACGAGAAGACCAGTTTGGGTACACTCAGTGAGGACAGAGGACCAGTGTGGGTACAGTCAGAGGGGATGGGAACACCAGTGTGGGTACAATCAATGAGGATGGCAATACCAGTGTGGGTACAGTTAGTGAGGACAGGAAGACCTGTGTGGGTACAGTCAGTGAGGATGGGAAGACCAGTGTGGGTACAGTCAGTGAGGATAGGAAGACCAGTGTGGGTACAGTCAGTGAGGACAGGGGCACCACAAATGATGCTGAAAAACCAGAAATGTAAGGATAACTATTTTTGTGGGCTTGGTGGTATCTGGAGCTGATTCTCCAGTTGGATGGAACATACAATCACTTGAGACTCTTCTGGTAGCATGGAGAACACTGAAAAGCCACAGTGTACACTACTTAAAGAAATTACTAAGATATATGTATATGATACTCTCAATTCTCTTCTTGGGATCTATGAGAAATTCAGTGACTCTGTGTATAAAACCTTTGAAAATTTGTGGAAAAATAAGAAAAACTGTGATGCTGGCCAGTTCCTTTTAGCATCTTTAGCCAAAATTACAAAAGTAAAAAAATGAGCTAAGTGTTTAAAATTGAGTGGCTCCAGATGCACATAAATAACCTATGTTTCCTTTTTATTTTATTTTATTATTATGAACAAAGAAGTCATACTTCTTATCCCTGTATATCCTTATTCAAGGTCCCTTCCCCATCCCACCACATCAGGTCATTCTCTCTTCTGCACAACTCCCTATCCCCTCCCTGGGCAGGCGACAAGTAGTCCCAAGGTCCCACTGGCCCAATATTACCTAGTTCAGCCTATAGTCCTGACTGATCCAGTGTTCTCCCCCCAACCTCAAGACTGAGTCAGGTGTTCCTCTAGGGGGAGTGGGATCCAAGGAGTCAGTCCAAGGTGTTTCTGATCCCAAGCTGTTCAGTGGGTGTGGCTTGCAGTTTGGGCATGCTTTGCTTTTTGTTTGTTTGTTTGTTTAGAGTTCACTAACGAGTGAGTTTCTAAGTGTGCTCTGGAAGAGATTCTTCTCTCCAAGAGCTCAAGTTGTAGAAAACCAAACCCAAGCCTTCATCATATGGTTACTTAGTTAAATGCAAATTTAATTCCCAGTTTCAGCAAGTGTCAGCAGCTAAAGTCAGAGTCCTGCTATACACCTCATTAGCACCCACTACGGAATGGGTGTTCTAACTGGGAAGAGGGAGGGATGCCAATATGGAAGAAGGAGGAGAGGAGAAAGAAATGATAGCTATGATGTCTGATAAAACCTCAAGAAACTATTGGTTTATGTTAAATATATATAAGATTTGCGACTTGAGCTGACAGTCTATGACTCCCTACAAAAGCCATAGACTATCTAACAGAAGTCCTAGTACTAGGCATAAAAAAACAACTATTAGTTAAGTCACGGTAGTCCAAGTGGCTCTCAAAACAGTACTTACTGTTGTCCTCAGCTGTCTTTCAGAAGTTGAAGGTAGTCCTTATTTCTGGAGACACTGCACACTTCAGACACAGTACTCAGCGAGTCAAGTTGGATATAACCTAAAAGCCTTCTTCCTGTAATGTAGTTCTTAGTAGCAGGAAGTACTATGTAAACTGCCATTCGGGAAAAGCAATCAATAGTCTTATCTAGCTGTAAAGTCACTATAACAATGGCTAGAATGGCAAGATACCCCTAAAGGTGCAATAATGGCATTCATATCTTGGTGGCAACCAACAGATGTCTAACTGGATGTCTAAATGTCTAAAACTCACTCAACAGGAGGGAAATTAAGCCTGGTACTAGAATTCCAGTCAATTACCAAGGGCAAGTGAGGTCATGGTTTTAGAAGAGAACCTCCTACAGTCACTTTACTGGACCGCAATAGCTAAATAACTAACTGTATTCTAAAACTCATACCCACTAGTAAGTGTAGCTCTCACCACTCCTCAAGAAGCTTTCATTACAGCAAATGGACATCATTACAGAAACCCACACCATGTCACAATGAAGAGATCAGTGAACCATGTGGAACCCAAGCCCAACAAATACAACTACAACACAACTCCTGTCCTAAGGCTCAGGGAACATTGCGGATGAAGGGGTGGAAAGATTCTAAGAACCAGAGGACCAGCAAGTCTTCTGTGAGACTGTGCTTCTGAGAAATGACAGGGAATCTTCACCCATGATTCCTCAACAATATGACTACCTAAACAAAACATGAGCAATGATAACATCAATAGACAGGCTAACACAAAAGAGAGAAATATCAGAGTCCCACCTCTAGACAAAAGAACTATAGACAATAATGACTACTGATAGAGAGTGAAGTAGCCTCTCCCAGGGATGAGCCTTTTAACTGGCTATCCATGACAAAGAATGCAGAATTACAAACACACGAGACATACTAAATGGCTTCAGCAGGTTGTATTTATATATTTGTGCATATGTATGTAACATTAATAAAAACAGGCCATCGGGGCTGGAGAGATGGCTCAGAGATTAAGAGTACTGGCTGTTCTTCCAAAGGTCCTGAGTTCAATTCCCAGCAACCACATGGTGGCTCATAGCCATCTATGATGACATCTGGTGCCCTCTTCTGTATACATACATAAACAAACAAACAAACAAACAGGCCATCAATTTGAGATGTAAGGGGAGCATGCAGTGTATTTGCATAAATAGAAATATTTAAAACAGTGTGAGTCATATGGACCTTTGGAACTGGCTGATCAATTATGGCATTTCCTAGAACAAGATGGATAAAAACCCTACTTGGTTTTTAGTTTGATCTACATATACAAGAAACCTCTAGAACAAATTTTTAAAAAGCCTGGGTTGTGCTGTAGTAATAGGGAATCATAGCTCATCAACCAGTTCCCACATTTGAGACAATTCCCAGATTCAAGACTCTTTGAAAGCCAACTTCTCCTGAGAAAAGACCATGTTATCGTATAAAATAGTTACTGTTAGCCTTTCTCCTATTCTCCCCCAGAGGGATCTATGGCCTTTTTCTAGGGTAACTTTACACTGGAGAAAAGGAGATAATGTATGTGTGTTGGGGGGAACACTCTTGGATACTGGTTCAGAACTGGTAGTGATCCCAAGAGATCCAAGAAAGCTCTTTGGCTCTCCAGATAAAGTACGGATTATGGGTCCAACTGATTGAGTTTTGACTAGCATCTCACTCACAATGGAGCTAATGGGACCTTGAATGGTGGTTATTTCCCCATTTCTAGGATGTATCATTGGGACATATATACACTTAGAAGTTAACAGAATCCTCACATTTGTTCCCTGACCTAAAGGTGTTTTATAGTTGGAAAAGCCAAATAGATGCTTTTGGTGTTATCTTTAATGTGAAAACAATGAACCAAAACCGCCATCTCATCCCAGAAGGGATTAGAGAAACTAGCAGCACCATTACAGACTTAGGAGCGGTAGTTCCCACCACATCTCCCTTTAACTCTATTTACCCTGAGCAGAAGAAAGATGGATCAAGGATAATGATAGTTGACTATCCACAAACAACCAAGTAGTGATTCCAGTTGCATCTGCTGTGCCAGATGTGGTTTCCTTACTTAAGCAGATTAATACATCTCCTGGTGTTGGTATACTGCTATTGTTCTGGCTTTTATTCCCTATACTCTTCCATAAGGACAAACAGAAGCAATTTGCCTTCAGCTGGCCAGACCAGAGTATAACTTACAGTTTTACCTCAAGGGAATATTAATTCTTCAGCCCTATGTCATAACTTAGTTTGAAGGGATCCTGATCTCTTGTCTCCTCCACAAGGTATTACACTGGCCTGCTATGTCGATGGGAAAGAAATTCAACCAGAATTCAAGGACCTTCTACTTCAGTGAAATGCTTAGGAATCCAGGGGTGTGGGGCACGCAGAGATATTTCTTATAAGGTGAAGGATAAGAATTTACTGCGCCTGGCCCCTCCCACCATCAAGAAAAAAGCACATGTTTAGTGGGCCTGTTTGGATTCTGGAGGGCTGCAGATTCCTCACTTGAGTATGTTATGCCAGCTCATATACTAAGGGGCCTGAAAAAAGGAGAAGACTCAACAGGTCCAGGATGTCATGCAAACTTCTCTGCTACTTGGGCCATATGATCTAGCAGGCCCAATGGTACCAATGGTACTTGAGGTGCCAGTGGCAGACAAGGATGCTGTTTGGAACTTTTGTGGGTCTTCACAGATAGATCATATCAAAGGCCCTTAGGATTTAGAGCAAAACCTTACTGTCATCTATAGGCAATTATTTTCATTTTGAGAGATAACTCTTGACCTGTTATTGGGCATTAGTGAAAACCAAACCTTTGGTAATAGGCCAGTAGGTTATCATTTAACCTGACCTCCCTTTATGAACAGTATTATCTGACCCACCAACCCATAGAGCTGAACATGCACAGAAGCAATCTCTGAGCTAGAAATATATCCAAGAATCAGCATGAGAAGGGAGAAGGCAGAAAAAATATCCTGTTCCTTTTTTGCCCAGGAAAGACTGCTGACATCAGCTCTGCTCTCACTGGTAATAACATTTGGTTTCTTTTCTAAAATGCAAAGTCTAAATTGGGCTTTTCAATCACAGACTAAAAGACCCAGGAGGGCAGCATGTTCTCAGTGCTCACATTTGCTGGCACAGAAATGGAGCTGGCTGGCCACACCTCTGGGGAAGTCCACGAGGTCAAGAAGATACCAAGCATGTCTCTAGGCCATTAATTAAGGTGCAGTGCCCTTCTTTCTGGACATTATCCCTACTAAAAGTCACTCAGACAGCAAAACCTACTGGTTACTAATTAACCCAAATCAAACACTGTTAGAGTGGCAAATCCAAAAGGAATAGTGTGGCTAGCCTCCTTAATAACAGTTAATAAAAACCAATGTCTGTTTACACTGTTCACAAGAATTTCATACAACACCAGTCAAAATTCCAATGCCACCCTTTATTCAAATTGAAGACACAAACCCTAAAATTTATATGAAAGCATGAAACACTCTAGGACATACCTACCTAGAATCCAGGCAGACAAGGCAGTCTGGAGGGGAAGGAATAATGTTGGAGGTGTACAACACCTAATTGCAAATTCACTACAAAGCAACAGAGCAAAGCAAAGGAATCTGAGGACCCAGAATTAAACCTGCATAGCGACTGTCTTCTGGTTTTGCTGTTTTTGACTTTTTGTTTTTTGGGTTGTTTTTTGTTTATTATAAAAATGCCAAAAACGTACACTGGAGAAAAGACAGCTCCTAAAACAAATGGTGTTGGATAAACTGTATTAGCCACACAGAGATGATTGAAACTAGATTCCTATCGCTCACTCTGTCCACATGTCAATTCAACATGGATCAAAGTAAGTAAGACTTAAAGTAAGGACCTGAAACATGGATACTTCCAGGAAAACACTTCTATGTGTGGGCATATGCAAAGAATTCCTAAAAGAACTCTAGTGGTCCAGGAAACAGAACTTGATTGTCAAATGGGGTTGTATGAAATTAAAAAGCTTCAGCATAGCAAAGAAAAAATGGAGTGAAGAAAGAGCTTAAAGGAGAAATTGTTTGTGCTCTATACATCCAGTAGAGGACTGATGTACAGAATATATAAACTTTCAAAACCAAACAGCTCAATCAATAAGCTAATAAAATGGATAGCTAGTTCTCAAGGGATAAAACACTAATGACTTATAAACAAAACAAAATGTTCAACATCTTACCTATCATTAAAGAAAAAAATCATAAATGCTGGAGAGTATTGGAATAAGAAAGAGAAAGCAAAATACAGTAAATGCAATATGGGCAAACTATTTCCATAAATATCAGCCCTAATAATAGCTGTGTATTGGTTTAAAAGTATTTATATCTTATGTGTTGTGTTAGCTCCTCCGCCTTGAACTTTAAAAGCATAGTTAAATATGTTATCATTCTCTCTCTGGTTCAAAGAAAAAGAATGATTGATTATTTGATCCCTAGAAACATCAGTTCTGTTTAATGGGCCCTCAGTACTAAGAACTGGGGGGAAAACTTGTGAGTCATTTGATCACACCCATGGTGACAGAGGAGGGTTTTCAAGAGAAATAATTAGGATAAGAAAAAGAGGATGTTAACTCACCATTCACCCGGCTTTGCTTCTGATATACTTAGGGATACCACAGGATATTAATACCTGGCATGTCTCTATGTACATATTCTCCCTTCTGTCCTGTTCCTACCCTTCTGTGTCCTATTTTCTCTGTAGAAAAAGATCAGGACTGTCCCAGAGCTTGTGAGAACCAAGAGTGTGAATCTGTACATTATATAAGATATTTGATTCCCCACCTAGTTCACCCAGATACTCCTTACAGCAATGGCTTTCCATGTGTCCACACTCCCTGCATTCCCTTGAGCTTATGTATGGCTATCCCCATTTCCATGACCTCAAGTTCAATTTAGTGACTCACCTCTAACTAATAAAATGGAACAGAATTGATGGTTAGAGATTGTGATATCAGTCATCATGGGCACTGGGGTTTCTCCCCACTTTCTCTTAAATAGTTCAGCCTTGAAAAAGCCAGTCACCGTGCTGTGAAGACACTGAAGCAGTTTTGTAAAGATTTCAGGGGGCAGGAGAGGAACTTCTGCCAATAGCCAGTGGGGAACTGAGACCTTCTACTAATGGCTACAAAAATCAAAATGTCAGCTCATTGTGACTTCTCACAGTCTCAATGCCATTTTAAAGTCCAAAGTCTCCTTTGAGACATAAGACAACCACTTAACTATAACCTATAAAATCAAAACTAAAATTACATATTCCCAGCACACAATGGCTTAGAATATACATTAGCGTTCCAAAGTAGAGGAATAGAGGTATAGTAAGAAAACTTGAAGGAAAGATTGAAACCCAAAGGACAAACTCCAAATCCTGTCACTATCTGAATTCTTCCAGTTCTGCTGCAGGCAACATAGTCTCTTGGCTAGTTTCACTCCCTGTATGAAATACCCCTAACAATGGAGAGATGGCTCAGCAGGTTAAGAGCACTGACTGCTCTTCCAGAGGTCCTGAGTTCAATTCCCAGCAGCCACATGGTAGCTCACAGCTATCTATAATGACATCTAATGCCCTATTCTGACCTGCAGGGACACATACAAGCAGAACACTGTATACATAATAAATAAGTCCTTAAAAAATATATCCTTAACAAATATCTAAAAACTCTCCTTAGCAACTATATCAAGGCCCTGGCACCAGTAACATCTTGGGGAGGTGGGGGCAGGGGGGCTCCACAACAATCCAAGCTTTACTTTCAGAAGTTCATTATATGGCCTCTCAGGACCTTCATGCAGAGCCTGCCCCAACACACGTTAGTCTAACCACAGAGGAAGACTCTATAACCCATGAAGTGTCCTTTGTGACTCTCAACCCAGAGCCACATGGATGACACTGACACTGCCTGCTTTGGGGACAGAGCCTGCCTCCCTTTTATTGGTTGCCTCCTTTGCTGTTGCTTTCCATAGACAAAAGACTCCCCAGTTGCAAAATTAACTGGATGGGGTCTTGCCTTAGGGTACCCCTCCCTTTATCTCAAGGCAGATCAGATCTTTTTATAACATTCTGGTGCTTGTTTTCCCCTTCAAACCATACATTTGGGGGGGGTTGCCAGCTTGCTCTTTTTCATTGCAGATCTGCATATGACTGATTACTAAAACCAAGAAACAGAGTCAGTATTAGGGTGTCTTCGGATCTCTTCTACCAAAGAAATCAATCCATGACTTTTCAATTTAGCCTCAGGCAAATTCTCAGGACAAGGATAGAAAGCAGCACATTCTTGGCTGAAATATCGCAGCAGACATTGTCTCTACTGGGGTTGCTAATATTCCACCACTCTGAAATGTCTTGAGCTGGGCCCCCACTGTCCACATCGCTCCCAGCATGACTGTCTTCAAAGCTCTTCTAGGATGGACCACTAATCTCTGCTTATGACAGCTTTTCTAGTCTGACCTTCTCCACATTCATCCAAAAAACTTGGTGAGGTCTCTCATAGCAATAACCCACGTTTTTGTACCAATGTCTATCTTAGTTACTTTTCCATTTCAGTGACAAAATACTATGGCGAGGCAACTTATATAAGACAGTTTCAGAGAGTTAGAGTCCCTGATGGCAGAGCAAAGGCATGGCAGCCGAGAATCCACATCATGATCCATGACCACAGTGCAGAGAAAGGCATTGGGAGTAGAAAGGAGATTTCTGAAACCTCAAAGTCTGCCTTCAAGACACGCCTCCTTTAACAAAGTCACACCTTCCCAAATAGTTCCACCAATGAGAACCAAGTATCCAAACCACCTCAGAATCCCTTGGATAACTGTTTTGCCTGTCGTTATATAAGCGAATGAGGAGAGATAGAAATTGAACTTTTAATATGTATTTTATTCAGAAAATTGGCTCTCAAGAAAACCAAATCTGCCTTCCCCTGGGACAGTTCCAGCCAGTTGATTTTATGGGAAGTCATAACAAAGGCAATTAGTAATTCCAAAGTTCACAATTGTCCCTTTGGTCAAATGAACATCCCTGTTTCTAAGACTCATTGTGTTTGTGCTTCTCTTGATGTTTCCTCCAACATTTACCCTCATTATTTATTGTCCTTGAATAGAAGAGGGCAGATGCCACAAAAGTCCACTGAGTCCCTTTTCCTTCTGAGTTTATATTTGGACTACATCTAGATTAAAGGTTAACTCAGAACAAACCATTATCAGTGGCTACTTTCTGAGATATTTGTGAATGTATGTTCAGGTTTATAATTTGACATGCAAATGTGTTCTTATAGGATATAGCATGGCATGTCTGTGCCTCATCATTTGCTTAAGAATATTTGTCTCATCTCACTGCCTTCTCCTTCTCTTGTCTTGACCTTCATCAACCACTGATAAAAACTCAGAGCCCCATCATCCCCTACTCTGGACTCCCATTTCTGTGTCTTCCTTCTGCTCTTCATGGTTTGTACATTTTTCCACAACATAAAGACTGCATGCTAATTTTCATCACCTCTTTAATCTGAACTGCATGCCTCGCTCAAATCAAAGCAATCTAATTTCAGCAAAACTGCAAATATGTGCTCTCGCATAGACTTCTGCCTTTCATTTTCCCCCTTGAGTCTTGTGCAGACCTTCTCATTTTAGCTGTCCATAATCTTCCCACTCTTTCCTTTAAGGCTCCTCTGTTTCTCCCTTTCCCACCCTCATATTTTCCAACTGTCTGCAAGCCATGGTTTTTTCATTTTCATCTTTGCAATCATCTGTTGTTATATTACCCACACATCTGTTCTATTTTCATGCTCTTTCCTAAAAAATAAAGCCCCTTTCTCTTTTGTTAGGAGCCCTTTGTGCCCAAGATAATGTGATGGGTCTGTCTGGCTCTAAGTGAACATTGGTTGATGTTTCTGATTCTGTAATCAGGTCACAATCAGGAAGGAACAAAATTGCAGCAAGTAGCCATGAAGCAAAGTTAAGTGTAAGCATTATGTTCATTTAACCTCTGCATTAGCACCACCTCTGAAGTCTGATACATACCAGCTGAGTCATCTAAGGCTTTTAATCTGCCTCAGAGCCATGGAAATAATGACTGTGCCTGCCTCATGGAGCTGGAGTAGAGATAAAATGTGATGGGTCACATGAGATTCTTCTTGTTTGCAAGTGGTCAAACTATATTAGTTGTCACCTGTGTTTAGACTCACAGGGTACATGTGGTGCAAAGACACACTTGCAAGCAAAACACTAATTCACATAAAAATAATAAAAGTAACATTAAGAAAATTAAAACCACACAGGATGATCAGTGTGTCTCACAGACTATTGCTCTTGTAAACACAATTTAGCAGTGCTCACACTATTGGAGATCCTGAAGGACTTTATGTCACTGTTTTAAAATGTGTCAAATTTATTTGATGTTTGTTTTAGTCAGATATGGTAAGGTGGCAGACATGGAGCTCTTTTAAAAAAAAAAGAATTTGTTTTGGCTCCCAAGAGCAAAACATAAGGCTAGGTAGCCGCTGAGGGCATAAGAGAAAAGCATGACCAGAAGCCTTGATGGTTACAGTGCTAATGATTGCTTAGGTGAGGGTGCTCCTCCTTGCACAGGAAGTGAGGTCGATGCTGGGTTTATAGTTATAGACTCTGTAACATGATTTCCATGTGCACAGGGAATGCAGTGCATGTAATCAACCTTCGCTATTAGTTTGCCCTGGATTTCAAGATATCAAGTAATCAATTACAGAATATCAAGAATGATATATTCTAAGAATTCTTCATTGTGGAGTCAGAAGAATAAGTAAGAGGCTCACCTGAACTCAGAATTTTCCCACACCCTCAGATCCCAAACACCCAACCTGCTGCCACCCTTTCCCACCCCGTTGGCTGCCCCCCACAACCATGCCACCTCCCCTACTTGAGGCAGATATCTGCTGCTCAGGTGCAGGCCACACCGCTCAGGAGAACAGCTGCAGACCATAACAGTCTGAGAACAGGTGCTTGCCATAGCAGCCAGAAGAACAGACAAGCAAACTCAGGCAAAGACCTGAGACCACATCAGCTGCCACAACTCCAGACAGGCAGCCTACCCGTGGATCTCCTCCACTCTCTCAGTGCCCTCCAATCATCCCCACTTTCCTACTGATCACTGTGGTCCACCCCTCAGCTCAGGCAGAAACCCCATACTGAGCCAAGGCTAACTGCCGGAAATCCTGCCCCCAACTTGGAAAGAAACTCCCTGCTGGACCACTATTGCACAAATTCTGGTTAATGAAAACTCAGAGCCAGATATTGAGAAAAAGAGAGAGGAAACAGACCACAGTCAATTCTCACCCAGTCAACTTCTCAGGCCAAAGTGGGCAAATGCTATCTTCAAGAGTCTTCTGCCTGGCTGGTCACTCCTACAGAATGCCTGAATGTTTGCCTATGCCTGCCTTAGATATCTTCTCTGCCCAGTTGTTTCACTTCAGGGCTCAACTCTACATCATAATCCTAGAGTCAGGATTAAAGGTCTGAGCTGCTACTGTCTGGTTGTTAGGCCTTGAACTCACAGAAATGTAGAAAGATCTGTGTCTCCTGAGTGATGGGATTAAAGGCATAGGTCACCACTCTGTCATTCCACATGAGTCACCACATTGTCAACCCTGTGCTGGGATTGAAGGTGTAAATTACTACTCTCTGGCACTCATGGCTTAACTGTGGGGAATTCTATTCTCAGATACTCCAGGCTGATTTTATTAAATATAAAATATAGCACCACAGACCACAGGTCACACCAGCTGCCAGAAATCCAGGCCACAATGACCAGAAACCAAAGAGAAAACAGAAACCAAGGAACAAAACACCTATCAACAAAGACAAACTCAGAAATCCGTACCTAGAACTATAATCATTCTAAACCCAGATACCTAGATACCAGTGCAGGATCACAATCAACAACAGCCTACAAAATATGGTACCTCCAGCACCCAGCTGTACTACTACAAAAATCCCTCAATATTCCAACAAAGCTGAAGCACAAGAAAACAGCCCTAAAGCCAACTTTATAATGATGACAGAGGTCCTTAAGGAGGAAATGAATAAATCTCCCAAAGAAAGACAGGAAAATACAATTGGAGAAAATGAATAAATCCCTTAAAGAAGGCCAAAAAAATAAACAATTAAAGGAAATAAATAAAATTGTTCAAGACCTGAAAATGGAAAGAGAAGCAAGAGAGAGGACACAAACTGAGGAAATTCTAGAATTTAGGTAAGTGAACAGACTCAAGACACAGCATCAGCAGAATATAAGAGATGGAAGAGAGAATCTCAGGCATTGAAGATAGGATAGAAAACATAGATACACTGGTCAAAAAAAATGTGAAATCTAAAAAGCTCCTGACACAAAGCATCCAGGAAGTCTGGGAGATCATGAAAATTTAAAACTTAAGAGTAATAAGAATAGAGGAAGGAGACTAATCCCAGCTCAAAAACCCAGAAAACATTTTTAACAAAGTCATAGAAGAAAATTTTCTTAACCTAAAGAAAGCTATACCTAGGTATATCCTTGTACTGTAAGGTACAAAGCTTACAGAATACCAAATAGATTGTACCAGAAAAGAAAGTTCCTTCATCACATAGTAATTAAAACACTAAACATACAGAACAAAGAAAACATATTAAAAGCTGCCAGAGAAAAAGACCAAGTAACATATAAAGGCAGACCTATTAGAATTATACCTGACTTCTCAATAGAGACTCTAAAAGCCAGAAGGGCCTGGACAGATGTCTTGCAGACTCTAAGACATCACAGATGCCAGCCCAGACTACTATATACAGCAAAACATTCAATCACCATGAATGGAAAAAGCAAGCTAGTCATGAAAAGTCAAATTTAAACAATAGCTATCCAAAACTTCAGTTCTACAGAAAGTACCAGAAGGATAACTCTAACACAAGGAGGTTAGCTACACCCATAAAAACACAGGAAATAAAAAAATCTCATACCAGAAAAACCAAAAGAAGGAAAACACACACACACTATCACCATTACCAACAACAAAATAATAGGAATTAACAATCATTGGTCATTAATATATCTCAATATCAATGGACTTAATTTCCCAATAAAAAGACAAAGGATAACAAAATGAATGAGAAAACCAGATTCATTCTTCTGCTGCATACAAGAAGCACACCTTAACATCAAAGATAGACATTACCTCAGAGTAAAGGGTTAGAAAAAGATTTTCCACATGTCCTGGGGTTTCTGTTGCTGTGGAAAGATATCATGACTATGGAAATTCTCATAAAGAAAAGCATTTAATTGGGGCTGGTTCACAGTTTTAGAGGTTCAGTCCATTACTAATGCAGGACATGGTGGCCTGCAGGCAGACGTGGTGCTGGAGAAGGAGCTGAGAGTTCTGCATCTTGATTCACAGGCAGCAGAAGGAGACTGTGTGCCACCTGGGTTTACCTAGAGCATATGAGACCTCAAAGCCCACCGCTATAATGAAACACTTTCTTCAGCAAGGCCACACCTCCAAGTAGTGCTACCCACTATGGGCCAAGCATTCAAATACATAAGTCTATTGAAGGTCATTTCTATTTAAACCACCATGCCAAGCAAATAGACCCAAAAAGCAAGCTGAAGTACCTATTCTAATATCTAACAAAATAGACTTCAAACCAAAATTAATCAAAAAAGATGGGGAAAGACCTATCAAAGGAAAAATCCACCAAGATGACATTTCAATTCTTACCAATTGGGTCTTACTATGACCCAAACACAAGGGCAACCCATTTGTAAGAGAAACATTGTTAAAGCTTAAATCTCACATCAAACCTCACATATTAAGAGTGAAAAACTTCAACAGCCCACATTCACCAATGGACCGGTTAAGCAGACAAAAACTAAACAGAGAATAATGGAGCTAACAGACATCATGAACCAAATGGTTGTAACAGATACTTACAAAACATTTCACACAAACACATAAGGATATCCCTTCTTCTCAGAACCTCATGGAACATTCTCCAAAATTGACCACATATGCAGTCATGAACATATGCAGTCTCTCAACAGATAAGAGAAAACTGAAGTAACCCCCTGTACCTATCAGACAACTATGGATTAAAGCTGATTTCAGAAACAACAGAAAGCCTACAAACTCATGGAAACTGAACAACTCTCTACTGAATGTCTACTGGGTCAAGGCAGAAATTAAAAAAAAAAAGAAATTAAAGATCTCCTAGAATTCAATGAAAATAAATATACAACATCCCCAAACTTATGGGACATAGTGAAAGTGGTGCTATGAGGAAGGTTCATGGCACTAAGTGCCTTCATAGAAATTGGAGAAATCTCATACTGTCAACTTAACAGCACATCTGAAAGCTCGAGGACAAAAATAAGCAAGAACACCCGAGAGGAGTAGATGTCAGGAAATAAACTCTGGCAGAATTCAATGCAATAGAAACAGAGAGAACAATACAAAGCCTCAGTGAAACAAAGAGATAGTTCTTTGAGAAAGCCAACCAAGATACACAAACCCTCATCCAAACTAATTAAAAGACAAAGAAAGAAAATCCAAATTAACAAAATCAGAAATGAAAGGGGAACATAGAACAGACACCAAGGAAATCCAAAGAATCATTAGGTCATACTCCAAAACCTGTAGTGCACAAAATTAGAAAATCTAAAAGAAATAGAAAATTTTCTTAGTTGATACAGTTTACCAAAATTAAATCAAGAGCAGACAATTTAAATGGACTTAAAAGCCCTAAGGATATAGAAGCAGTCATTAAAAGTCTTCCAACCAAAAAAAAAAAAAAAAGTCCAGATCTAGAGAACTTTCTGGTTAAATTACATTATTTATTATGTATACAGTACTCTTCTGGAACACCAGAAAAGGGCACCAGATCTCATTCTAGATAGTTGTGAGCTACCATGTGGTTGCTTGGAATTGAACTCAGGACCCCTGGAAGAACAGCCAGTGCTCTTAACCTCTGAGCCATCTCTCCAGCCCTATCACAAAATTCTACCAGACTCTCAAAGAGCTAATGCCAATACTCCTCAAATTATTCCACAAAATAGAAACACAAAGAATGTTGCCAAATTAATTTCATGAGGCCACAATCACCCTAATACCCAAACCACACAAAAGATTCAACAAAGAAAGAGAATTACAGATCAATTTTCTTCATGGACATTGATGCAAAATTATTTAATAAAATACTCCAAAACCTAATCCAAGAATACATCAAAAGGTCACCCACTATGGACAAGTAGGCTTCATTCCAAAGATGCAGAAATGGTTCAACATATAAAAATCTATCAGTGTGATAAGTCATATAAACAAACTAAAAGAAAAAAATAATCATCTTATTAGATGCTGAAAAATCTTTTGACAAAATTCACCACTCCTTCATAATAAAAAGTCTTGGAGAGATCAGAAATACAAGGGACATATCTAAACATGATAAAGGCAATTTACAGTAAGCCAACATCAAATTAAATGAAGAGAAATTTAAAGCAATTTCATTAAAATTGGGACCAAGAGAATGTTGCCCACTCTCCATGCTTATTCAATATACTTAGAGTTCTAGCTAGAGCAATAAGATAGCTAATAGAGATCAAAGGGATACAAATTCAAAAGGAAGAAGTCAAAGTATCATTACTTGCAGATGATATAATAGTATACATAATTGACCCCAAAAATTCTACCAGGAAACTTTTATCATTAATAAACACCTTCAACAAAATGACTGAATCAAAGAAATCAGTAGTCCTCCTATATAAAATGACAAATGGCCTGAGAAAGAAATCAGGGAAACTACATCCTTCACAATAGACACAAAGAATTTAAAATATTTTGGGTTGATTCTAACCAAACAAGTAAAAGACTTGTATGACAATAACTTCAAGTCTTCAAAGAAAGAAATTAAAGAAACTATAAGAAGATAGAAAGGTCTCCCATGCTCATAGATTAGTAGGATTAGCATAGTAAAAATGGCCATCTTACCTAAAGCAATCTACAGATTCAATGCAATCCTCATCAAAATGTCAACACAATTCTTTACAGATCTTAAGAGAACAATGCCCAACTTCATCTGGAAAAAAAAAAAAAAAAAAAAAAAACCAAGATAACTAAAACAATACCAAACAATAACACATCTTCCAAAAGTATTACTGTAAGGATTCCTGGCATTCCACGTAGCTGAGCCAACTGGCTCAGCTGGAATGCACCTTGTACGGAGGCACACCCCTGGGCATGGCTACGTAAACCCTGCAGCATTGCATACAGAAGGACCTCCCTGGACCCATGACTCATATCTGTACATGCCCCCTTCCCTTAAAAGAGACTGCGCGCACATGCTCCGGTCTCTCTCTGTCCCCTGACTTCTGTCCTGCTCCTCTGCTTCTTCACCCACCTGGGAATTCTCTCTTAAATAAACTCTAGTGTGTGGCCTTGGTAGTGTATATTTGCTTTCACGCACGAAACTAGCAATTACCATCACTAATTTCAAGCTGTACTAAAGAGCAATAGTAATAAAAACCACATGATATTGCCATAAAAACAGATTGATGAAGACCCAGACATAAATCCACACATCAATGGGAACCTTATTTTTTATAAAGAAGCTATAAATATACATGAAAAAAGAAAGTGTTTTCTTTTTTTTTAATTATTTTTTAAACTTTATTTATTTATTTATTTATTTGCCTTGATGTTTGCCTGGAACTGGAATTACAGACAGTTGTTAGCTGCCATGTGGGTACTGGGAATCGAACCCAGGTCCTCTGGAAGAGTAGACGGTGCTCCTAACCACTGAGCCATCTCTCCAGCCCCGGAAAGTATTTTCAATGAATGGTACTGGTGTAACTGGATGCTGGCATGTGAAAGAACTGAAATAGAACAATATCACCCTTCACAAAACTCAAGTCCAGCTATATGGACTTTGACTCAACATAAAACCAGAGATGCTGAATTTGATAGAAGAGAAAGTAGGGAATACCCTTGAATGCATTGACACAGGAGACAACTTCCTGAACAGAATACTAATATCAAAGGTACAAAGAAAGATCAATAATTAAAAAATAGGACTTCATGAAACTAAAAAGCTTCTGTAAGACAAAGGACACTGTCAATAGAACAAAGCAGCAGCTTACAGAATGGGAAAAGATCTTTACCAACTCCCCATCAGGCAGAGGGCTAACATCCAACATATATAAAGAACTCAAGAAACTAGACATCAACAAATCAAATAATCCAGTTTTAAAATGAGGTACAGGTCTAAACAGAGAGTTTGAGAAACAGAGGAATCTCAATTGACCAAGAAACATTTTTAAAAAATGTTCATCATTTTAGCCATCAGGGAAATGCAAATTAAAATCACTTTTGAAATTCCATCTTATACCTGTCAGAATGGCTAAGCACAAGTATTAGTTCATGCTGAGGAGAATGTAGACAAGGGGAACACTCTTCCATTGCTGGTGGGAGTGCAAACTTGTACAATCACTTTGGAAATCAACATGGCAGTTTCTCAGAAAATTGGGAATTGCAAGAGCCAGCTATACCATTCCTGGCATATATATATACCCAGAGGACACTTCATTCTACCACAAGGACACTTTCTTGCTCAACTATGTTCATAGTAGCTTTATTCGTAATAGCCATAACCTGGAAACAACCTAAACACCCCTCAATTGAAGAATGGATAAAGAAAATGTGGTACATTTATTTACACAATGGAATATTACTCAGCTGTTCAAAAACTTAGAGCATGAAATTTTCAGGCAAATGGATGGAACTAGAAAATAATCATTTTGAGTGAGGTAACTCAGATCCAGAAAGACAAATATGGTATGTACTTAGTTATAAGTGGACATTAGTTGTTAAGTAAAGGATAATCATTCTATAATCCACAAATCCAGAAAAGCTAAGTAACAAAGGGCTCAAGGAGGGGTGCATGGATCCATCTGGGAAGAAGTAGGGTAGATTTTGTGGGTTGACTAAGGGCAGGCAGGGATGAGAACAGGGGGACCAGGTAAGGTGAGAATGGAGGTCTCCCTAACGACTGGAATTAGGGAGCAATTGGGAGGGGAGAGGTAGAGCCTAATGTAATGGGAATGCTCTGGAATTTATAAGGGTAACCCTAGCAAAGACTCCTAGTAATAGGGGATACAGGGTCTGAACTGGCCATCCTCTATACCCAGGCAAGGCTTTCAGCAGTGGGACTGGGATAACAACCAGCCACAAAACTTGTGACCTACAATTTGTCCTGCCTGCAAGATGTGCTAGGGTAAAGGTAGCACAGAACTGTGAAAGTGGCCAACCAATGACTGGTCCAACTTGAGACCCATGTCACTAGAGCAAGCCCACAACCAACACTTCTTGGATGGCCAGGAATCAGAGACTGAACAGCCCAGAGACCTAGAATAGAACCAAACCCAATTTGTTAAAAAAAAAAAAAAAAAAAAAAAGTCAATGCAATGATTCCTAATGATACTCTGTTATACTTGTAGACCAGAGCCTAACATAATCATCAGAAAGACTTCATCCAGTAACGATGGGAGCAGATGCAGAGACTCACAGCCAAACATTAGGTGGAGCTTAGGGAATTCTGTGGAAGAGGGGAAGAGGGGTTTAGGAGCCAGAGGGGTCAAGAACACCACAAAAATACAGCCAACAAAATCAACTAATGAGGGCTTAGAAATGCACAGAGACTGAACTGACAATCGGGGATCTTGTATGGGTCTGACCCAGGTCCTCTGCATATATATTATGGTTGTGTAGTTTGGTCTTCTTGTGAGACCCCCTAACAGCATGAGTAGGGGCTATCTCTGACTCTTTCTCTTGCTTTTGGGACCCTCTTTCTCCTACGAAGTTGCCTCTTCCAGCCTTAATATGAGAGTATGTGCCTACTCTAACCGTGACTTGTTTGTGTTGTGTTTGGATGATACCCCTGCTCCTCTCTGAAGGGAACCAAGGAGAAGTGGATCTGAGGGAGAAGGGAGGTGAGGAGGAGGGACTGGGAGGAAAGAGGGAGAGAAACTGTGTGGTCAGGATGTAATATATGGGAGAAGAATAGACAAACAAATGATTGATAGATTAGATAGATCATGGAGAGATGACAGATAGGTGATAGATGAAGAAATGAGATGACAAATGAAGAGATAGATGATTGGTAGGTAGTGAAGAGATGATAGAGAGAGAAAGATGGATGATAAATAGATACCTAGATACATAGACAATTCCTCGCTGTGTGGTAGTTCTTTGGTTTGGTTTTCAGGGGCTCCTCTGTTATGTGTTATGTGTCTTGCTGACTCGGCGTGGCCTTTCTTATGATCTCTGACTCTGTAGCCCATTTTGTTCTCTTCTTACTCTCTGGATCTGTGTTCGTCATTCCAGAAGACAGGTATGCTCAGCTTTGCACTATTCTTCTGCATGTGCAGACATATCATCATGACAACCCAAGGCAGAGCTGTTTTCTCCATGTCACACACTAAACTTTGTCACTTGTAGACACGGGATCCTAGAATTGAAAACTGTCAACATAAAACACAGCTCTAATATAGGCAGGATCTTATTCTGAGTCAGATCTGGGTAACCACAGCCTGGAAACAGATTCAGAGTGCCCTCTGTTGCCTGCTATGGAAGTGATTTCTTTTTGTAATCACAGAAAGAAAAAATGACAATCGAAATCAAAGCACATATCAAATACATTGCCAAAGATAGTCAGTAGCTAGATTCCAACTAAGTGAAAAAATCTACTTGTTCAGATGCTTTAATGATATTTTTAACTTTTGGGCTGGTATATTCCAAAGGTTTTAGTGTGTTAGCCAAAAAGAAGTTAGGTCAGACATAGATGTGAGCGATATGGGTATTTAGGAAACTAAAGGTAGCCCAAAATAATTGTCTTTTGATCTGCAGCTTTCCAAGCAGAAAGTTCTAATCCACCGGTTCTCAACCCCAGGGTCGCAAACCCCCTTTTGGGGGGGGGTTCACATATCAAATATCCTACATATCAGACATTTACATTACAGTTCATAGCAGTACCAAAATTACAGTTATGAAGTAGCAACAAAATAATTTTATGGTTGGGGTCACCACAACATGAGGAGTTATATTAAAGGGCTGCAGGATCAGGAATGTTGAGAACTGCTGTTTAACCAATCAGCATTGTAGAATCGTCAGCTTGGGTGTGGCTTTTCAGGAAAATTTTAGGCCATCAGAGCTTATGGGAATTTCCTGAGGCTGCCTAAACCTTGTATTCCAAGACTCATTGTCCTACAGTGTGGCAGGACCCAACTGCAGTCACTATCTGTGTCCCTGTTCCAAGGGACTATCCGTTCATAGGCACGCCCTGCTACTGCAGCTCATAGGCACGCCCTGCTACTGCAGCACTGCAAGCAGCAGCCCTGGACCTGGAAGGCGCACTGCCTCTCTTTTAATGTTTGCAGGCTGGCCTTGGATCCTGGCGTGGCTCTCCATACTGATCTTGGAGTGCTTCCTTTCCCCGCCCCCCATCCTCCTCCTGCTTGAATGAATATGAGGACCCTGATATACAGCCTCCTGCTCTGAATTCTGGGAGGTTTTTAAAAATAATTTTATTTTGTGTGTGCATGCTCATAAATATGCAGGTGCCCATGTTTATTCATTCATGTGGCCTCTAGAGGGCAGCCTGGAGAGTTATTCCTCACGCACCATCCATCTTAGTTTTGGAGACAGACTTCCCTCATCTGAATGGAGTCACGAAGAAGGGGAGGCTGGATGGCTAGAGAGCCCCGAGGAAACCTTTCTTAAGCCTCCCCAGCACTGACATCATATGCATGTACCACCATGCCTGACTTTTCCTTAATGTGGATTCTGGGGACCAGACTCAGGCCTTTATGCTAGTGTAATGCATTTTATTGACTGAGCTAGCTCTCCAGCCCTCTCTCCTTAACCAGAAAAATTTGGATTTGTAAGTTATGCTTTATTATTTTATTTTGAATCTTTTTGTCTTAGGCATAAAAGTCTCTTCGTAATAACAATCCCTCTGGCTTTGATTTCTACTGCCTTTCACAGAGTACTCCACCTGTTAAACACTTTAACATTTGTGGGACTGCAGGTTGGGGCAGGAAGGAGAAAATTTCCTCCTCTACAAAGGAACTGCTTGGTATAGATAGGTAGAGGATATCCAGCACAAAATGTTTAGGTGTGGGAATTTTTGACTTGTGATTTTGACATTTTATGATGTAACAAAAGCCTAAGAAGTCATTCTTCAGGTTTTTTCACTGTGACTTTTTCCTGGACCCACAGTGACACGCAGATGTTTATTGTCTCCAGTGTTTCCAGGCAGTGACGAGCTGCAGCTGAAGCTACTATCTTGTAACATCGTGAGAGGTGAACAGTGCTCTGTGATGTGCTGTGTGAATTAACAAAGCGGGTCTATGAGTTTAGGACATTAAGTGCATTTGGGGGCTTGCTGATTTTTGCAGTTTACAATGAGTTCTTCAGGATCTAGCCCCATCACTAACTCAAGAAGCCATGGTATTTAGGAAAATAGTCATAGAATATGCATGATAGTAATTGTCTTCCTACCACTTTTCCTTTCCAAATTGGACAGCCTATTATCCGCTCGGAGAAGCATGCTGTTGGACTTAGAGAAAAGGACAGAACAATAATACCACGAGTGCTCATCATGTGCTCAGAAGGCTGTAACAAAACCCACCCAGCGACAGGATCGATTCTAGACTAAAATGCAGCTGCATTTGCTTCATTTGCCAGAAGGAAATGTGATCACTTCCATTTTTCTTTGTGACATTTATCAATTTAGAGAGGAACTGGCAGAGAAAAGGGTATGGACTACAAATATGACAAGGTTAAGAAGCAAGGGGTCTGTTATGAAGCATTGTGTTCAGACAGTTGCTGCTTGGTTTACCAATCAATCTTGACCTGATTAGGCTTCAAGTTGAAGCCATTTCTGTGAGATTTAGCCTATATTATGAAATGGGATATGAGAGAGAATAAAGTGTCTGAAGCCAGTCTTCACATTTTGAGAAGATACATAATTTAAAAATAGAATCCCAACTATCTTCAGCCAGGAAGATGTTTGATTAGATTCACAAAGAAGGTATCGCTATCCATAGGACAGTTAGAAGAATAGTCACTCTGTAGAGAGGAAAATGTCCCCACTGTGTATACCAAGGCCAAGAAACCCCTAAGCTAGAGGCCCTCTATGCTGAGATGCCAGGCTTGATGTTCACATATTATTGTTTCCTCTCTTATCTGCCCCCTTGCTCTGATCTTGGAGCCCACAGAGTCCTTGGTTTCAGGAATAGATTGTCCACCAAGGAACCTGTTAGTGACTGGCCAGCCACATCCATCTTATGGCCATGCTTCAGACTGCACACTCCAACAACCCAGCTGCCTTTGCCAGACTAGCTCCTGTACCTGGGTGATAGGGTAGAAAAGACAGAGACAAGGACCAAATATAAACTAAGAAACCTGTATCAGGGGAAGCCAGGCAGTGGGTCAGGGAACTGCAAACACCAAGTCAGCCTGTGCAATCAGCATTTAAGAAGAAACAAAAGGTTGGGACGTAGGGGTACAGAGATGGCTCAGTGGTTACGAGCATGTGCTGCTCTTGCAGGGGACATTAGTTTGTTGGTCCTAGCACCAACTTCAGGAGGGTCAGAACTGCCTGTAATTACAGCTACAGTAGATCGAGTGCTCTCTTCTAGCTTCTGCAGACACTGCATTAACAAGAGCACACACACACCTACAATTTTTTAAAGAATCTTATTTTTTAAACTATGCAGGTATATACCCGAGTGGTGTAGTTGAACTATACAGGGTTTATTTCTGGATTTTGAGGAACATCCATACTACTTTTTCATAGTGGCTGTACCAGTTTGCACTCCTACCAGCCGCTAATTCGTGTCTCTCTTTCCCCACGTCCATGCTAGTATTTGCCATCATTTTTCTTTGGATCTAGGTCATTCTAACTGGAGTAAAGACAAAATTTCAAAGTATAATTTGTATTTCCCTCGTGGCTAGGAATATTAAGCTTTGTTTAAATTTTTTTTAATTATAAAGAATGTTTTCATAGCGTGTATTTTGGTTGTGTTTTACCTCTGACAACTCCTCCCAGATCTTACCCATCTCCCTACCCACCAATTGTTATGTGACAAAACTTTTCCTGGGGAAAGGCAACACACACATCTACTCACCTCAGACAGGGAACCCACAACAGACACATTGGTACAGTTACCAGTGAAGTTCAACTTGGTGAACCATGACTTTTATTCGGGTTGCTTACAGGAAACTGACTGAAGGGTTGGAGTGGAAATGACTCAAAGACAACCGCATCACCAAAGCTCATCCCACCATAGATGACAGTTTCCAGAGTTGGGAACCAGAAACACTCTGCATAGGCTACAGGCACTCCACAGGTTGGAGAGTATCATTCAAGGGGGCTCAGTTATCCTAAACATCTTTCGGGCAGATTGGCTGGTTCTGCTTCTTCCATGCAGTTGGTCTGGTCTCAGAGTCTTCTTTGACACTTGGCTTTGCTGGGTCTTCTTTGCAGCTCTGTTTTAGTTTCAGGGGATCTCTCAGCTTTTATTGCTTACTTAGGCAGGGAGGGGCTTAGTGAATCTGGTCAGTTTTAGGTACTTTTGAAACTATTTTGAGTAGTTTATGTTCCTGCTTAAGGAGTTTCCATATTACACAACACCAAATTGTGTTGTGTTTTTTCTCTCTCTCTCTCTCTCTCTCTCTCTCTCTCTCTCTCTCTCCCTCCCTCCCTCCCTCCCTCCCTCCTTCTCCCCTCTCAATGGAACAAGAAAATTTTTTAAAAGACCAAAAAAAAAAAACCCTAAACAGAAAGCACACACACAAAACACAGCACACTACACTAAACTCGTCATATTGAACATTTTTACAAAAAGGGGGAAGGTGTTCTCATCCATTTCTATTTCTTCTTTCAAGAACTCTATGTTTAGTTCCATGCCCCAGTTTTTTTTCTTTTTCTTTTCTCCATTCCCTTTTTCTTTTCTTTTTTGAGTTCTTTGTTCATTTTAGATGTTAATTCTCTATCAGTTGTATAGCTGGTAAAGATTTTTCCCATTCTGTAGGCTACCCCTTCACTTAAATGATGATGTCCTTTGCTCTACAGAAGCATTTTAGTTTCAGAAGGTCTCACTTTTTAATTGTTGGTCTTAATGCCTATACTATCAGAGATTTGTTTAGAAAATCCTTTCTTGGGCTAGCAAGCTCAAGGGTATTTCTAGCTTTCTCTTTTATCAGACTCAAGGTTCCTGAATTTACACTGAAGTCTTTGATTCATATGGAGTTGTGTTTTGTTCAGGGTACGAAATAAAAATCTACATTTAT
Organism: Sigmodon hispidus; assembly: GCA_004025045.1. Classification (NCBI taxonomy): domain Eukaryota; kingdom Metazoa; phylum Chordata; class Mammalia; order Rodentia; family Cricetidae; genus Sigmodon; species Sigmodon hispidus. Next base: position 203,722 of record PVIH01000703.1, read on the forward strand.
TCTTCTGCATGTTACTATCTTTTTGGACCAGCACATTTTTTGAAGATGCTCTCCTTTCCTCCAGTTGGTACTGTTGACCTTTTGTCAGTTAGGTGGGGGTGCTTTAAAGGTAGGGGAACTGAACATGGTGATATGAGGAGTTAGATAAAGAAACAGGAAGAACTAGATGGGAAAGGGGAGGAGATGTCAGAATAAAGGAAAGGATATGGGAAGGGATAACTAATACTATACCTTTTGAAAAGTCATATTGAGATATGTATATACATATATATTAAGAGAGTTTAAGTGGAGTCACCATACTAAATACCATAGGTTAACAAATAAAAAATCTAGTTCTGGGAATGAATTACTTCTTTTGGAATTGTTGACTTATGAGGTCCTATAGACTCCAAACAGACTAGGCTATTATAAATGTTCTGAGTTACCCTCCAAAACTTAATGGTAAGGCTCTATTGCTGAAGATACCTCATAGCTGAATCATAGAAAATGGAGAAATCAAGCTAGTACTCACTTAGAAGCTTTATTCTTATTAGTTAGCTTTCATAGTGGTGGAAGGTGCTATGTATACTACTGGAAGAGAAAAAGCAATCAAAATTTTATCCAGCTGTGAACCCCTAATAGCTACAATAATGACCAGGCCAGCCACATATGCCCACTAGGTACAAAAGAAGCACAAATGTCATGGGAGTAATCAACTACTTTCTGATTAGATTTTAGACACCACAAGATAAAGTTTATACCTCATATTGTTATCAGGGCCAAGAACCTGTGGCTAGACAGGTCATGGGCCCTGGGAGAGAACCTACTGCTATTACTATGCTAAATAGACATAATATTAAACAATGACCTATGCTTACAAGTATGGATTAGTGGATCTCTCAGATATCATCACAGGACTTCTTTTTGCAGTGGATGACAATTAACACAGAGTCTCATAACTGTTGAAGGTACAGAGAATAAGAGACTGTAGAATACTCAACCCTTAATGGGCCATCTAAATCCACTTCTTCTCAAGGCTTAGGGCTAACTGTGGAAGAGGAAAGACTGAAAGAAGCATAGATTTGGGACGATTACAAGGAAACTGTTTCTGGACAGAGCAGAGCAGTTTCACAAATGTTCTCACAGTGTTTATGACAGTATACACAGGGCCTGTTAAAACATAGGCCAGACAAAAACCCTAGAGAAGAAAAGGGCACAGGCATGAAGTGCTACCCTAACTAAGGAGCAACTGGCAAATGACAGATGCTATGAAAGGAAGGGTCAATATCTAAAGAAAACACAAAATTGATGGGTAGGGAATAGGGGCAGAGAAGGGAAGAGTTGGAAGGAGGGTACATTTTTACTATGGTCAAGATACTTTCTACATTATTCTCAGTGGGGGGGGGCCTGCACAGGTGAGACTGAGTGGCTCCACTAAATGCTTTGCACTTTGGTTATGTTCTTGGATCATGAATAAAATAGGAAAGGATACTTTGGAGATGTGGATATGAGTCATAAGTTGACATTGGAGACAAGTTTCCCATCTTACAGGTTAGGGTTAGGGTTTTTGGGTTTTGTTTGTTTGGTTTTGGTTTTTTGTTGTCAACTTGACACAAGCTAGAGTCACTTGAGAAGAGCCTCAGCTAAGTAAATGCCCCACCAGATTGTCCTGTGACAAGACTATAAGGCATTTTCTTGATTAATGATTTATGTGGGTGAGCCCAGCTCACAAGGGATGGTCCCACCCCTGGGTAAGTGGTCCTAGATGATGAGTAAGCCATGAGAAGCAAGCCAGGTCACATGCCTCCATGGCTTCTGCATTGGTTCTACTTCTGGGCTCCTACCTTGAGTTCCTGCCCTGACTTTCCTCAGTGATGGACCTGGAACTGTGAGCTGAATTAAACCTTTCCTCCCAAGATGATTTTGGGCATGGTGTTTTATCACAGCAACAGAAAAGTAACCAGAACAAAAATTGGCACCAGGTCAGATGGTACTGATGGGATAGACCTAACTTTGTTTTAGGGAGGACAGTGAAAGGATTGGGGGACTTTGGGCTGGAAACCCATGGAGTGTTCACAGATTAATAATCTGTTATTGTGGGATGTTAGCAGATAAAGCTGAGAGAAGTTAAGATGATGAAGGCCTGGCTTATGAACTTTCAGAGGAAAGCAAAGACTCTGCCAGGTCCAGTTGTGTGAACTTTTTATTGAAAAGCCTGGAATGTGAAACATTTGCTTTGTTGGGACAATTGGTGCTGGCCAGCTGTGGCTGAAGGATCAGCTATAATTAATAAGAAACCTGTATCATGGAGGTGAAATCTAGGAAATACTTCTTCAGAGTCAGCAGACAGACTCTGTATTCCAGAGTGGAGAAAAGGCTATACTTTATACTGGCAGCCAAACTTGGTAATGTGTATGAATGTCTAAAGTATTACTAGTTTTGAAATCATGAGAGGGTCATGGGAAGAAGTTGAGGCTTGGAATCATGTGGCAGCTGAAGAAAAGCCTGGCGAGACTATTGGTGAAGATGCACACCTTTGCAGTAGGGACCTCCGGCTTTTGGACAGGCCAGTACCAGGGGACCACAAACAAGAAAGGCAGTAACTGTGGGGTGAAGTTGGCCTGAGTTTATGAGATGAACTGTCTGTGCTGTGGGTGGAGCCAGGAAGACTGAGTGGTCCTAGAAGTCATCTGTTGGACTTGGTTTTGCCTTGATCTGATTGTGACTGTGCCCTGGTTCTTCCCTCTTAGAATTAGGGAATGAGTTATTTTTTTATTTTATAGGAGTACACAGTTGAGAGACCTTGAATTTTTTTATTCTTCTCCCATATATTTCTTCCTGACTGAAGTATATCCTCCCTCCTCTGTTCCCAGTCTCCACTACCACCTCCTGTCTTCCTCAGATCCACTCCTCCCCTGTTTTCCTTCAGGAAAGGGCAGGCCTCCCAGGGATATCAACCAAACATAGCCTATCGAGTTGCAAAAAGAGTAGGAACATCCTCTCATACTAAGGCTTAAAGAGGAAACCCAGTAGGAGGGAAAGTGTCCCAAGAACAAGCAAAAGAGTCAGAGAGAGCCCTGGCTCCCACTGTTGGGTATCCCATAAGAACACCACGCTGTACAACCATAACATATACGCAGAGGACCCAGGTCAGACTTATACAGGCTCCCTGATTGTCAGTTCATTCTCTGATAGCCTTTATAAACCCTGGTTAGTTGATTCTGTGGGAAATTTTCTGGTGATGTCCTTGACCCTCTGGCTCCTACAATCCTCTTCCCCTCTTCCAGTGTTCGGCTGTGGGTCTCTGCATCCGCTCCCATCAGTTACTGGATGAAGCCTCTCTGTTAATGTTTGTGCTAGGCTCTGATCTATGAGTATAGCAGAGACTTTTTTTTTCTTAACCAGTCATGTTTGATTCTATCCTGTGTTTCTGGGCTGTCCAGCTTCTGTCTCCTGACCATCCAGGAAGTGTCAGGCATGGGCTCCCTCTAGTGGCATGGATCTCAAATTGGACCAGTCATCAGCTCCCAAAGTTCTGTGCCACCTTTACCCTGAAACATCTTGCAGGCATGACAAATTGTAGGTCAAAGGGTTTTGTGGATGAGTTGGTGTCCCAGTCCTCCCTGATAAGGCATCAGACAAAGAGGAAAGAAGCCGAAATGCTGCTCTGAGAAAAGGTACCAAGCCACACAGCTGAACAAGATACGTTGAGTTCATATGAAGGAGTTAGCAAGTTATATGCCTGGGCCCTAGATCAATCAGCGTAAAAACAATATAAGCCTGTGTGTGATTATTTGAGGCTAAGCAGGGCTGAGAGTGAGACTAAACCTCTGGTCCAAGCCTGAAAAGTCCAGGCCAGAACCTTTTACAACAAATGACTCCCAATGTGGATGATATACACCCACATAAAGCTTAAGAAAAATTTTAAAAGGGTTTTAAACCACAGAATCAGAGCCAAAGTTTGCTTTTGAGTTGTGTGTCTCATATGAGCCATGGTACAGAGATACCCTGATGAGACATGTGGGCTTGGGTTTGAATTACAAATGGCGTGCTTTTAGAGGGCAGCTTAAAAGCTGCAGCAAGACGGGTTCCTGAACCTCAATGTAAGAAATAAGCTGCTTAAGGTGGAGTTAAGGATTCTCACAGGCAAAAGGGAACAGAGTCATAGATGGATTCTTAGTAGCAGCAACGTTTTCTTGGATCAGATCTGTTTGCTGGAGAGGTGTGGCTTTTTAAAGTGCGACTTCCATGATTCAGTCTTAGAGACAAAACACTTGTGAGTCTTTTAAGAGGCTTTGCTGCCAAATACTTAAATGGAGTTAATGAGCAGCAGACAACAGTGTTTTACTTGGTGGTTATATAAACCCTAAAATTCCCAGAGTGGTACCTCAGTTAAAAAGCTAAACTTCAGCTAGACCAGGAGCTGGGTGGAGCCAGGCAGTCACCCTAGTGACGCCTTTAATCTTTAGCCACAGGTTGGCAGATTAAATGTGTGGACAGAAACAGAAAGTAATAAAGGAAGCTGGGTAAAGTCAGCCACCCTAGTGAAGCCTTTAATCCTTAAGCCAAACCTTGGCAGATTAAAGGTATATAGAAACAGAAAGAAATAGAAATGGCTGGGTGGGTCAGCCACCCTAGCCAAGCAAAGGTGTGGTCAGAAACAGAAAAGATAAGAGATATACAGTACAGACAAATTTAAAAAAAAAAAATCTGTTAATGGTTTATGGTATGTTTAAAATATACATAGACTTGAAAGAGAAAGGAAAAATGATAGAGAAAGTCCTTTAAAAAAGAAATAAAGTAAAAAATAATAATAAGCCACGGAAAATACAAAGTGTATCTGGATACTGTATGCTATTGCCTTGTCTTTAAGGGTTCTTTTTTTTTTTTTTTTTTTACTATAAATGAAGTAGTTAAAGCTGCTAAAAGACATTTCATTATAAATGTTGATGGATTAATCCAACATATATATTTTGTAAATGAATTGACATTAAAATTGAAATCCAAAGATATGCTACTTTGAAGAAGAAATTTTCTTTTAATTTCTACAGAAAATGAGAAGCTGTGGATTTATTCCCAATTAAAGAAAATAAAGTTTGATCAAGGAAAACCCCCTAAAAAGTCTCCAATGGAAATGGATGGCCCAGATAATTCCAAATTTCAGAGTACCTCTGTTGAAATTTCCTCTGAGCTCTGCATCCAAAACAACATCAATGAGAGTGGCTGAGATGACCCAGTCTTACACACTACTCCACTAAAGACTTGTCCATAATTCCAAATTTTCCTTTGGGTCCTCCTGGGATTGCCAGTGCCTTCATTTAACAGGAAGTAGCCTAGAAAACTACTACACCCACATTTCCAAAAAACGGATTATGAATGTTTGTGTTTGTTTACAGTGTTGGTTATAGGTTGTTATAGATAATGTGGAGGAAAGAATATTAGATTTGGGGTTCTTTTTGTTTTAAAAAGAGAAAAAGGGGAAATACAGTGGGATTATGTGTTACATTTTTAAAAAAGAGATTATGGGTGTTGTAGAGAGATGATAGGTGGGTATTCTAAAAAGAAGATGAATGTTTTAGAAAGATGATGGATATTCTAAAGAGATGATATTTTATGAGACTGTCGCACTGCCTACTTCGCTGAGGCAAGTGAGAGATGATATTTTAGAAAGATTGATATTCTAGAGTGATTATGGATATTCTAGAAAAATGATGGATGATGATGAGTATTTTAGAGAGGCTTTAAACTTTGAAAGACATTTTAAATGTTCTTAAAAGATTGAACTTTAAAAGTGTCTGCATATATAAGAGTGGGAGACTTAAATGTTGAACTGTGTTTTATATTGAAATATTTATATAAGATCTTGATAAATATAAAATATTATACTATCTTGAGGCTTTATCAAACAACCATGAAATTATTTGTTCCTTGCTTTTCTTCTGTGTTGACCTCTGTCCCTCCTGCTATTTCTCTCACAAGCCCCTCCTTAGCTACAGATCCTTTATACTTTCCTGGTTTCTATGGTTACTCCATATTGTATACTTACAACAGAGGATTAGGAGCTAGGAACCAAGGATGAGAGAGGACATGTGGAGTTTGTCTTTCTGAGTCTGGGTTATCACACTCAATATAATCTCTTTCACAACCATCCATTTGCTTTCTAATTTTGTTTCTCTTTACAGCAGAATAATATTCCATTGTTTATATGCATCACATTTTCATTATCTATCTATCTAAATGTTGAAGAACATTTAGGTTGTTTCATTTCTTGGCTATTGTGAATAGGGAGACAATGAACATGGCTAGTCAAGTGTCTATGGAAGATAATGTCCAGTCTTTGGGGCATATGTCAACAAGTAGCATAGATGAGCTGTATAGTAGATTTGCTTTTAGTTTTCTGAGGATTTTCCATATGGATTTCCAGAATGCCACCCCAGTTTGTATTCTCACCAATAGTGAGGGTTTCTCTTTCTCCAACCACACCAGTGTTTGTTGTCATTGTATTGTCATCTGGCCATTTTGTCTGGGGTGAGATGCAATCTCAAAAGTTGCATTTCTCTGATTACTAAGGATAATGAGGATTTCTTGAGGTTCTTCTTAGCCACTCCTGTTTCTTCTCCTGAGAACTCTGCTTACATCCCTATTCCATTTTTAATTGTCATTTGTTTTCTTGACTCTTTGAGTTTTGTTGTTGTTTTAGGTTTTTCTGTTTTTCAGGTTCTTGTTCTTCATATGATCTAGATGTTAATCCTCGGTCAAATGTACAACTGGAAAGGATGCTTTTCCATTTCTTCTTCACTCGACTATTTCCTTAGCTGAACAGAAGCTTTTTAGTTTTATGAGATTCCAGTGTTCAATTGTTGGTCTTAATTCCTTGGCAAATGGAGTCCTGTTCAGAAAGTCTTTTCCTACACCTATGTCCTATAGGGTACTATCTGTATTTTCTTTTAGCAATTTTAAAGTTTCAAACAGAGATCTTGATTCACTTGGCTCTAATTTTTGTGCAGGATAGTACATATTTTTCTAATTTCATTCTTCTGCATGTGAATATGTGGTTTTCCTAGCCTCACTTGTTGAAGTTTTGTGTCCAATTTATGATTTTTACCTCATTGTCAAATATCAGGTAGCTGTAGTTATGAGTATTCATGATTGTAACTTCCATTTTATTATATTGGTCTGCATGTCTGTTTTTAAATTTACCACCATATTGTTGTTATTACTACCATTCTATAATATTATCTTGAAGTCTGGAAAAGCATTTCCTCTAATACTCTCCTTTCTCTCAGGATATGCTTAGCTATGTGGAGTCTTTTCCTGTTTCACATAAATGTTAGAGTTTTTTCCTATTTCTGGAAAGAATGTTGTAGGTATTTTAAATGGAATTTCACTGAATCCGTAAATTGTTTTTGGTAGGATGATCATTTTCACAATATTAATTCTAATGATCCATAAACATGGCATCCCTTTCCCTTTTCTAAGGTATATAAAGGGGGAAAGGCCCTTGTGCAAACAGATAGGCTCAGAGAAGCCAGGAAGCTTACCTCTCCTAAGAGAGAAGATACTTGGCTGTTCTTCTGGAATTCAGAGGGGAAAATGTAGTTCACAACCCAGTAATCTTTTGCTATCTGTTGAGCTAGACTCCACCCACATCCCCAAGAATATTATGTTTGTTTGTCCCAAACATTCACCCCTCAAAAAAAACCTTGATCATTGCTTCTAGGCCATAAAATTCATCCTTGTAAGAGATGTTATTTGTACTTTATAACAGCCTAAGTTACATCTGTGTTATCTTAGGGCCAAACTAAATCCCCAGTTATTCTTCCAGACCCTTATCTTGAGCATCATTTCTTTTTTTTTAACTTTATTTTTATTTATTTATTTATTTATTTGCCTTGGTGTTTGCCTGGAACTGGAACTACAGACAGTTGTTAGCTGCCATGTGGGTGCTGGGAATTGAACCCGGGTCCTCTGGAAGAGCAGAGGGTGCTCTTAACCCGCTGAGCCATCTCTCCAGCCCCTTGAGCATCATTTCTAATAGAAACATCTTTATGGAATAGGTCACATGTACTTTGTAAAGAGTTTCAATATAAAGATGTCATAAGATTTGCTGTACTCATAGGACTACATTTGTTAGTTGTTAATTGTTCTTAGAAAACTTTTTTTTCCCAAAATTGTTCTGTGCTTACATGTAGCTAAAATAAACAAACTGGTGGTGTAAGACTCCCAAAGTTTTGGCCCAGTATTGATATCTAAGTCAGGCTAAACTGAGTTTCATTCTTGTCTTGTTGTGGACCATTGTTCTGCTATCCAGAAAGCCTGCAGTCACACACACACACACACACACACACACACACACACACACACACACACATGTATTTCTCATTCTGTTTCTCCAGCTTTTGACATTCATTATAGAAGTCTTCTACTTCTTTAGCTAGGTTTGTTCCAAGTATTTTATTATCTATAATGTTATTATGGGAGTATTTCCATGATCTCTTTCTCAGTTGATCTCTTTCTCAGTATGTTTGTTGGTGGGGTATAGAAAGGCTACTGTGTTTTTTTTTTAAGTTGATTTTATAACCTGCCATTGTGTTGAATTTTTTTTTATCATTTTCAAAGGTTCATGGTAGAAGTTTGGGGATCCTCTATGTATAATATTATATTATACAACATATATAACATATGATATAGACAACAACAAAAAAAACAGTAGTAGGCAGGAGAAACATTCTTTCAAAGGATTCTTCGGGGCAATCCAAGTAATTTCCAAAACAATATAGACTATAGATGCAGCCCCTGGTTGTCTCTCAGGGGCTGAGGGTGGGCCCCTATCACTGAAGATGCTGCACATTTAGAACACAGAACTTGGATGATACAAGCTGAGTTTGATCTGAAAGCTTCTTCCTGTGGTCTAGCTTCAATGGTTCCAGAAAATACTATGTCAGCTGCCAATAGAGAGAAGTAATTAACAGTCCTACTCAGCTGCAATATCCATGAACCATAGCAATTACCAGCATAGCAAGATATGCATAAGGGTACAGTAAGTGGCATTTACAAGACAGTGACAACTGACAGCTGTCTAATTGGACTTAAGGCCACTCAGCATGAGGGAAATCATCCCTGGTACTGGAAATCTAGCCAGTCTCTTGGGACTATTGAGGTCATGGACTTAGAATAGAATCTACTGCTGTCATTTTACTAGACCAGTATAATTTCTTCCTGCATTCAGAATCTTATTCTTATACCCACAGTCAGGTGCAACTATCACCCTTAGCAAAGAATCCTGTCCTTACAGCAAATTGAAACCATCCCAGAAAACCACAACTGGACACAATGCAGAGATCAACAGATCCTGAGAATCCCAGCCCAAATAGATGCATTTACATCACAGCTCCTTCATCTGTGGCTCAGAGAACATCACAGACAATGGGTATAGAGATTTTAGGAACCACAATGCCAGGAAATCTGGTGTTAAACAATATCTCCTAGAAATGGCTGTATAAACAAGATTAGAACAGTGACAGTATCAATGAACATGTTGAGGTGGAAGAGGAACATTTATTCTAGACAAAGAGTTATAGGCAACTAATGATTGCAGAGACAGCTAGTTAGACCCTCTCAGAGATGAACCCCTTTATTGGTTTTTCCAATGCAGAGTGGTCATCCTTGAAACCATATACACACCACCAACAAAAATGGACTCAGCAGGTTATACACATTTGTGTTGTGTATTTGTGCAGACACATACTCATGCACATATATGTGTGTGTATAATAATAATCAGAGAAAAGGATGCTATCAATAGAGAATACTGGGGCATGAAGGAGCTCAAGGGAGAGTAGCTGGTAGGGGATGGAGGGAGGAGAGGGAGAGGAAAAGTGATGTAATTGTATTTCAATTTAAAAATCATTTTTAAAAATATGAGATCTGTGGCCAAACCAAAAAAAAAAGAAAAGATTGTAGTTTAATAGTGATGTATTTGTGTGTCATATTGTTCAAGGTATCACTTGTCCTGATTAGTTTTTTTCTGACAATTTGACATAAGCTGGAATAATATTAAGAGGGAAACATAATTGAGAATACACCCCCACTAGATTATCTCCTGGCAAGGCTTTGGGGCATTTTCTTGATTGATGAATGTTGTGGGTAGGCCCAGTTCATGGGAGTGTTGCCAGTCCAGGGAAGGTGGTTCTAGATAGCATAAGAAAGCGGTCTGGACATAACATAAAGAGCAAACCTGTAAGCCGTGTTTCTCCATGGCCTGTGCATTAGTTTCTTCCGTGAATTCTTGCCCTGACTTTTCTCAAGTAGACCATTATGTAGAAATGTAAGCCGAGACAAACTCTTTCTTCTCAAGATGCTTTGATCATAGTGTTTTATCACAGCAATAAAAAAGTAGCTAAGAACTGCATTTACAAGAGAAACGAGTATTGATAGTTATGTAGCTAAGCACTATTCAATGCAGAAAGCCCATTCGAAGCCTTTCCAGTGAAGTGTCAATCGGTCTTTATTAAGAGGCCTTCAGTGGCAGGCATTCACCATACAAAGGAGTAAGAACACAGACACTGCAGCCAAACTACAGGGCCTACAATTATTGACTTTGGCACTTTGGATATGTTACCTAATATCAATGTCTTGAGTTCTATGCCTTCCAATTATTAGAATGCTGTCATAAAGATTAACTGGATACATATTTTTAAATATATGTACCTATGTAATCACACACATTGCTTATTCATAAAAAATAATCCCAAAAGCAAAGTGTCCATAAAGGGAGTTTACCATAGAGTGGATTGTACCAATCAGCATAGTCAACTAGCCATATCCCTTCCTGCCCCTTCATCTTCTCCGCTACACATTCCCAGAGATAAATCTGCCTTTGAGCAATTCATACCAAAATTTCAAGTCCAAAATGCCCTAAAATACAAAACTTTTTCAGCACTGATCAAAGTCACATGTGAAAAAATTGCATACTGGGCCTCGTATAGTAGGTCACAGTTAAAACACAGGCACACTAAAATAGTGTGATGTCAAATTTAGTTATACTTATGAAATGTCTTTGAAATGTATATTAATTTCATGTTAAGACTTGAGGCTCTTCCCCTAGATATCTCATTATGCAAATATTGCATAATCTGGCAAAAATCTGAAACTCTTCAGATCTCAAGCATTTAGAATAAGGGTGACTGAAGCTGTGAATCCCTTAGAACAGTGCTTACATAGTATGTGATAAGTAAGATGCAAGTATTTGCTATTTTGATAATTGTGTCCAGGTTATTCCACAAAAAAAAAGAAAGGAAGGAAGAAAGGAAAAAAGAAAGAAAGAAAAAAAGAAAAAAGTATGTTTTTCCTGATTCTATACATTAAAGTTCTCTTTTTTTGCTTATTCATAACAGTTCTCAGCCAAAGAAAGTCACTCCAGCCAATTCTCTGCCTTTCCTGTAAGCACACTACATGTGTGTAAGGAGGTTTTTATATCTCTTTGCTTTTCTTCCTCATGCCCCGCAGGAGAGCTCCTGCAAATGCCATTTCTTATGCCTGGAAAATCTTTTCCTCTCATGTACTTCATGATATAATTCAGATTGTATCTCCTTCAGGATGCCTTCCCTGATTTCTTGACATAGTATTTGTGCATATTCTCTGTGTTTAAAGATAAGGATGAAGAACATTGTACAAGACTCCACAGCAATTTGCACATGTTACTATTTTAGCATGTGTCCTGGCTAGCTTTATGTCACCCTTACACAAGCTAGAGTCATCTGAAAGAAGAGAACCTAACTGAGAAAATGCCTCCTTAAGATCCAGTCATGGGCCTTTTTTAAATTAGTGATTGATGGGGGAAGGCCCAACCCATTGTGGATGATGCCATTCCTGGGCTGATGGTTCTGGGTCCTATAAGAACGCAGGCTGAGCAAGCCATGAGGAGTGAGCCAGTAAGCAGCACCCTCCATGGCCTCTGCATCAGCTCCTGCCTCCAGGGTCCTGCCCTGTTGGAGTTGTGCCCTGACTTCCTACAATAACAAACAGTAATTTGGAAGTGTAAGCCTTTTCCTCCCCAGGTTGTTTTGGTCATGATGTTTTATCACAGCAATAGAAACTCCAACTTGGACAGAAAATGGTACCAGAAGTGGAGTATTGATGTGACAGACTTGACAATGTATTTTGGGGAGGATTGTGGAAGGAATTTGGAAGTTTGGGTTGGAAAAGGCATATAGTACTCAAAGCTTGGTGAGCTGATTTGTGGGAGCTTGAGATAATAATCCTGAGAGCAGTGCAGATGATGGAAGCCGGGCTTGTGATGTTTCTAGGGTGTTTGAGAGTTCATTAATGACAATTGTTATTTTATGTGAAGAATCTGTGGTCCTGACTGGCTGGTTCTGACAAATCAGCTGTGATTAACAAGAGACCAGAACCACGAAAGTAAAGTTTTGTTTTTCTGGAACAATTGGTACTAGTCCTGGAGGTGATTAGGAAGAGACAAGCTTTGCTGAGGTGAAATCTTGGAAGTATTTCCTTGGGGGTCAACAAACAAAAGCTGTGTTCCAGAGGCAGCCAAGGTTGTACCTCATTCTGGCAGCTCAACTTGGTAATACAAAATTCACCAAGGTATTAGTTTTGATGGTATAAAGGGGATATGGGGAGCACCTGAGGCTTGGCACTATGAAAGACCAAGAGAGGCCATTGGTAAAGGTGCAGCCTCAGTGGATTAAAGAGGTCATACAGAGAAGTTGAGGCTTGGCATCATAAAGAGAGCCCAGAAGACGCTATCAGTAAAAGTTATTGGTACAGCCAGCTGTAGCAAAAGTCTCCAGCAGTTTTGGAGATGCCAGCACCATAGGAAGACCACCAAAACCAGCAGCAGCCATGGAGTGAAACCAGCTGAGGCCTAGAAAACAAGCTGTGTGCTGGGAAGGAGAGTGCCAGCGAAGTGACCCAAGCTCCTTGGAAGAGCACAGATGATGAGTAGACCCCAGACACCAGACACTGAGTTACACTCTTGGAGTTTGCTTCCACTTTTTTCAAATTGTGACTGTTCCCTGGTTCTTCTGAGTCTGAACTTGTAAAGAGAGTTTTGGAATTTTTATAAATACTTCAGCCTTTAAATGGGACAATATTTTAAAGAGACTGAATTTTAAGTGTTTGGATTGTTTTTTTAAACGATGAGACTTTTAAAATTTGGAATATTTATATTGCAATGTTGATGTGTGCTGGGGTGAGTGGTGAAGTGGAGGACACAGTACTGGACCCAAAGCCTCACTCATTAAGAGCCCTTTGGGGATATCCTCGGCCTCCTTAAACCCCCTGTAGAGGGTCTCCTCAGCCCACCTGGACAGCACCTTTTGCAAAATCTTTAATGACTTCCTATTTAGGGTGTCTCTTGGACCACCCTGATCAACATATCAAAATGAAGTTTCTCATGCCTGATCCTGGGGGTTTTGTTAGATAGTTTATGATTCTCAGGATGATAGCTACTTTTGTTCTATTTGTTATTTGCTTATTTCTTCTTTTAGAGCATGCTATTCAAATATAAAGCCATTTTAAATTGGATACATCGTTTTCTTTCTTTCTTTTTTTATATATTCTGGATATACATTTAAATATTCTAGATATTAATCCTCTGTCAGATATAATCTGGTAAAGATTCTCTCCCACTTTGTGGATTCTCTCCACTATATTGATTTTTTAACTGTACAGAAACCTTTTAGTTTTATGAAGTCCCACTTGTTAATTGTTGGTCTTAATTCCTGGACAAATAGAGTTTTTCTCAAAAAGTCTTTACGTCTATAACATTTAGAGTGCTGCCTATATTTTCTTCTAGCACTTTCAACATCTCAGGTTTCACATTAAGATCTTCAAACCATTTGGAATCAATTTCATGGTAGGGAATGAATATGTGTCTTAATTCTTTCTTCTATGGACAGTCAGTACCCCCAGCATCATGTGCTGAAGATGATCTCTTTTCTCCAGTGTGTGTCTGTAGCATCTTCATCAAATAGCAAGTGGCTATAATTACATGTACTCACTTGGAAGTCTTTTATTTTGTGTCATTGATCAACATGTCTGGTTTTTGTGCCAGTACACTATTTTTATTACTATGGTTCTATCATATGTCTTAAAATATAGCATGGTACCCCCTCCAGTATTTTCACAGAATTACATTTGGCTATCCAGGGTCTCTTGTATTTCCATATAAATTTTATGATGTTTTTTATTTCTATGAAAAATGTTGTGGAGATTTTGTTTGGGATTTTGTTGACTCTCTGAATGCCTTTGATATAACGGTCATTTTCACAATATTAATTCTCAAGCATGGGAAGGTCTTTATTTATTCAGATATTTAAATTATTCTCTATATAGGTTAGTGAGCTGCTTCTTTGTTCTGTCTCTAAACTCCTCGAATTCTTTGATAAAGGTTGTGATTCTTTTAAATTTTGTATCTTAGGTTTCATCTAGGTAACTCTAATGGAAGATCACTTCTGTAAGATTTGTGGGTTTGGGAGCACATACTGTCTTGATCTTTCATAGTGTTAGTGTTTTTGCAATGAGGCATAGGTATGCATACTTCTTTTTTGGTTCTGTGTCTTATGTAGACATGACAAGTTTGAACAGAGCACTGGATGTTCAGACTGGGTTAAGGCTGGATGTTGTGTGTGATGCGAGCAGCATGAAGTCAGGTGAACACAGAACTGATTCAGAATCAGGATTTGCATCCTGGCTGAAACCTGGATGTTGGAGATGTGAGCAGAACTCACCAGACCAGAACTGGACACGTGATGTGGGATCTGGGCTACATCTGACTATTGGGTTAAGTGCATGAAGGGTAGAATCAGGCAGACTCACCAGGCTAGGGTGTCAACACCAAAATGTGTGGGACCAGGCTGGTTCTGGAGATTGGATTTAGAGTGAGAGAGATGAAGTCAGATGGTCATAGTGGGGCCTGCGCTGGCATACAGGATGGAGATTGGGGATAGCACAAATGGAACTCACCAGATAAAACTGGAGCATTGGATGCAGAACTTGGGCTAGAACTGAGGGTTGTGAATCAGGCACAAACAATAGAATCAGGTAATTTTACCTGCCTAGGTCCAGCTGGGCTAGGGAGTTGGCAGTGGTGTGGAAGAAATGAGGTCAGGTGCTCACAAGGGGCTCTAGGCTGGCCCATATATAGAATTTTAAAAAGTTGCTCTCAGAATTTAGAGCAGAATAGTGGTTACCAGAAACTGGGAAGCATAAAGAAGGGAAGAATATGAAATGGTTGATCATGGATAGGTGCCAAGTTATACTTCCATGAGGAAATGAGAAGTTCTGCTATGTTATTCCATAGTATAATGACTAAAGATAAGAATTGTTTGTTATAGACATTAGAAGAGAAATTTTTGTGAGGGTTGCTTTTTGCAATAATTAACTGTTTGAGAAGATAGGTATTTTTAACCTGATTACAGAAAGTATACACATATCAAGCATGTGTACCTCACTAATGCATGTAATTGTTATTTTATGCATTAATTAAAAATTAAATTTAAAATAGAACACAAAAGGATAAGAAGAAAGGGGTAGTGAGCCATGCAGGGATATGCTCTAAGTATATTATATGCTTGCAATAATGAACTTATATAACTATATAATAAAAAAGAAAACTGCAAAATTTAAAAATAACCTTGTTATAAAAACAACCTGGTACTGGCATAAAAACAGACTTGTGGATCAATGGAATCGAAGTGAAGATCCCAACATTAACCCAAAAACTGATGAACACCTGATCTTTGACAAAGAAGCCCAAAATGTTCAATGGAAAAAAGATAGTATTTTCAACAAATGGTGTTGGCATTACTGGATGGTAATGTGTAGTGATAGACCCCAGACTCAGGGTACTATCCTCGGGAAGGGGGGCCCCAAGAACCCAGACTCCAGGCCGTTGATGTAAAATAACATGAGAGGTTTATTTCGTCTGTAGACGGGCTACCTCCCTGCCTCGGGAAGCAAGGGAGTAGCAAGGGAGGGGCAATCTCATATCTCTTTTAAAGGCTAAGACCATAAAATCACCATAGCAACTGGGGCAACACATGATTGGTCACTTTAAAGGTCACACTATAATCGTAAGGTTGCTCACAGTGGTCATGGGGTTGCCTTAAGACCAGCTGGTCAGGGGGCGTTTACAACCGGGTGTTGGTCACCACTATTCTGCTTGGAACTTTTGGTATTTTAATCACAGGTTTGACCAGACCATTATGTCCTATCTGAGTTGATTACGGCTATCTGGGCTGGGTCACTCTGTTTCCTGGGACAGACTTTTAGACTTTTAGTTCCTTGTTCTCATGGGGGGGAGGGGGTGCTCCGCTGAATACCTGAACTGAATGCCTGGGTCAAACCCTAGAACCCAGTGTCCTTCAATAGAAAAACGCAAATAGATCCAAACCTATCCCCCTGCACAAAACTCAAATCCAAGTGGATCAAAGACCTCAACATAAACCCAGCTACGGAATTTGATAGAAAAGAAATTGGAAAATACTCTCCAATGCATTGGCACAGGTGACCACTTCCTAAATATGACACCAGTAGCACAGACAGTAAGAACAACAATCAGTAAGTGGGACCTCCTGAAACTGAGAAGCTTCTGTAAGGCAAAGGACACAATAAGACAAAACAACAGCCTACAGAATGGGAAAAGATTTTCACCAACCCTACAAGTGACAGAGGACTGATCTCTAAAATATATAGAGAACTCAAGAAACTAGAGCCCAAAAATCCTAAATAACCCAATTAAAAAAATGGGGTTCAAAACTAAAAAGAGAATTCTCAGCAGAAGAACTAAGAATAGTTGAAAGGCACTTGAAAAGGTGCTCAACATCTTTAGCCATCAAAAAAATGCAAATCAAAACAACTTTGAGATACCACCTTACACCTGTCAGAATGACTAAGATTAAAAACACAGATGACAGCCTATGCTGAAGAGGGTGCAGAGCAAGGGGAACACTCCTCCATTGTTTGTGGGAGTGCAAGCTTGTTCAGCCACTCTGGAATGCAGTATGACGGTTTCTCAGAAAACTGGGAATCAATCTCCCCAAGGACCCAGCAATACCACTATTGGGCATATACCCTAAAAACGCACATTCATACCCCAAAAGCATTAGCACAACTATGTTCATAGCAGCATTATTTGTAATAGCAAGAACCTGGAAACAACCTATATGCCCCTCAACTGAAGAATGGATTAACAAACTGTGGTACATCTACACAATGGAGTACTACTCAGCAATAAGAAAAAAATGATATTCTAAAATTTGCAGGCAAATGGTTGGATTTGGAGAATATCCTCCTGAGAGAGGTATCACAAACGCAGAAAGATAAAAAAAAAAAAAAAAAAAAAAAAAAAAAAAAAAAAAAAAAAAAAAAAAAAAAAAAAAAAAAAAAAAGCCAAGAATACTCAAGCTACAAACCACAACCACTGAACAGCCTGGGATCTGAAGGAACTTAAGAGAGACATCCAGAGAATCCCCTAGGAAAAGAAAATAGAGAAGATCTCCTTAGCTAATTGGGAGCATAAGGGGTTGCAACCAAAAAGAATGGAAACAAATCACAAGAGATGATTGAGTGAGAGGAACAACATGGAGGAAGAAAAAAAAAGAGATGGAGACCTTAATAGAGGAAGCCAATGTGGGGTTGGAAAAAGACCAGGTGCTAGGGAAACCTTCAAGAACTCACAGGATGTCCCTGGCTAGGTCTCCAAGCAATAGTGAAGTGTTGCCTAAACAGTACTTCCCCTATAATCAAATAAATAGCCACCCTAAGTGTCATCACAGAACTTACATCCAACAATGAATAGAGGTAGAGGCAGGGATACATGGCTGAGTACTGGGCTGAGTCCCTGATCCAGCTGAGAGCAGGGGAGGAGAGTCTATATGAGAAAGAGGATAGGGATTATGAGGAAAATTTTCACAGTGACAGCCAGCTGGAGCTCTGGGCAACTCAATGAATCAAGAACAGTCATTAGGAAACCATCAGGAAAAGTAACTAAGCCGTCCAAGGACAGGCAACTGTCCAATGGCATGGACAATATGTGGAGCCTCAAGGGGAGGGATCAGACTCTGTTTCTGTGTATGGACTGGTACCACAGAGCCCATTCCCTCCAGAGGAACACCTAACCCAGTCTTGATATTAGGATGAGGCAATCAGACTTGCCTGGAGTGGATACTGAGCTGTTCCACCTTGTGACCTCTTGCCCTTTCTGGGGAGGGGATGGGGAGATGGGGAGGGGGGAGGCTGAAGACTGACCGGGAGGGGTTGGGAGCGGGAAAGGGAAAGGGAGTTGGAACAAGGTGATATATGGATTAAAAAAAAACTTTGTTTTATGAAAATAAATAAATATAAAAAAAAACCTTGTTAATGGGAGAAAGAAACAAAGAAAACATGAGAGAAGTACTTGATTTGTATAATAAGGAAATAAGGCGGAACATTAAGACCAAGTCGCCATGGAAGAACAATTTGGCTTGTAATGTAGGGTCAGCGCTTTGAAGAAGCACAGATATAGTTTAAGTAGAAATCATTGTCAGAGCATGGCAAGGTTTGAAGTAGTCATCCACAGAGGTTTTATAAAGAAAAGTTGCTTTGCACAAAAATGATTTCTCCTATTTGATGTTCTCTCATGTAAAGATTTAAGTGTCTTTTGATGTTGGCACCTGCAGAACTGTATTTCTTTGAATAAATGTGGCAGTACCTATAGCCCCAGGTGTGTTAAATCTTAGTTGTGTGTCATTGACTATATACAGCATGGTTGGCTGCATGCAGCAGAAACCCATGTCCTATAGGGGAATGTAATTAGCATGTCAGGAAAGCGCACTATGTATATGAATAATCCAGCATGAGGGAAGTTCAAAGTGATCCATGGGCCTCTCTAAATGTCATGTGTGTAAGCACAGGCTTGCCCATCTCTAGTTACACTTGTCACCCAGATATTGTCCCAAAGAGCAAATTAATAATTGGGAATAAGATCAAAAGAATACTATTCCTTGTCTTTATTTTTTTCTATAAACCAATGGTAGAAATATTATTTAGAATATAATGTTAATATAAAGTACCAGAATTTCTTATCATACTGGGTTACTGACTTGTACCACAAAATCCCCAAGGATATCTTTCACTGGTATACCTTTACTGGAACCTCTGTTTGCTATTGAAAAAGCCTAAATTTTAAAGGTATATGTATCATCCTCTGGGTTCTCACAAATGCAAAAAGATCAGCTAGTCCTATCAAATTCTAGGCTCATAGCTTCAAGTGCTGTCCTACTTATAGAGAGAAAGGTTGACACTGTCTAGTTCTTGAAAGGGAGAATTGTAGTAAAAAAAATTCTGGCCTATCTAGCTTCAAGGTCTGAACCTGCCTGTAGCTGCTTAGCTCTTCCTAGCCCTGAGATCTAGACCAGCAGTCCCAAAGCCCCAAAGAAACATACAAAAGCTTATATTAGTTACAAGCTGTTTTACCTATGGCTTAGGCATATTGCTTGCTAACTCTTACAATCTAACCCATTTATGCCCATCTGTGTTTTACCACATGGCCTGTGGCTTACCTGTGTCCCATTATATCTTGCTTTCTTGGTGGCAGCTCACAACATCTCTCTCTGACTCTGCCCTTTGTCCCTTTTATTGATGCTTGGATTTCCTGCTTGCTTCTAAGATGCCCTGCCATAGGCCAAAACAGCTCCTTTATTATCCAATGATAATTCACAGCATACAGAAAGACGTCCCACATCAGAGAATTATGAATATGCCCTCCCTAAGAATTATATTTGCATTTAATGACAACATCCACCAAAAATAAGACATGCAGGGAAGGAGGCTCTTAAAAGACAGTTCAGGAGTCCTGAAGTCACAGTTCCAGGTTTTGGTTGCTGCATCCTTGACTGCTGTCAGAAAAATGGCTACAAACTTTCTAGTGCATGAGAAGATCTGGTTTGACAAGTTCAAATATGGTGCAGAAAGGAAATTCTACCAGTAGATGAATGGGCCTGTGACTGCTGGCACCTGCCAGAGCTCTGGTCCTAGGGCCTCCAGTGGACCTGGTGGAGATCATAGTGAGCTCATTCATTGTACGGATTGCTAGTCTGGAAGTGGAGAACCAGAACCTTCGAGACGTGGTGCAAGTTCTGCAGCAGGCCATTTCCAAGTTGAAGGCCCGGCTGACCACTCTGGAGAAGAGGTCTCCTAACTCACCGAGCCACAGCCCCACAGACCCAACCAACATGTGTCTCCAAGGCATCAAGTGGAGCCTCCAGCCAAGAAGGCATCCACCCCAGCAGAAGACGATGAGGAAGTCGACCTGTTTGGCAGTGTTGAGGAAGAAGAAGTAAGGAGGCGGCCCGACTCTGGGAGGAGAGACTTCGGCAGTATGCAGAGAAGAAAGCCAAGAAGCCCACACTGGTGGCCAAATCCTCCATCCTTCTAGATGTCAAACCTTGGGAGGATGAGACAGACATGGCCCAGCTGGAGTCTTGTGTATGATCCATCCAGCTGGACGGGCTGGTCTGGGGTGGGGGGGGCTCCAAGCTGGTGCCTGTTGACTATGGCATCCGGAAGTTGCAGATCCAGCGTGTGGTGGAAGATGACAAAGTGGGTACCGACCTCTAGAGGAGGAGATCACCAAGTTCGAGGAGCACGCGCAGAGTGTCGACATTTCACCAAGTTCGAGGAGCACGCGCAGAGTGTCGACATTGCAGCGTTCAACAAGATCTGAAAGTCCAAGAGTGTGTTTCATGTGTGTGAGGACCCGCTGAGATAAAAGACTGAGACAGTTCAGTGGGGGCCATTTCTTGGAGGTCACTAATTTCTCCTCTTGATGCACAACCCAGTCTTTTTTGAAGCTTATTACCCTTTGGAGATTAAAAACTTTTCATGTTTACTAGAGAACACTTAGCTTAAGTATTGTCATTAGAAAATTGCATCCTTTGGGTAATAGTTTCATCAGAATTGGTCTCAGCTTTTTAATGTAAAGTATATTTTAAGTTAATTGATTAATTTTTTTAGAATTGTAAACATTTATTACTGTACTCACATTATTTCTATCCCTTCATCTCTCCACTTCAACTCCTTTTAAGGCCCCCTCTCCTCCTTCTCAAATCCATGTCTTCTTCATTAACTATTATTTTTGCATATCTATACATACAAACATATGTCCATTTAGTGTTGTACATATGTGTTTGGGTTTAGGGCTGACCACTTGAGACTGGATGGCCTATCAAGGGACTCATCCCTGGTGAAGACCACAACTTCTCCTCCTCCTCTTCCTCCTCCTCCTCCTCCCCCCCCCAGAGGCCATTCATTGCCTGTAGCTTTTCATTTTATGGCAGTGGTGTGAGTTTCCTCCAATCCATATTGGTGTGTAAGCTGATTTTGTCACTGTGCGGATCTTGTTTAGGTGGCAAACAGTTAGATCTCATGGCTGCGGCTCCTCTCTCATATGCAGAAGGCATTGTCTCACAGCAGACGCCCTGGTCCCCTGGCTCTTAGAATACGCCCACCCCTCCTCTTCGATATTCCCTGAACCTTAGGTGTCCTGGCTGTGTTTCAGATGAATCAATTGGAGTCAATTGCTCTCTGAATTTTGACCAGTTATGGATTTTTGTAATGGCCTCTGTCTGGTACAAAAAGAAGCTTCTGTGATGAGAGGTGAGAGCTACACTTGTCTGTGGATAGAAGGATAAGTGCTTAGGATGCAGTTAGGATTGTACTGGTTAAGGAAAATGGCAGTAAGAGGTTCTCCTTTAGAGTCTATTACTCAGAAGTGATGGGTAGTTGGCTAAGTTAACAGTGCAAAGCATGAATTTCTTTCCCTTGGTACTAGGTGTCTATGGACATATTAATTGCTTTTTTCCCTTTTTGCTGTGATAAAACACAATAACCAAGATAACTTAGGAAGGAAATGGTTTGCTTGGGCCTATGGTTTCAGAGAGTCTGAGTCTGTGCTGGCAGAGAAGGCCAAGTAGTAACTGCTGGAAAAGCAGCCAAGAGTTTAGATAGTTCCTCTAGTAAGACCACAGCTTCTAATCCTTCCAAGCAGCCACCAACTGAGAACTAAGTATGCTAACACCAGAGACTAATGGGAAACGTCTCTTTCAAACTAGCATGATGGAGGCATGTTCATTTGTGAGTATGGACACCTGTGGTGTTCAGAAGAGGAGGTTGGATCCTTTGAAGTTGGAAATATGAGCAGCTTTGCCTAACATGGGTACTAGGAACCAAACTTGGGTTCTCAGCAAGAAGAGTTTAGGCTCTTAACTCCTGAGCCACCTCGACAACA
Organism: Sigmodon hispidus; assembly: GCA_004025045.1. Classification (NCBI taxonomy): domain Eukaryota; kingdom Metazoa; phylum Chordata; class Mammalia; order Rodentia; family Cricetidae; genus Sigmodon; species Sigmodon hispidus. Next base: position 225,992 of record PVIH01000703.1, read on the forward strand.
CCTAATTTATTGTTTGACTACTCCAACTTTTGCAGTCTCCTAGCAAATAATGGATTCTGCTTTATCATTAAATTTGACTTACAAAGTTTATAATATATATGTATAAATATATATATATATATGATCTTCTCGGATTATAAGAGACTAACTGGTCATGTTGATTACTTTTATGGTAACTTGAAACAAGCTAGAGTTGTTTAGGAAGAGGAACTCTCAGTTGAAAACATGACTCTAGGTGGCTGGAGAGATGGCTTAGTGGTTAAGAGCACTATCTGTCCTTTCAGAGGTCCTGAGTTCAATTCCCAGCAACCACATGGTGGCTTACAACCATCTGTGATGATATCTGGTGCCCTCTTCTGTACACTGTATACATAATAAATAAATAAATCTTTAAAAAAAAAAGAAAAGAAAACATGCTTCTATAAGATTGGGCCTATAGGCAAGTCTGTCGAGCATTTTCTTTTTTATTTCAAGGTTTATTTTAGCATACCCACCACTGTCCCTCCTCCCTCCCCTCTTCTCAGTCATCTGCCAGCTTCCCCCAACCCGATCCCCCCATCCATTCCTAAGAGAGGGAAGGACTTCCCAGGTAAGCAGACTGGTGTATCCATTTGAGGTAGGACCTTCTCTAAAACTGACTACGTATTTACATGTCTTTAGACAAGCTTATTTATTAGAGGATTCACAGTATATCAGCACAAATCTAGGTCGTTGACTCAGTGTAAGAAAGGAAGATGCATTGGTGACATTATTTTGCTAATAGCCTGTGGTTGTTAATAAAGACAACCAGGATGAGTAGATACATAAATGGAACCTACTAATATCCTTACTGAAATGGCTTTTAGCTAAATAGCAATTTGCTTCTAAGTGGTCAAAAGGTTCCATTTGAGATTCATAATTGGAAAACATTTTATCAACCCAGGATCAGAAGGCTGCTCATTATGAGATGCACCACCAACACAGTCTCTTTGCATTCCATTTGGATGTGTGCAGAGGGGAAACAAAGAAAGGTTTCCTGAAGCTGATGGCATTTGTGTGAATGGCGCTCCTGAAGTTTAGCCTCAGATAAAGTGAATGAAGCATAACATCTGAGATGGGAGTATAGAAGCTGCATCCTAGAAACAATCAGCGACTGTCAGGGAGTGTTTTGTTGCCAGCAAAACAGCACAAAGCCCTGGCACTGAACCTAGTAAACACCCCAGCCTCATAACTCCAGGAGAAAAGGGAACAAAAGATGGTCCCTGGAGAGATTTAATCCATGTGATAAAAAGCAAAACCCAAGCTGAAATGAGCATGAATGTTTAATCAAGCTCATGGGAATGTATAAACAGAATAGTGAGATATGCCAAAAGGAAAAAGGGAGACCAGACGTTTCCAGATGTAAACCACCCTGAACACCTTAGGACCCTCAGAGGATGTGTCCATGGCTGTGGAAAGATACTCTAAGGAGGATTTGGAGTAGTGTTTAGGATCTGATCTGAGTTGATCAATATCTCAGTCTTCAATTCCACATACTCACATGAGAGAAAAGGAAGGAGGGGGCAGAACATCTGCTTTTAAACAGAAAGAGATACATTTAGTATTATTTTCATCTTTTAAGAAAACATTTTTAATTAAGATAGAATTAAAACCCTTTACCCCCTCCCTTTCATCCTCCTAACCCCACCCCAAATGCCCTCACTCGAACCTCTCCATGTGTCACCTCACTCGCAAATTGATTTTTTCTTTTTCTTTGTGTTACATATATGTGTTTGCACAAATACATATAAGTACAACCTGCCGAGTCCATATTTTTTTTTAAAACTTTATTTATTTATTAGCCTTGGTGTTTGCCTGGAACTGGAACTACAGACAGTTGTTAGCTGCCATGTGGGTGCTGGGAATCGAACTTGGGTCCTCTGGAAGAGCAGACGGTGCTCTTAACCGCTGAGCCATCTCTCCAGCCCCGCCGAGTCCATATTTGTTAGTGGTGTTAGTGATGTGTATATAGTTTCAGTGCTGACTACTCTGCATCAAACTGTCAATAAGAGGGCTCATCCATAGGAGAAGGCTAATTCACCTCCTCCCAGCAGTCACTAGTTGCCTATAGTTCTTTGTGTAGGAATGGGACTCCATGAAATTTTTCCTGTTCCATGTTAACATCCCATTGATACCACCATTGTTCTGCCCTTGTCTATAAAGCCATTTCTAGGAGAAACTGCTTCATATCATACTTCCTGGTATTGTGGCTTTTGCAATCTTTCTTCATCATCTCTTCTGTGATATTCCCTGAACCATAGATGCAGAAGTTGTGATACAGATGTTTCTGTTGGGGCTGGGCTCCCCAGGATCTGCAGATCTCCAGTTGTGGTTATCTGTTAAGGTCTTTATTTGTTGTAAAGACAGGCCTCTTTGATGAGGTGTGGTAGCTGCATTCACCTGTGGGTATTAGGGGTAAGATCTCAAATATAGTAAGGAATTATGTTTGTCTAGCAAAATGGCAGTAGAAGATTCCTTTGTAAGGTCCATGTTCTCTCTGGCACCAGAGACTGGTTAGATTCCAGTGGCGATTTCTCTCCAGCACATGGTCTCCATGGACTTTTGTTTCACATCTATTCCTAATAACCTCACCACTAGAAGTTAATGCCTAGAAGCTAAATATTAGAAAATAACGGGAAAAAGAAAATGCTAAGAAGCAAGCACATTGACAGCAGCAAGAAGTCACCGCTGATGCCTATCAACTGAGAGGGAGAAAAGAATCCTATATGGCCCAGAAACTCCCAGAGGCTTCCCTGCCCATCTTAGTGATTGATGTTTTAAAAAGATGACCCAAAGACCCTTACTTTCTACTACTAATGGCCCCTCCATTGCCTTAGAAGCAAGCCCAACTTTAGAAAGCCAGACAGTGATTTCTTTCTTTTCTCCTACATGTCACTGATTTCCAAGTCACATCAATTGACTAAGATATGGAGGCTGTGGTACCTGGCCACACAAAACCTTCTCCTAAAATCTTAACAGATAGTTTCTGACACTGCATTTAAACCACTTTTTTTTCTTTTTCTTTTTTTTTCTTTTTCTTTTTTTTTTTTTTTTGGTTTTTCAAGACAGGGTTTCTCTGTGTAGCTCTGGCTGGCCTCAAACTCAGAAATCTGTCTACCTCTGCCTCCCAAGGATTAAAGACATGTGCCGTCACCGCCCAGCTTACTTTAACCACTTTATTGAATAGCTGGGCAAAGGACATCCAGCTAGTCTTTCTGCTGGGAACACATGGTAATGGTTGCTGGGTGTCCACAGCAAGTCAAATAACACAGGATCATCATTCTTTTTTAATGAAAATGTTAAAAAGGCACATCAGTGTCATTATAAACCATAGAAGTAGTTATTAAAAGCATGGATGTTTCCTATTTTACCTAAATGAAATAGTGAAGATAATTTAGAAGTCAAACTGAATTCAATAAAGAGATAGCAACATTGGAGAGAACACAAAATGAAATGAAGATGTAATATCAGCATACCAATTAGAAAACTTAGGGGGTCTTACACATAGAATGAATCAAACAGAAGAAAGAAAACATGACTCAAAGATAAAGTAGATGGCTAGACAAAATAAGCAAAGAATTTTTTTAAAAAATTAAAAGCAATGGATAGAAGCATACTGAAAATATATGATATGATCAAAAGTCCAAATTTCCAAATTATAGACAAAAAAAAAAGTGAGGTGAATACAAGATCAATGGCATAGGCCAGATCTTTAACAAGATCATAAAATAAAACTATCCCAACTAAGGAAAAGAATAATCATGCAGATAAAAGAAGCATAGACAAGACAAAAAAAACCGGCAACTCATGGCATATTATAAACAAAACAACTCTCTATTCAGACGCTGCAAAAGAAAAAACACAAGTTGTTGGTTTCGCACGTGAGAAGAGACACACACTCTCACTACCAAGGCCACAGGAGGGTTTATTTAAGAGAGTTCCCAGGCGGGGACAGAAACAAAGAAGCAGAACAGGAGGAGAGAGAGACCAAAACATGGCGTCTCTTTTTAAGAGAAGGGTTGTACATGGGTTTATGTAGTCACCTCATGGTGTCTCTTTTTAAGAGAAGGGGTGTGCATGGGTTTATGTAGTCACCTTTAGGGGGTGCCTCCATATGCATCCAGGGAGGTGCTTCTGTATGCAGTGCTGAAAGGGTTTATGCAGCCACGCCCAGGGGCGTGTCTCTGTTACGAGGTGCATCCCACCGGAGCCATGTTGGCTCAACTATGTGGAGTACCAGGAATATTTACACAAGTCACATAAGTTAGTCTCCAAGAGTCATGTCCTCTGAGCTCTGATGTCAAGCCACACCCTCCTCTGACCTCTGACATGAGTCCCCAAGGTTCCCACGTGCATCATGCTCTCTCTTTCTTTGTCTTCTCTTGGGAGCTCCCCCATTTTCCTCTCCTTCTCTCTTTCTTCTTGCCTTCTCTGCTATTATAACCATAACCTCTCTATTAATCATAACCATATTCATCTGACAATAAAGCCCTTTTCTACATAGAAACAGCGTTAAGCGTCTCCTGATATCCACTACTGCCTTCTGCCATGGTCCTGTGTTCTCACGTTCATCCATAGAAACCTGATATCAGATAACCAAATACTTGCGAACCATGCCAAAATATGCACAAAATTCTAATAACATATAAAAGAAAACTCATTAAAATAACACCTGATTTCTCTGAAAGCCAGAAGAGCCTAGAAGGATACACTCTAAGTGCTAAAAGTCCATGTCTACAAACCTAGACTACTGTAATCAGCAAAACTCTCTGCCATGGTTGAAGAAGAAAGAAAAACTTTTCATGATCCAAACAACCTAAAAAAAATTCATATACAGCAACAAACAAAACAAATCAAAAACAACAAAGCAAAAATGCTAAACACAATAAAAACCAATACTTCAAATTGAGGAGAACTATGTGACTCTAGAAAGAAAACAAATGAACCTATAATTTAATAAGAAACAAACCACAACTAAGAACACAAACCAGCAAAAAACATCAAAATGATTGCAACATATATACACTTTCCAATAATAACTCTAAATATTAATGGTCTCAAATTTCTAGTCAAAAGATAAGAACTAGTTGAATGGATTAAGAAATAATATCCGTTATCTGATGTCTATAAGAAATTCACTTTAAGGACTGGAGAGATGGCTCAGTGGTTAAGAGCACTGACTGTCTTTGAGTTCATTTTCCAGCTCACAACCACCTGTAATGAAATCTGATTCTCTCTTCTGGCCTGCAGGGACACATGCAGACAGAACACTATATATATATATAATAAATCTTTAGATTAAAAAAAAGACCTGACCCTCCCCCCCCAAAAAAAAACCCCTTATTTTAGCTTTTAAGATAGGCACTACCTTAATGTGAAAGGATGGAAAAAAGTATTCCAAGCAAATGGAATCAAGAAGCAAACAGACATTTGTTGTATTAGGTTTCTGGTAAGGACTTTCGGGACTAGCCCTGAGATTCAGGCCCACTCACAGCCCCACTGCTACTTAGCACCAAATAATAACACAAAGGCTTATATTAATTATATGCTGATTGACCAAGGGCCCAGGCATATAATTTGCTAACTCCTTCATCTTAACTCAATCTATGGTTCTTATCTTATTCAGCCATGTAGCTTGGTATGTTTTCTCAGCAGCATTTCAACTTCTTTTCTCTGCGTCTCCTGGCATCTCTGCTCTGTTCTTCCTGTTCCCAGAGTTTTCTTAATCTGGTAGCCCCACTCACATTTCCTGTCTGCCTTCAGCCATCAACATTAAGCCAGTAGGCAGAACAATTATTTACAATGTAAAAAAAAATAATCCCACTATAGACATTGCCATCTTAATATCTAAAAAAAACCCTCAAACTAACACTAATCAGAAAAGAGCAAAAAAGGCATTTTATGTATTCTAATAAGATCAGTTAACTAGGAAAATATCAGAATGCTAAAGATGCATGCACCAAATTCTGGTGTACCTCATTTCATAAAAAACATACTAATGGAATTAAAGATGCAGATTATTTAAACCCAATAATAACAGAACATTTCAGTACCTCAGATCTAACAAATAGGTCATTTGGACAAAAAAATAAATAGATAAGCCTTAAAATTAAATGGCATCTTATATCTTATGAACATAACAGATATCTACAGAACATTCCACCCAAACTCAAAAAAATATACATTCAATTTAGGATCACATGGAAACTTCTCTAAAGTAGACTATATGCTGGGAAACAAAGCAAAACTTAACATATAAAAAGAAGTTGAAATAATACCATGTGCTCTGTCTGATTATTATGCAATAAAAGTTAAAACTAACAACACACAAAACTCTAGCAAGTATATAAGCTCATGGAGATTAGGAAACAACTCATTACTGAATGATGAATGAGTCATAGAAGAACTTTTTTTAAAAATCAAAATATTTCTGGAACTAAATTAAAATGAAAACTCAAGACAAAAAAACTTTCTGGGATACATGAAAAGCATTTCTAAAATGGAAATTTATAGCTCTGAATGCCTAAATTATAAAAATGCAGAAGATCACAAATAGTGTAATGATGCAACTCAATAATTTGGAAATCAAGAACAAAATTAACTGAGAACCAGTACATGGCAAGAAAAGAGAAAAGCCATAGCAAAAATTAATTAAATAGAAACAAAAGAATATAATAATCAATAAGTGTAAGAGCTGATTTTTTGAGAAGATAAGCAAGACTAAGAGGTCCTTAACTCAACTAATCAAAAGAAAGAAAAAGAGGACGCAAATTAACAGTATCACAAATGAGCAAGGAAACTTTACAACAGACAAAAAAATAATACAAAGTATCATAAGTGAATACTTTAAAAATCCATACTCTATTAAGCTGGAATATCTAAAAGAAATGGACGGATTTCTTGATTTATCCAAATTACCAAAGTTAAACCAAGAAGAGATCAACAACCTAAAGAGATCCATGACAAATGATCTGTTTATAGCAGAATAAAGGCCATATATGACAAACCCACAGCAGTCCAATGGCACATGGCTGCCTGCTTTTCAATATAGTGTTGGAAGCACTATCTGGAGCAATAAGATAAGAGAGGTAATGAAAGGAATATAAATAGGAAAAGAAGTCAAATTATATCTATGCAGAATATATAATATTACACATAAGAGATTCTAAAAATTTCACCAGGGAACGTCTATAAACAGTCAACAATTTCAGCAAAGTGGCAGGATAGAAAATCAACTTACTAAAAGGTGTAGCTTTTCTACACCTAGCGGCAAACACACTAAGAAAGAGGTAATAAGCATATTCTCATTTACAACACCATCAAAGACAAGAATAAAATATTTTGGAATAAATCTAACAAAGGAAGTAAAAGACCTCTGCAACAAAATCTTTAAATCTCTGAAGAAAGAGATTAAGAAAGACACAAGCAAATGGAAAGACATATCATGCTTATAGATTGACAGAATTAATATTATGGAAAATGACCATTCTATCAAAAATATTTACAAATTCTATGTAGTCACAATCAAAATACCTACAAAGTTCTTCACAGATATAAGAAAAAACCTAAAATGTATATGAACCAGAAAAGATCTTGGATAGTCAAAGCATTTTTGAGTAAAAAGAAAGCTAGAGGGATTTCCATCTCACACTTCTAGATATATTTTAGTGCTATAGTAATAAAAACAATACAGTACTAAATTCAGAACCAAACATGCAGACCAATAGAATAAAATAGAAGATCTAAAATGGAATATTGAACAAAAAGGCCAATACCATACACTGGAGGAAAAACAGCATCTTCAACAAAATGTGGCTGAGAAAACTGCATATCCACACATAGAAGAATGAATTTAGAACTATATCTAAATTAGATCAAAGTTAATAAAAGATCTCAATTTATAATCTGAAACATTAAAACTGCTAAGAGAAAAGGTAGGTAGTGCATTACAAGATAAAGGTATAGAAAAAGGACTTTCTAAATAGGACTCTATTTGCCAGAGAATTAGGGCCAACAATTGAAAACTGGAACTTCATAAAACTAATTAGCTTCTGTACAGCTTAAGAAATAGTTAATCAAGTTAAGAAGTTTCCTATATACTGGAAATCCGCAGACCGTTTGCACACAGCATGCTAAGAGGTGAGTGACACACCACCCTGGCCAAGCAGAAACCACAGTCTCTGAAACTTGGTCCAGTTTTCTTCCCAACCTAAAGAAGGTAATGCCTATAAAGATCCAAGAAGCTTACAGAACACCAAATAGACTAGACCCCCTAAAAAAGTCTGCTTGCCACATAATAATCAAGCCACTCAACTATAGAACAAAGAAAAAATACTAAGAGCTGCAAAGGAAAAAGGTCAAGTTATGTATAAAGGCAGACCCATCAGAATAACACCAGATTACTCAATGGAAACAATGAAAGCAAGAAGGTCCTGGTCAGATGTTATAAGAACACTAAAAGACCATGGCTACCAACCCAGACTACTATGCCCAGCAAAACTAGCAACCACCATAGATGGAGTAAACAAGATATTTTATGACAAAATCAGATTTAAACAATACCTATTCACAAATCCAGCCCTTCAGAAAGCACTAGAGGAAAAACTCCAAGCAAAGGATACTGGATGGTTCCATGAACCCACAAGCAATTGATAATTCCACAGAAGAAAAATCCAAAGAAGAAAAATACATACACACTACCACCAAAAATAACAGGAAATGACAATCATTGGTCATTAATATCCCTTAATATTAATGAATTCAATTCACCTATAAATAGACACACCCTAACATGATAGATACAAAAACAGAATCTATCCTTCTGCTGCATACAAGAGACATAACTCAACTTCAAAGACAGAAACAGTCTTAGAGTAAAAACTTAGGCAAAGACTTTCCAATCAAATGGTCCTAAAAAAACAAGCTGGTGCAGCCATCCTAATATCTAACAAAACAGACTTCAACTAAAATCAGTCCAAAGAGACCAGGATGGACATTACTTATGTATCTCAAGAAAAATCCACCAAGATGAAGTCTCAATCCTGAATATTCATGCCTCCAACACAAGGGCATCTTCATATGTAAAAGAAACACTACTGAAGCTTAAACCTCACATCAAATCTCACACACTAATAGTGGGAGACTTCAATACCCCACTCTCTCCAATGAATAGGTCAACCAGACAAAAACTCCACAAAGAAATAAGAGATCTAACAGACGATATGACCCAAATGGACTTAATACACAACTTTCCACCCAAACAATGGAATATGAGTATTTCTCAACACTCCATGGAATGTTCTCTAAAATTGACCACATACTTGGTCATAAAACAAACATTAATAGATACAAAAAATGAGAATAACTCCTTGTATCATATCAGACCACTATGGTCTAAAGTTAAGAGTTCAACAAAATCAAAAATCACAGAAAACCTACAAATTCATGGAAACTGAACATCTTTCAATTGAACCATCTCTGGGTCAAGAAAGAAGTTACTTGTAGGGGCAGGAGGGGAAGGACATTTGAACAAGGGGATACATGGATAAAAAAATGAGACTTTGTTAATAATAAAAAAAAACGAGAAAAAAAGAAAAAACCACATCAAATGGATAATTGTAGAGAATATGGTCCATTGTTACTAGAATTTTCTTATTTTGAATTTGATGCTTTCTTTATCATTTTAGATTTTAAAATTTAATCTCTTAGTCACTATATGATCCAAGTGAAATTGTGTTCTTTCAGTGTGTGATTATCACAAATATACAATTCTGGTCCTTAAAAAATAAATAATAAATAAATAAATAAAAGAAGAAACCTACAGAATGTTTAAGAATCTTTGCCAGTAGTGATAGCTATTCTTGATTTTCAACTTGAATACATCTGGAATTAACTAACTCCCCTCTCCCCTCCCATGGAGCAGCACACCTATGAGAGTATTTTTTGCTTAATCTGAAGTGAAAAGAGCCACCTCTATTCTGTACCTTTAGAGGAGGAAGACATACCTTTAATCCAGACCTTTTGAAGTGGGAAGACCCACCTCTAATCTGGACCACACTTTCTGCTGGAAGCCTATGTAAGGACATGGCAGAAGGAAGTTTTTGCTCTTTGTCTGCTTGTCTTGCCTTGCTAGCAAGTCTGCTTGCTAGCAAGTCTGTTCCATCACTGGCATTAGAATCTCCTTCTTCGGGATTCCAGGGTACACTGATGACTAGCTGAGACATCCAGCCTCATCAACTGAGCAACCATTGAATTTTTGGACCTTCTATTCATAGGCATCAATTGTTGGATTAGCTAGATCACAACCTGTAAGCCATTCTAATAAATCCCCTTTATCAACAGATAGATGAATGGATGGATGGATGAATGGATGGATAGACAGATATTCATACTATAAATTCTGTTATTCTAGAAAAACCTGACTTTTTATATATCTCACAGGGGATTAAAATCCAAATTATAGCAATAACTTGAAAAACAAAGAATAAAGAAAATGAGTGACTCAATTTGTGGTAGTTTGAAAGAAAATGGCACTGAGAGGCTCATGGACAGTGGCCCTATTAGGAGGTGTGGCCTTGTTTGAGGAAGTGTATCACTGCGGGTGGGCTTCTAAATTTCAGGTACTCAAGCTAGGTCTAGTGTCTCACAGTCTCTTCCTGCTCTCTGATCTGTATGTGGACTTTCAATGACTTCTCCAACACCATGTCTACCTGTGTGCTGCCTTGCTTCCCTTCATAACACAGTACTAAATCTCTGAACTGTAAGTCAGTCTCAATTAGACATTTTCCTCTCTAAGAGTTTCCATGGTCATGGTATCTCTTCACAGCAATAGAAACCTTAAGACATTTGGTCCTGTTGTACACACTTCATATATTACTTTGTCCTAGCATAGTAGCCCTGTAAATTGGGTAAGTATTACTTTCATAGATTAAAAAAATCAGAGACACAGAAGAGCTGGTGTTCCCAAGACCACACAGAGATTAAAACATAGCTTGTCCCTAAGCCTCTGTTGTTAACGCTCTACCACAAATTCGAAGCATAAGTGAAGGGTAAATAAGGCAAAGGTACTCTATTCCATCTGAATAAAGAACAGAATAAGACTCAGTGTCTACTCAGTAGTTGTTTCTGTGGGTCTTTATAAAGTCTGGTCTTGGGTAACAGCACATCTTGCTGCAGCTTTCCATACCCTACCTTTTTCACATTCATAGCATGCAAACATTGGCCAGGTCAGGCCTGTCTATCATTTTCTAGCTTGTCTCATGCACAACAACACACAGTTAATTCAAGAGTTGAGGATGAAAGAATATTCTGTGTATTGCTACTGTCTCAACATCAAAGTTACTCAAAATAATCCATTAATTACAACATTTTCTGTTGTTGCATTCTTCTTCTTCATCTCTGTGTGTTTTCACTGTGGTATGGGCAAAAACCAGGCACCTCCAAATGTCACTGTACTTGTAGATAGTATAAAATAAGATAAAATAAGCATGGAAGAGTGAGCCTTAACCCTATTTTATTTGTGTTAATATAAGAAAAATCAGGATAACAACCTATTCTGTATAAAGACCCCATGAAAACCCAGGGACAGGATGGTCAGCTATCTATAAGCCAAGAAAATATCAGAAGTGAACACTATTAATACCTCTGTCTTGACTCCTACTCGAGATGAACTTACGTCATACTTGGTTATGGCTGCCTTGGCTGCCTCACACATTAATAAAAAAAATTTTAATTCAGAGCCTTCAGTAAGAAATACCTGTAAAAACCTCTATTGCTTAAGTTCATTGAGGAGATTACCTCAGAGATAAGGAGAAACTTGAATTTCCTGTTAGGGAAGGGCAGAAGTAGAAAACACAGAAGTGGACATGATACCCTCACACCTGAGAAGTGAGAAGATTGGCTCTAACAGACTCCATCCTTATGAGAAAATTTTATGTCCAAGGATTACACTTGAATTGTCCCAGATCACGAGATACAGATTCAGAGAAATGAATTGTTTTATAGTTTGACTATATTATGAATTCACAATAGTTAATGCTGTTGTCATTTCCAGTAGGAATAGAATAACACTTGAAGGCCACACCCATAAAAGCAGCAATTCTCTAACCTTGGAAAGACTCCAAGCACAGCAGAAAAATAAAGGTGATTCCTGCCTAGTATCTATAACCTTGCTTTTCCTGATTATATACCCTGGTGCATTCTGGAAGAATTCATCTCCCCTGTATGTACCACGTGGGTGGTCCTGGATGACTGGCAGAGCTTGACTTAACAAAAGCAGTATAATACTAATCTATTCATAGTACAAGGTACAAGAAGGCAGAGTGATTCCTATCATCCCAGGCGTGGCTTCCTAAAGCAGCTCCCCAGACTATGGAAGTATCTTGGACAATCCTAGCAAGAGCATTCATTGCTGCAGGCTTTCCATAAACCCTTTAGATGCCATCTCTTCCCTGAATACATTCTATTTTTGTTTATGTTAACTGAAGTCATTTTCTGTGGTTGACACCTACAGAGGCCTTGGTATTGAAATGATTATAGTAGAATCAGATGCTGAAAGGTAAGGTGATAACAGCAAATATATTACATGCAACACTATTCTTCTTAGGATATCACAACCTGTATATTGAGATTTTTGAGCTATCTCTTCACAGAATGGTTTATTATACAAGTTAAATTTATGTTTACTGATTAAAATTAATGAATGAATTCATTCTTTTATAAACTTTAGTATTATACCTAACAAATTTTTGCCTAGCCTAAGGTCATAAAGATTTTCTCTTCCTATTTTCTTCTATAGTGTTTATAGCAGTGGGTTGTAATGATCAAAGACAGGGATCAGGTTCACTATTTGCATATGCAAATTTAATTGTACCAGCATCATTTAATAAAAGTGACTTATCATTCTTGTATTGTCTTTGTGTCTTTGTCAAAATTCTGTTGTCTGCATGTGTGGATTTGGGTGTTGGCTCTCTAGTCTGTTCTATTAAACACTGTGTCCTTCTTTGCACTAGTAGCATATTATTTTGGTTACTGTGATTTTATAATGAAAATAACACAGGTGTGAACATGTGGGTACATAAAGTTATAGGCATCATATTTTATCCCTAAATACTTCAGTGTGAAAGTTTTAGCTTGCCATAGCAAAAAGACTTATTAGCAACCCTGAAATATCATTTACCATACAGTCCTTATCTAAATATTGCTAATGTCTCTTAAACATCTATGGCTATTTTAAAAGTGTGATAGAGCTCTTATCAATATCACCAGCTTCCCTTCGACAATGTGTCTGTGATTTTACTGCTAGCAATTTATTCGTCTAAGTATTAAAAGCTGTCACCAGAGTTGCTGCTCTACCCTGAGGTCAGGCCTGGATCTCTGCTCTCCTCTCCTTCCGTTGTCCTAATCTAACTTGGTTTTCTTTTTATCGATCGATCGTGTTCATCTTAATTAGAACCCTGAGGGCCCTCTCTTTTCCATTGCTCTTTGCTGGGAATCAGGGTGTGGAGATACTCTTCATTTCATCGACTCTGCTGTTCTATTACTTTTGACTTTTCTTTCATCTCTCTTCTTGATGCTTTTGGATTCATTTTGTTGTTCTTTTTAAAAAATATTAAAGTACATCCTTGAACTCTTTTTTGATCTATTTGGAAGTAAGGCACTCAAGGCTATAAATTTTGCTCTAAGTTGATATTTCTTGTGTTTTACTCCCTGAAAACTAATCATTTCACTGTTGATTTCCTATTTAATCCAAAGGTTAGTAGCAGGCAGCTTTTTATGTCCAAGTAGATAAGATTTTGGTCATTTTTAAAATCATTTATGCTTAATTTTATTTATTGAAATTTTTTAATTATAATTGTGAAATTATATTACTTTCTTATAGTCACTTTTTATGGGTATTCTTAGACCTTTCAAAAGGATGTATTTTTCTCTTAATGAATATAAGATTCTTTAAGTATAAATTACATCACATTTGTTGAACACTTTTTTAATCCTTCATATTCTTTTACTCTCTCTGCTGAATAAGCTAATTAAAATATCAAGAAAGTCCTTCCTCGACTGAATGTACCAGGCTTTCAGGCAGTGGAGGCTGAGGGGGGGTAGGGTTAGACATTCAAGGTCATCTTTAGGTACACAGTAAGTACAAGGCCAGCATGAGGTACACAAGACCCTATCTCAAAAATTAGTAAACAAAACATATTTACTAGTAAGTTACTTTCCACTAGAATTCAACTACGCGTGTAAATACCAGTGTCTCCCTTTTTTTTTTTTTAAAGAAGAATGTTAATTTTCAGGCTATAGTTTGGCTATGTTTTTCAAAATGAGTTGATAAGTCTTCTGAGTATACATGGTTTGGCAGACTGAGCACTTACACATCGATGAGATGCCATCAGATTGAAAAAGCAGGAGCTGTGAAATTGACATATTTGCCTGTTTCTATGTATGTGCTTCCAGAAACTATGGACTCAGTGAGAAGGAAGACAAAACACATTTCTATAAATGTGACAAGAAGGCATTTGAAGATTTAAGATCTAATATTTCATTGATTATGTAGAAGCAAAAAGTCTTGCTAAGTTGAGAAATAATTGTCAACAATATAAGAAAATATTTTTTCTGCCTTGTATAAAACTGGAAAGAAGATAAATGAGAGGGGAGTCAAAGATGAAGGAACAATCTAGAATTGTTAGAGTAAAGTAGACTTTTCTGAACCTTTTTTTGTGTTGGAATATACATAACAATATGTGGTGTTTAAACCTATTTTTTTATCTCCTTATTCTTTTTAAAAAATATTTATTTATTATGTACACAGTATACAGAAAATGGCACCAGATCTCACCATAGATGGCTATGAGCCATCATGTGGTTGCTGGTAACTGAACTCAGGTCCTCTGGAAGAATAGTCAGTGCTCTTAACCTCTGAGCCATCTCTCCAGCCCCTTTTTATCTCCTTAAAGACGTGGTCTCCCTATGTTTCCAGCTTCCAGTCTCAAGTGATCCTTTTGTCTCAAGGTTGTGTGGCTATTTTCTCTTTAAAACAAAGTAAGTAGCAGGGCAGTGGTGGCACACACCCTTAATCCCTGTACTCAGGAGTCAGATCTCTGTGAGTTCAAGGCCAGCCTGGTTTACATAATGAATTTCAGGACAGCTAGAGCTACATAGAGAGACCCTGTCAAACAACAACAACAACAAAAAAGACTCAGTGAGTAAATGAAACTTGGAGAAAATAAAAAGTAAATAAGTGTCAGGACATACTCTTCAAACTTCCAAGTGCCTAGCCCACCCCCACCCCCACCCCACCCCAGGCTGTGTAAAAACAGTAACAATTGCTGGGAGATAGACTCTCCAAGCAGCTGAATTTCCTACAACTCAGGCAGGACTCCAGCATGCAGTTTTTATATGTTGTCACTCATGTTCTGTTGGGCTTTGGGGTGATGTCATAGCCTTTGAGTCATCCATGGTTCTGAAAAGCAATGCCTCACCCACATCCCTATAGGTTATATCCCTTTAACCCCAGTAAACTCATTAGTTTATTAACGTAGCCTTGGCTAGAATTCTTTCTTTGGGATATCATCAGATCTCTTATTTGGGAATGATTAAATGTTTTCTTAGCTCTTCTCAAGAAAAGTTACATACTAGCTTCCAGAGAAGCTACTGCCATGCCTGACTACACATTTTTAAGTGTGTGATTCTGTTAGTGGTTTCAATAACCTTGTTGTGTGACCACCACTACTATTTCCAAGTTGCTTCAGCAGCACCATCAGGAAGTCTGTACCTATTAAGCACTAATTTCTCAGTCTCTTTCCCCCATCCCTGGGAACCACTATGCTACTCTGATTCTATGAATTCACCTATACACTAAAGTATTTCTGTGAACTGGAAACTAGTGAGTGAGGTGGAGCCTGGTGAAAAGATGCTCTTAACTGATGCACTAACTTCTGTAGGCAACAAAGTTTCAGAGCAAGAAATGATGCAGCCTGGCAGTTTTCTAGGATGCCTTGTCTGGTGATGCTCTAGGAAGATCAAAGGAACTTGGATCAATCTGGAAAACAGGGACTCTCTTGTTTCTCTTCTCTCTCCTCTCTGGTTGTTTCACCTTCCCCAGGATACTGAGAAATCTTTACTTTATAAATCTCTAAAGGAGGGGCTGGAGAAATGGCTCAGCGGTTAAGAGCACCGTCTGCTCTTCCAGAGGACCCGGGTTCAACTCCCAGCACCCACATGGCAGCTAACAACTGTCTGTAGTTCCAGTTCCAGGCAAACACCAAGGCAAATAAATAAAATAAATGAAAAAAAAAAAATCTCTAAAGGAAAGAAAAGAAGACCAGAAGGGAAAAGAGAAGCCTAACCCAGAGACCGTGTGCACTCTCACCTCTGGGGACCCTCCTACCCTCTTGATGAGAGCTGTTTATCTGTGGTGGTTTGAATAAGAATGCCTCCCATAGTCTCATATGTTTGAATTATTACCACTATTTGAAAGGATTAGAAGGATTAGGAGGTGTGGCCTTGTTGGAGAAAATGTGTCACTGGGAGTGGGCTCTGGGTTTTCAAAAACCCACCCCAGGTCCAGTTACCCAGTGAGAACTAACTCACTCTCTCTCTCTCTCTCTCTCTCTCTCTCTCTCTCTCTCTCTCTCTCTCTTCCTTCCTCCCTCCTCCCCTCCCCCCTCCCTCTCCCTCTCTCTCTTTCTGTGGTGGATCATGAGGTAGCTCTCAGCTACTTCCTCAGCCCAATTCTTGCTTACTGCTATGCTTCTTGCCTTGATGATAACAGTTTAAGCCTCTGATTCCCATTAAATGCTTTCTTTTGTAAGAACTGCCTTGGTCATGATGTCTGTCCCTTCACAGCAATAGGACAGTGACTAAGACACTTCACCTGTCACTCTACTTTCCTATTGCCTTCATTGTCTGTGAGGGTCTTCTTGTCTCTCCAAGACATATAATTCTTTGTCCATCCCACAGAATGAACTTCATGGTACCAATGACCACCCAAGAATGCCCATACCATTTGTGGGGACTGACCCAGGATTTAAAGTTCCTCCCACTGGGATTTGAAAGCTTCTACCAAGGTCAGTAAAACTGACTAAAAATAAATATGGAGGACTTAGAGATGACTGTGATCTTCTGGTAGTTTGTGTAACCTTGTAGAGCTAGGACACCCTAACCCTAACTCTAACCCTAACCCTAATCCTAACCCTAACCCTAACCCCCTGGACACAATTAGCATGGTTAACTCCCTCAGTCAGAAACCCCCATCTGGGGGGGTGGAACTAGGAGGAGGCCAGGACCTAATCTTTGAATAACAAAGGGCTTTGTCCTCACACATCTGAACAGAGATCTACTCTGTTTAGATGTGCAACCCACCTTCCTCTAGGAAGCAGCCACACCTGCCAGATAGAGTTCTGATCTCAGTGCTAAAATATCTAGTTGATCTCTTTGGTTTTTTTTTTTTTTTTAATATTTTAAACTTTATTTATTTATTTATTTGCCTTGGTGTTTGCCTGGAACTGGAACTACAGACAGTTGTTAGCTGCCATGTGGATGCTGGGAATCGAACCCGGGTCCTCTGGAAGAGCAGAGGGTGCTCTTAACCACTGAGCCATCTCTCCAGCCCCTAGTTGATCTCTTAGGAAGCTGGAAGTCCATGAAAGATACACTCTTTGTTGGTTATCCTCTAGTCCATCACCCGACTCTCCCAACTGCCCTTTCTCTTGGCTCATTCCTCCTTATCAGTCTCCCCTTATCTGAATGCTTCTTTTTCACTTCATCCATCACATGCTTTACCAGCCTTACTCCTTTTCAACTTGGCCGAAAGAATTAAGACATAAGGGATGATGTCATTATAGTAGCTCAGCATTCATACAGACAGTCATTGGGGACATTTTATACGTGATGGCCCTTGACAATATGGATATTTATTTTTCCTAAATGGACACTTCTGGGGCCAGAAGATATTTGTTTTGGTCTTTCTCCAGGCAAACAACTATCAATTTAGGGTTAATATGATTCTGTTATTTTATGAAGCCCCTTCCTCAAGATATCAGATTGCAAACCTTTAATTTTTTAAAAAAAGATTTTACTTATTATGTATACAAGCATTCTGCCTCCACTATGCCTTTGTGCCCAGAAGAGGGCACCAGATCTGAAGATAGATGGTTGTGAGCCTCCATGTGGTTGCTGGGAATTGAACTCAGGACCTCTGGAAGAACAGTTGGTGCTCTTTACCTCTGAGCCATCTCTCCAACTCAGGCAAATCTTTAATTTTAATGGAAGGTGCTACCATAGATATTTGGGCTTTAAGAGGAACTATGGAGGGCTAAGCACCTGTAAGCAGAGGCCTCATGGGTAGAAATGGGAGGAAATTGAAAGATGCTAGGAGCTGATCCAAGGGACACTATTAAGTTCCACACTTCCCTGGGATAGACTAGTCTGTACTAGTTACTCCCTGTTGTAGGTTAGAGCTGCCCCTCTAGATGTCTAGAGAATATGTATGGAGAAAGCAATCCCCACTCAAGATTTCTGTCTTAGTTAGGATTTCTATTGCTGTGATGAAATATCATGACCAAAACAACTTAAGGAGGAAAGGGTTTATTAGATATATACTTCCACATTACCGTTCATCATTGAAGGAAGTCAGGACAGGAACTCAGAGCAGGAACACAGAGACCATGGAAAGGTGCTACTTACAGGTTTGCTCCCATGTCTTGCTTGGCCTTCTTTCTTTTAAAAAAAGAAAAAAAAAAAAAAACACCTTCATTATATTATGTGCATTGATGTTTTGCTTGCATGTCTGTGAGGGTTAGGGTTAGGGTTAGGGTTAGGGTTAGGGTTAGGGTGTCTGTGAGGGTGCCAGATCTTGAAGTTAGAGACAGTTGTGAGCTACCATGTAGCTGCTGGGAATTGAACCCGGGTCCTCTAGAAGAACAGTCAGTGCTCCTAACCACTGAGCCATCTCTCCAGCCCCACTGTTTTCTTATAGAACTCGTAACCACCAATGCAGGGACGGCCCCAACTATGATGGGCTGGGTCCTCCTCCATCAATCACTAATGAAGAAAATGCCTTACAGGTAGATTTTATGGAAACATTTCCTCAGTTGAGGTTCCTTCTTGTCTTAAGGTTTCCATTGCTACAATGAAACACCATGACCAAAAAGCAAATTGGGAAGGAAAGGGTTTAGTTTGGCTTATACTTCAGAATTGTTGTTCATCATTGAAGGAAATCAGGGCAGGAACTCAAATAGGACAGGACTCCAGAGGCAGAAGCTGATACAGAGACCATGGAGGATGCTGTTTACTGGCTTGCATCCCACAGCTTTCTCAGCCTGCTTTCTTATAGAGCCCAGGACCAGCAGCCCAGGGATAGCACTACTCACCATGGGCTGGACTCCCCCCCCCCCATTGATCACTAAATGAGAAAATGCCTTACAGCTGGATCTCATCAAGGCATTTCCTCAACTGAGGCTCCTTTCTCTGATGACTCTGGCTTGTGTCAGGTTGACGCAAAACCACCCAGTACAGCTGACCTCTTGTCAACTTGAAACACAAATATCACTATTAAGCCACATCCATTCCTTTCTTATTCATCTCTAAGGTTTCACATTAAAAATCATAATTTTATAAGATCCATGGTCTTTACCAATTCAAACACATTAAAATTTCAGTTCCTTTAAAATATTCAATCTCTTTTTAAAGTTCTATTAAAAGTCCTTCAGCTGTGTGCTTTTTAAACATCAAAATTAAATACCTTCTTCAAAAAGGAAGAACCAGGGCACTGTCACAATCTGAACCAAGAAAAACAAAACTCCAACACTATAAATAACTCAATGTCCAATTATCTGGGATTTGTTCATGATCTTCTGGACTCCTCCAAAGGCCTGGTTCACTTCTCCAAACTCTGCCATCTGTAGCATACACAGTTTATCATCTAGGCTCCAGCTGGTTCCATTCCACTGCTGCTACTGTTCTTGGTGGTCATCCCATGGGACTGGCATCTCCAAAATGCTGAGGTCCCTTGCTGCAACTGGGCTGCACCTTCATCAACAGCCTCTAATAGGCTCTCTTCATGGTACTAAGCTTCAAAATTTTGCTTGATCCCCTTCAGTCCTGGGCCACTGAGGCTGCACCTTCTCCAAAGTCCTTTCCCAGCCTCCTGTAGTGCCAAGCCTCACCTGCTCTCTGAGACCCCATCATGCCTTCAAAACCTGGGTGACACTTACACATCACCAAGTCCAGCTGCCAGCACCAGGTACCACCTTGGCTGTGTTCTGGAATGCAGCTCCCCTGTACTCTCAGGAAACACTTTCCAGAAGATTTCACCTTACTGGTGCTGGTCCCTTCTTAATCGCCACTAATTTCTTAGCTCCAGCCAACCAACATCAAGTATCCTAGCAAAGCAAAATTCTCCTTTACTAGTTCTGGTATCTTGTTAATCTTGCTGTGTCTCTCTTTCTTTCTTTTCCAGAAAAATGCAGGAGGTTAGTAGACAGAAACAAGTAACAATGACACAGATAACCAAATACTGCTACTGTAAGGACCTGGATTCATTCTGGGGGCAGGGCCCAGGTCTGTGAGTGAACTTCCCCAGCAGCCAATGGATTCAAAGGTTGGATTCGCACCAGAAAACACCAATGGCTGCTGCACCTTACCCCTTTGCCTAATCCTGGAACATCAAGGTGTGTCGCATCTTGATTATGTAGATTTTTCTTTAAAAACCCTGCCCATTGGGGCAACGGTCTCTTACCCCCTTCTGCTGTGCAGAGTTAGGTGATCGACCTAGGTTCTCATTCTTTGTAGGTAGCAATAAAATCCCTACTCATAACAACGTATCCAGCCTCCCTGGTGGAAATTCTTATACACAAGCATAACATATGGTGGGTTGGCAGGGAAAATTTTCATACTTTCAGGGACTCTGGACTCAAGAGTGGTGGTAAGTGTGCAGATAGTGCATTTGCGTTTGAGAGGCCAAGTGCACCAGGTAGGAGACCAGGAGCTGCCTAGGGTGACAGTGAGTCGGGCGGCCTGACAGCAGTTGGGAGGGCTCCGGCCAACACCCACGTATGTTTCCTAGTCCTGTAAAGTTTAGTCAGGTGGGAAGAAGGCAGTGAACTTGAACTTTCCAGCCTGCTCTGGCCTGCTGTAGTACGGGAACATATCTGTAGGGGACAGGGTGCCTCATACCTGTGATGAAAGCCATGGGACACATGATTTCTTCCTTTTCTTTGGATTTACCTCTTTTAACTGATTGCCCAGATATTAGTGCCTTCGGTCTTTTGTGGTGTCTGTGTTTCTTCATATGTGTGGCCCTGCTTATAAAGAGTACCAGTAGACAAGTAATCTCTTCCCCACTGGACTTACTTCTAACTCACTTCCAGGATGTTAATATACGTGCTCATAATCTTTCAGTTATGATTAAAAAGTCTAAATTTGCCACCTTTTGAAGGTCAGAATGGCCAGTGCTTGGAGTGGACTGGCCCCCAGGAGGAGCCTTCGATTTGGCCCTCATAGGGGCAGTAGAGAAAATGGTCTTCAGACCTCAAATAGGACAACCTGACCAAGTGCCATACATAGTGGTCTGGAGGGATTTGGTAGAGAATCCATAAATCATTCTTGCCCCAACAGGTCAAGAGTCTGGCAGCTATAGAGAGAAACTCATCCTCCAAACCCCATTGGTTCCTAGGTCAGAGGTCCTCCAAGGAAGTAGCAGAGGATGACATCTTCCCCCCCCCCTTCCTTATGCTCCCGATACTGGTACAGCCATCCCACCACCAGGTCCCCTGCCAGTTCAGTCAGCCCCAAAGGTCCCCGCCCCTGGCATGAGGGAGGGACCAGCTCAAGGGACCTGCAGCCATAGGGGAGATACCTCTAGTCCTGATACCATAGTTCTCCCCCTTAGAGCTGCAGAACTCTCTGACCAAGATGGAAATCAACCATATCACTACTGGCCCTTTGCCACTAGTGACCTTTACAATTGAAGAGCCCAAAATGCACCCTTCTCAGAAAAACCCTAAAGAACTAATTAGCCTCTTTGAGACAATACTCTTTACCCACCAACCCACATGGGATGACTGTACACAGCTTTTACAGGTGTTCTTCACAACAGAGGAGAGGGATCAGATACAAACTGAGGCTCGGAAGCTGATCCGAGGCCCCACAGGAGAGCCCACAGCTAATCAGGCACTCATAGATGCAGTTTTTCCCCTAATTCGTCCAGTGTGAGATTATATAATACAGCAGAAGGTAAGGCAACCTCCTGGTCTATCATCAGACTCTGTTGGCGGGTCTAAAAGCAACTGCAAGGTAGCCTGTGCATTTGAGTAAGGTGTGTGATGTGAGGCAGGGAACAGATGAAAGAAAGCCCAGGAGCATTCCTTGAGCCGCTCCAGGAAGCCTTCAGGAGACATACACCCTATGATCCTGAAGCCCAGGGAAATGCTGCTGCAATGACTTCGGCTTTCATTAACCAGTCAGCTCCTGATATCAGAAAAACCTACAGAGGCTGGAGTGTCTAGGAGAACAAAAGTATTAGAGATTTAGTAAAGGTGACTAGAAAGTGTACAATGGGAGGGATACTGCAGAAGATGACGACGATGACTGGCAGCTGAGCAGGAGGATGAAAAACCAAGAGGTGATAAAGAAAGGCCCGGCTGGGAAAGAATCAATGTACATACTGCAGAGAGGAGGGACACTGGGCTAGAGAATGCCCCCAGAAGGCGGCTAAGGGCAACACTAAAGTCCTTAGCCTAACGGACAGTGACCAGGAGAGTCAGGGCCCCTCCCCAAGCCCAAGGTAACCCTAAGAGTGGAGGGGAAACCTGTTGATTTCATGGTGGACACAGGAGCCCAGAACTCGGTATTGCTAAAGGCTAATGGACCCATGATAGACAAAAAAAATTTGGGTTCAAGGGGCCACTGAAGTCAAACCTTATTCATGGGCTACCCAGAGAATGGTGGATGTGGGAACTGGCCAAGTAACCCACTCTTTCCTGGTGATTCCAGAATGCCCATATCCCTTGCTGGGCTGTGATCTGCTAACCAAAATGAGGGCCCAAATATATTTTTCCAATGAAGGTGCTAAATTGCCTAATGAAAATGGGAAACCCATTCATGTATTAGTGACCAGTAGTTTAACCGAAGAGTACAGGCTACATCATACAACTACTGCACCTGACCCGCAGCTGGAGAAGTGGCTACAGGAGTTCCCATCAGTCAGGGCAGAAACAGGGGGAGTGGGACTAGCAGCATATCGCCCACCTATATCCATGGAAATTAAGCTGGAGGCAGACCCTGCTGAGGTCCATCAGTATCCCATGTCCCTAGAGGCCAAGAAGGGCATCACACCACACATTAGGAGGCTCCTGGACTCAGGTGTTCTCAGGCCTGTACAGTTGGTCTGGAACACACCCCTGCTACCTGTCAAGAAGCCTCACACTAATGATTATAGACCAGTCCAAGATTTGAAAGAGGTCAATAAAAGGGTGATAGACATACACCCCACAGTGCCTAACCCTTATGGCTCACTTAGCTCACTGCCTCCAGATCGACAATGGTATACTGTTTTGCACCTAAAAGATGCTTTTTTCAGCTTGCCCCCTGACCCCCAAGAGCCAGCAATACTTTACCTTTGAAAGACAGGACCCAGAGTTTGGGATTAGTGGCCAGCTGACATGGACCAGATTGCCACAAGGATTCAAAAACTCCCTCACCATCTTTGACGAAGCCCTACATGAGGACCTGGGTGAGTACCGGACACAGAACCCAGAAATCAGCCTGGTTACAGTATGCTGATGACCTGCTGATTGCAGCCGCAGATCAAGAAACTTGCCTGGCAGGGACTGAGCAGCTATTGCAGACTTTGGGGAACCTATGGTACTGAAAGCCCAAATCTGCAAGCAACAAGTAACATACCAGGGACATATCCTGAAGGAAGGGCAGATCTACTTAAGATCCCCACACCTGGGGCTGGAGAGATGGCTCAGTGGTTAAGAGCACCATCTGCTCTTCCAGAGGACCCGGGTTCAATTCCCAGCACCCACATGGCAGCTAACAACTGTCTGTAGTTCCAGTTCCAGGCAAACACCAAGGCAAATAAATAAAGTTTAAAAAAAAAAAACATAGTAGAAAAAATATTTTAAAAAAAAGATCCCCACACCTACTACTGCCAGGCAAGTGTGACAGTTCCTGGGCTCAGCAGGGTTCTGTCATCTGTGGATCCCAGGATTTGCAGAACTGGCCAGACCTTTATATGGGGACACCAAAGAAGGACGGGACTTCATCTGGACTGAGGACCACCAGCTGGCCTTTGACAAATTCAAGCATGGTCTACTTTCATCCCCAGCATTGGGCCTACCAGATGTGACTAAACCATTTCACTGTATGTAGATGAAAACAAGGGGATAGCCAAAGGAGTCCTAACTCAAACTTTGGCCCCTGGCAATGGCCTGTCGCCTACCTGTCAAAGAAACTGAACATTGTGGCAGCTGGATGGCCATCTTGCCTCCACATAATAGCAGCCGTGGCACAGCTAGTCAAGGATGCTGACAAGTTGACCCTGGGACAGATTCTCACCATAACCACCCCCCAAGCACTTGAGGGAGTTCTCAAGCAGCCCCCTGCTCAGTGGTTGAGCAATGCCAGAATGCCCCACTACCAGATGCTGTTGCTAAACCCTGCCAGAATAATCTTCCAGATGCCCTCAGCTCTGAATCCAGCTACTCTACTGCCTGATCCAGATTTGGAAGCACCACTGCACAACTGCTCTGGAATCCTGGCCTAGGCACACAGAATTAGCCCAGACTTGCAGGACATCCCATTGCCTGATGCAGAAGCTACCTGGTATACTGTTGGTAGCAGCTTTGTGCAGAAAGGTCTAAGGTATGCGGGAGTTACAGTCACTACTGCAGAGGAGGTAGCATGGGCATAGCCAATGCCACCTGATATGTCTGCCCAACGAGCAGAGTTGATAGCCCTAACTAAGGCATTAGAACTGGGGCAGAGGCAAAAAGTTAACATCTACACTGATAGTTGGTATCTTTGCAACAGCACATTTACATGGGGCAATATATAAGGAAAGAGGACTGCTGACTGTAGAAGGAAAAAAATGTCAAGAATAGAGATGACATCCTGGCCCTCCTTAAAGCCCTATGGCTACCCAAAAAACTGGTCATTATTCACTGGCCAGAATGCCAAAGAGGATATGGGCCAGTCCCCAGGGGCAACATTCTGGCAGACAAGACCACCCGGCAGGTGGCACTCCAAACTGATGTAGCTTCTGCACATGTATTGGTAGACCCTGGAGCATCCAACCTACCAGAACATCCAGGGTATACTAAGGAAGATACTTCTTTCCCATGACCCAGTGCATAGACGGATAGTAGAGAACTACAGATAGTAAAATCTGGGTTCTCATTCTCTGTAGGTAGCAATAAAATCCCCACTCATAACAACGTGTCCAGCCTCCCTGGTGGAAATTCTTACATGTGGGCATAACAACACACCAGCACTGAGAAGGCCCCACTCAAGTTAGTGAGCGAGCGAGTCCTGTCTAACAGATGGCCTTTCTTGCAGAATGTAAGCCCCACCTGGCAGAAGCTGCTTTTCTTAGTTCAACCAGGGAAACCCAGTCCCCTTCAATACATGGAACATAACAGTAACATAGTAACAGTTCAAACACAGACCAAGACAAAGAGTGCTCACAATCCTGCAAGCCAGCTGTGAATAGATCTGAAAGAGATGCCAGACTAATCCGTTTAGTCTGTCCAGAGGAACTAGAGGGATCTAATCCCCCTCCAAAGGGTCTCTTGATGCACCAGCAAGGCCCTGGCCATCTCCCAGAACCCTGAGATCCACTACTGAGTCCACTTAGATCATATGCAAGCTTTATACATGGAACTCCAAAAGCAAGAAACTGAAACCAGACCTTTCCTGGGCAAATCAGAAAGTTACCTGATAGTAGGTGCCTCAAGACTCAATGGAGGCTTGGGAGATCTTAGTGGTATCTCCAAATGTTGTGCCCAGAGCCCAGGCCCCCAAAAGACCACCAAGAAACCAAATCTCTGATGCAAAAGCAAGGGATCTTTTTATTGTGAGTTAGCTCAGGCCTCTCTGTCCATCTGACATAGCAGTAAAGCAGGAAAGACCTTGAGCAGCAGGGGCAGTGAGTGAGGGTACTTATTGTGGTTAGGGCAAAATGGAGGGAGGGGTAGGAATTTCAAAATTGCATGCGGACTCAGGATTGGCTCAAGCCCGGGCTGGGGGTTTCTGGCTCAAGAAAGTGGCATTCTAATTGGCTAGGTGTAGTTAGGGGCTGGTCCGAGTACAGTTTTCCATTTTGGGGCATGCTTGAACAAGTCCCTGGCTTTGTCCTTGAGCTGCTGGAGGCTGGCTGGCCTAGCACATATTGACTACGGGAGCTGACTCAGTAGCCCAAGCTTGGTGCACCCTATCTCCCTTGCTCCCGTTGTCAGGAGCACCAGTGATTAATTGTCCTTTATTAGTGGCTTCCTCAGAAACTGCTTCTTGGTTTCATAAACTAAAATTGAGGCCTGCTCTCTGAGAGAAGACTGAGCAGCCTGTTATAGCATCTGCTCAGGCCTCTCAATAGGAAACACACAGTGGCTGACCTCTGAACTTAAACTGGCTGGCAGGAGGTTTCTTAAATCAAACCAGTAGCCTTCTCCATGCTACATGCCTTACATGAACAAAGGCAGCAGAGAAACCATCAGCCTTGCTGCCTACAGGGAAGGCTTTGCATGGTTTTATTGCCTATTCTCCAGAGAAGGGCACATCTTCCCCAGCTGGTTGTCAGTCATTGTCTCAACAGGAGTCAGTTATTCTTAGAGTTTCCTTCTTTATGTCACTGATGTTAACCCAACCACTTAGCACACTGCCATCCAATGGCTGTCCTGCAGCCCACATCTACACAGACAACTAAGCTCTATCATAGCTCTCTGAATTGTCCCTAGAGACCAGGCCCACTTTCTCTGGTCAACACCCTAAAACACTGCCCTCTCTCATCAGTAAGTAGCCAGAACAGTCATTGCCCCCACCCCTGACCACAGTTAGTGTTGATCTCTGAGAGAGGGAATGAAGAATAGTCAAGGGAAAGTGGACTGATCTAGAAAGACTTGCCTACTTAAGAGGAGCTTTTCTTTGCTCTTGGGATTGTTTCCTCACATACACACATTTCCCAGGACATTGCATCCATTACAAGTTAGAAGCATTACAAGTTGCTATTGGCTGCCAGGCAGGACCAGTGAGGGACAAAGGAAAGCCAAAAGAAAGAAGGTCTATGAAACTTATACAAAGTCTGATGTAGAGCCCTGAGGTGTACTGCACCTTTGAGAACCATCCCATTCCTTCCATGGGAGCTGTTTGTCTATCCTAATGAATTTTGCCATTTTTATCACACACACACACACACACACACACACACACACACACACACACACACAAACGCACGCACGCACGCCAATGGCTGGCACTTTCTGTATTCTTTGCATCTGCAGCCCCCTTGATTTCCATCACTTTTACTTTTGGATGGTATCCATTTTCACAGTCAGCATCTGTGGTCTCCTCTCCGCCTGTCACTCCAGTTCCCTGCTGGCTTTTACTTTCCCTGCATAAGTCTTGTTTCCAGGATTTATTATTCTTTGTCTATCCCATGGAAAGAACTCAGTGGTACCCTAGATACTCATCCTCATCCAAGACTCCAGAGTAGTGCTTTAATGGAATGAATGGAGGTCTTGAGACCCATCAAGAAGAAGTTTTTCAAAAGCTCTGGCTAGGTTAAGGAGGGCTTCAGGTTCTACTAAGACAGAAACAAAGATTTAGGAGGTGTTTAGGGAACACACAGGAGGAATCTAGAAAGAGGCCACATGACCTAGCAAAATTGCCTTGAGAATGGAATGTGGGTTGAGGGGTGACAAATGTTTGCAGTCTTTTTAACTTGGGTGATCACATTTTAAAAGACAACCTTAACACAATTAAAACCGTTTCTATTAAAAGTCACAGAAAGAGTCATTTAAGATACCAGAAGAGAGTATTAACAACAATAAAGGCAGAATAAGATTAATGTTGTGTTAAAAAAAAAAAAAAAAAAAGAATACCAATGGTTCCGAAAAAGAAGTAAGGACACCGTATAAGTCATTATGGAGCAAATGATGGAAGTTCATTATGGGGAAGTGTGTGGCTATTGTGTGTGACAGGAAACAAGGCATTGCCATTTGTGTTCCTACTGTCTGTGTCCTACTCAGAACAGATAATGACCTAGAGCTGATCAAGAGTCACAAAGGGCCTGGCACCTGGGGGCAGGTGAGCACCTTACCCAGGAGGATAGACTTTTCCCTGTGTCTGGGTGCAGTTCTCTATGAACATCCCCATGCATGATTAGAACTGCTGAACAGGAGACTCGGGAAACACTTGAGCTGTTCACAAGCTGTGAAATAAAGAAAAGAAAAAAGCCATTCACTGACATGATGTCTAACGTTCTGTTGCCTGAGGAGCTTCTTGGAATGCAGGGGAGCTTGACGCTATGGAGGATTCCTCACTCCATCTCAGTTCCTATTCTTGGTTTTTAGGATATCTCCATTACTAACTCATGTCTCTTCATAGAGAAGTCTACCCTTGATCAAGGACCTACTCAGCTTATCTAATAACACCTGAGACAGGAACTTGGCTACTGGTTTGGGGCCTAGTGTGGGGTTATGAGCAAGGGACCCACCATGGGTCAGTTTCTTTCTATACTTCCTGGCTTGTTTCCTGCTGACCAACCCAGCATTCAGGACCACTCTGCATTTATGTGTCTTGTTTACCTAGTCAAACTCCAATATGACCTGCCCAGCTGGCCACTTCTGTGTGTTCTACCAGGTAGAAAAGTCAAGACAGTGTGTTCAAGAACACCTGTCTCAGGTACCACTGCTCACTCTGTGAGGGGAGCATCATGTTCTCTCTTCTCTTTGGGGAACTACTGACAGAGATTCTTTGCTAGATTGAATACAGTCATGTTTCTGTCTTAGGTCCATTGGTGCATTCCCTTGTCAAATTTAGATCCCACTTGGATATGTTCCTCAGCCTCTAACCTTCCTTGGGTGATGTCTGATAACTCTGGACAGCCTTCAATAAATAGGGTTTGTCAGGAAACCCTATCCATTTACCCCTAATATTCTCTCTCTCTCTCTCTCTCTCTCTCTCTCTCTCTCTCTCTCTCTCTCTCTCTCCTCCATCACAATGGACACTCATGTGTATGGTAACAACCAGACATCAATGGTCTTCCTTAGGACACATTAATGAGAATCATGGGCTTTCTTGTTTTTTAACACTACTAATCTTTCCTGCCTACCCTTCCCCACCATGTGGACCTCCCCACCATATCCTAGACACTACAGCAGCCCCTCAGCACCCCATGTTCAGCAGGGATGTCTTCTCTCTGGGGCTCTAGTCCCTCCTGAATGCCACCAAGAAGTAAGGTTTGTTATCTCAAAGCTCAGACTCTTAGCATGCTACACTTCAGCCTTATTTGTCTGCTTCCAAAAAAAAAAAAAGATTCCAAATGAATCAGGCTTTTCTTTGGGGCCATCAGCCAGCTCCCAAATCATGACATGTAGACGTCTTATTAGTTATAACTGCACAGCCTAGCTTAGGCTCATTTCTCGCTAGCTCTTTTAACTTAAATGAAGCTGTTTCTCTTCACACCCCCCCACCCCGCCTCCCCTTTCTTTCCTTCTGCATAGCTACTTTCTTGTGTGTGGCGGGCAGCTGCCTGGCTGGACTCTTTCTTCCTCTCTCCTTCCCTCCTCCTCCTCTCTTCTCTTGAGCTTAGATTCCTCCTCCTAATTATTCTCTCTGCCTGCCAGCCCCACCTATTCCTTTCTTGCCCTCAGACTGGCCTTTCAGCTGATTATTAGATCAATCTGGTGCCTTAGGCAGGCAGGTGAAACAAATGCAACATATCTTTACAGAATTAAACAAATGCAGCAGAAACAAAACTAGCATACCCTTACACAGTTAAAGTAATATGCCATACCGTAAACAAATGTAACACACCTTTGCCTGGTTAAAACAATATTCCACAACACCCAGCATTTATCTTCACGAGCTGATCCTTCCTGACCCTGAAACTGTCACTTCATCTGTCCCTCAAGGATACTGATCTTAGTCTTGTCCAGGTTGAGGGCTCCATGATTTCTCTCACTGGACCTGTGGCCACCATATACCATCTTCACCCATTCCGCCCTTTTCTGTGTCCATGGGGCCTTCTCACTGGCTGCTCTGTTGTGCATTCTTACGGCTTCCTCTTCTCAATTCCCCCATCCAAGGCCTGACCCTGCTTATCTTCTAAGGTCAGAAAACTCCCAGACGGTTATAGCTGTAGACTCTTCCCCATTTCTAAGCATCCAGACCTCCCTGAAGATTCCCATTCTCAGCTCTCAGCACTGACTGTCTCCACTCCTTGCTCCCCCTGAGAACTCTGCCGGCTTCCCTTTCAGCCTCCTCCCCCTAAGACACTGTGATGCTAGATACACAGACCAGCGGGTCTGACAGTGTCAGTGCACGTGGAAAAGTCTTCATTTCCACCGTCCCCACCCAGTTCTCAGTTTCTCTTTTCTTAGCAAAGGGGACTTTGCCAGTTTCAGAAGACAAATAGGAGTCGAGTTGCTTTCTTTTTCAGCCCAGGCTTGAGCCAAGGTCCAATAGTACCCCCTGCTGGCTTGTCTTGGAATTTCAGCCTCACAGGTTAGTTCAGGCTGTCGTGTCCAAATTCCACTTCCCACTCACCTGTTCAAGAGAAACATCTAAAATGAGGGTCCTGTGTGATTGAAGGTGCCAGGGCTGGTGTCTCCTAGGCAGTGAGTAGTGGGATCTAGGCTAAAGGACAGTGTCTGTGCTGCACGGAAGGCTAACGTGTGTATGCATCTGGGCCATAAAGCTGTCTAGGACCAGTTTCACCCAGCTCAACCTATTCCTTCTCCAATCCGGCCTTACTGCCCTTCTGTGCTTTTTCTTGAACACAACAAGTCTTTTTAAAAGATGATATTTTTTTACATCGCAAATGCAGCTCCCCCACGCCCTTCTCTCCTCCCAGTCCTCCCCATCCCACACTTCCCCTCTGCTCTACCCCCACCCGCTCCTCTGCTTCTCTTCAGAGAAGAGCAAGTTTCCCATGGATATCAGCCAACATGGCCTATCAAATTATAGTAAGATTAGGCAACTCTCCTCATATTAAGGCTGGACAAGGCAACCCTGCACGAGAAATAGAGCCATCCCAAAAGCCAGCAAAAGAGACAGCCCCTGCTTCTGCTGTTCAGAGACCCACAAGACCAAGCTACAAAACTGTAATATCTAGAAGAGAGTGCCTGGGTCGGCCTCATGCAGGTTCAGTCTCTGGGGTCCCTATGAGCCCAGGTTAGTTGATCCTGTGGATTTTCTTCTGGCTCCTACAACTCTTCTCCCCCCTCCCACTTCTCCAAATATGTATTGTGGGCCTCTGCATTCGATCCATCTCCATCAGTTGCTGGGTGAAGCTTCTCTGATAACAGCTGGGCTAGGCACCAAGTGTGGGTGCCAGTCGTGTTTAGTTCTATCCTAGGTCTCTGGGATCCCACCTCTGGGTCCTAGAGCTCCAAGCAGACCAAAAGCCTTTCTATACTGGGCTTCTGCCATCCCTGGGTGTCCCCTCTATGTACAGTCTGAAGAGCTTATCTGCATAAATGAGCTTGTTCATGTGCTCACCAGCATGTTTTTCAGGGATTTAGGCATTTAACTTTTCTCCCTCCCTGTAGCTTAGAACAGTATTTGGAATGTAGTAAATATTCAAATCTGTACCAATGAAATCAATGGCATCATGATATGGGCATGTCAGGGAATATAATCGTGTCTTTGGCTCATCAATTACTCTACAGCAGTGGTTCTCAGCCTTCCTAGTGCTGAGACCCTTTAATACAGTTCTTCATGTTGTGATGACCTCCAACCATAAAATTATTTCATAACTGTAATTTTGCTACTGTAATAAAATGTAATGTAAATATCTGATATGCAGGATGGTCTTAGGCAACCCCTCTAAAGGGTCATTTGACCCAAGGAGGTCGCAATCCACAGGTTGAGAATCACTGCTCTATAGAATTCCACTTACGATTATGCCAGTCTCTCTATACCTCATTTGAGGACATTTGGCTTTTCCATTTCTTCAGTCCTATAAATAGAACAGATTCTCATGTTCACATTCATATGTAAGAAATTAATAATACCAGATTCCATAATCAAGATACATGCACATTTAAATTTTCATAGAGACCCCCAGATAGTACCTTCAACTTATTGTGATTTTTAATTATATTTGGGAAAATAAATGTAATAGATACATGAAGCAATTACTCAGCAACTAAAACTACTTACAGAGATGGGGGCTAGAGAGATGGCTCAGAGGTTAAAAGCACTGACTGTTCTTCTAGAGGTCCTGAATTCAATTCCCAGTCACCAGATGGTGGCTCACAACCATCTGTGATGACATCTAGTACCCTCTTCTGTATACTGTATACATAATAAATAAATAAATCTTAAAAACAAAACAAAAGACTACTTACGGAGGACCAGAATTTGATGCTTAGTTCCCGAACCGGGTGGCTCACACCTGCCTGTGATTGCAATTAGGAGGAATTCAACCCCCTCTTCTATTGCACATTCTGATTGTAATGAAAGAGACTCAGAGCCAGATATCAGGGAAAGGCTGAAATATCAGAGAGGAAACACCACAGTTAAATCTCACCCAGCTGTCTTCCAGCTTCCTCAGCCTGGCTCCTGGTAGCTTCTCCTCTGCTGTTTTCCTAAGCCTGCCTTAAATACTCTTGTGCCTAGCCTATCCCATCCAGGTTAGGATTAAAGGAGGTGTGAGCTACTCTATTTGGTAGTCAGTCTTGAACTCACAGAAACACAGAAAGTTCTCTGTTTCTAGAGTTACAAGATTAAAGGAATAGGTCACCACTCTCAGCTTTCCTTGTGCTGGGATTAAAGGTGTGTGCCATCGAAGCCCAGCTGTTTGGCCTTGTGCTCACAGAGATCCTTTGCATCCCTGGAATGCCCAGAGATCCAGAACAATCTCCCAAATGATGGGACTAATAGAGTGTGCTACTTCTGCCTAGTTTGACTATGGATTGATCTCTTGATATTCCTGGTTTTATTAAATATGTAACATATCACCACACTCTTCTAGCCTCATGGGCACCTTCACACACACACACTTTTTTAACACACACATTGAGTTCCACCCCTCAAATGGTACCTGAGCCTATGAAACATTCTAGGATCTCATTAACATCTCAGAAGTGAAGGTGAGTCAGGAAAGAATAAAGAATGCAAGAGAAACAATGTTTTAAGAAGGAAGGTGGAGCAACTGCAAATTTACTATCAGAAGAGCCACCAGACATGGGACAGAAGAATAACTAAGAATAAGGGACTATTCTATTGTTATTAATCCTGTGCTGAATAAATTCTTATGTTAAAATCTATAAGATTATAGATTATAGATGTTATAAATGTATATTAATTATTTTTTAAAAAGGCTTTATTAGCTTCCTTACATTGTGTTGGGTTTAGTCTCATCAGTTTTCTGCAGTGATCCATGACAATTCTCATTTGCAAACTTGAAGTATCCAAAAGGAAGATGGGGCCCCATAATGGTGATTTCACATGGACTATGACAAAGCCACCAGGCTGACAAACACAAACCCAGATCAGATTTGGATTACAAACTGCTCAGAACAATTTTGAGGTGGCTAGCTTCACAGACTACTCTAGCCAGGACTTGAAACAGGCCCTACACTTTCCCATTATGCAGAGACTGGACAACAAATGATACAGCTACTTATTTCAAAACCTGACAATTAACAAAACTTTTCTTCTCAGGATCTCCTAAAGATGCCATCACTGCCCAGACAGCAAGAAGTAAATTTAAGACCACAGTGCCCACATTCCCAAGAGGTGGAGTGTGGTGGAATGTTCTCTGTATGCTGTAAATAAAGGACTGTTTTGGCCTATGCACAGCAACATAGAAGTGGGTGGAGAATCAGACGACAGGCAGGTAGGAGAAGGGTGGAGTTAGTCAGTCGCCATCCGACCCCCAGACAAGGAACATGTAAGAGATACAGGTGAGCCATGGGCTGGGCCACGTGGCAGGTAGATTAGTAGAAATGGGTTGATTTAAGATGAAAGAGCTAGCTAGTAATGTGCTTAAGACATGGGCCAAACAGTATTAAGTTAATATAAGTGTCTGATTCATTTCTTTGGGGGGCAAAAGCCGCCGAGGACCAGGTTCCAAACCTCCGGGCCTAAACGGACCCGGGAAACTTTCTACAACAGTGGGGTGAGTGGTTTTGGTCTTTTAATGGGTTATGGATGATTGTCATTGTTTAAGGTAATTGGTTAAAAATTGTTGATTATGCTTAGAAAAAAGATTAGATTAGATTCAGGGTTGATTATGCTTAGAAAAAAGATTAGATTAGATTCAGGGTTCTTATTTAGAAAGAAAGGAAGGAAGGAAGAAAGGGAGGGAGGGAGGAAGGGGGGACAGATATAATAGGATATAAGGGTAATTATTGAATCTACTTTTAAAAAGCAATTACTAGCTTTAAATATTTTACACTGGATTGGATTTTTGTATATTATATACAAATTGTGTATATTGATATAAAATTGAGATTAATTTTATTACTGTACATATATCTCTATGCTTGTTCAAGATATTATACAGTTTATCTAACAATGTAATACAAATTGCTAGTCCATGAAAGTTATTGTTACCAACTAATTAGGTTATAAAGAAATGCAAGTTAGAAGTTAGACATTACAATCTAATTTATAATCATATTAGATATGTTTTCAAGATCAAACAGGTATATTTTACATGAATGGGTCTTCTTCAAACACTTCAGAGGAAAATCTGAAGTAATTCGCAGCCGGGTATGGTCTCCAACGCCGAGCGCCTGTCGCCATGCCTCGGAAAATTGAGGAAATCAAGGACTTTCTGCTCACAGCCCAGCAGAAGGATGCTAAATCTGTCAAGATCAAGAAGAACAAGGATAATGTGAAGTTCAAGGTTCGCTGTAGCAGGTACCTCTACACTCTGGTCATCACAGACAAGGAGAAGGCCGAGAAGCTGAAACAGTTCCTGCCCCCTGGTTTGGCAGTGAAGGACCTGAAATGAACCAGAGCTCTGTTCTGATCATTAAAAACCATGAGAAGTCAAAAAAAAAAAAAAAAAAACCACTTCAGAGATCCATAGAATATGACATTTAAGATATTTTAATAACATGGGCTCTTATTATTTTTATGACAATGGGGCATCTGCTCATGGCAGCACCAATCTACTTCAGAGAAGATGATGGACATCAAAGAACCTGCACATGGAGTTGACCTTCTTTGTGACAAAAGTCAGCCACTGAGCAAGAAAGTGCTCGTGCCTTGATTGCTGACAGAGTGATGTTCAAAATGGACAAGCAGGAGACACACAAAAAAGAATTGCCAAGAAGTCTGTCAGACATGCTAGGCCTGTAGGCCAAAGATGGATGCTTCAACAACACAGAAAACTTTGGGTGACTGTCCAGGTAGCTAGCTGTTTCATTTCTTACATTTTAGGAAGTTGCTATTTACTTAATATTATTTCCTTCTTGGGTCTCTGAGGAATTTAAAGATAAAATAGTTAATAGTTATAGTTTTCTAGTGACAGTTTTAGAAAAGAAACTCACTTAAAAGTTTAAGAGACATTGAAATATAGTTTTTAGTTGGTAAAACAAGTTAGATACAAAGTGGATTAGGTATAATCCTTTGGACTCACCAAACAGGACAAGTAATGGGATATTTTCTTTGAATTTGCCAGTTGTTAACAAACTGGACATTCCTCATGTAATTATTGTTTGTATATATTGTATATAATTATTGTACCTATTGCATATGAGTTTTTTATGTTAGTTATAACCTTTTTTTAACACAAAAGGGGATATGTGATAATATGTTACATATTTAATAAAACCTGGACTATCAAGAGATCAACCCACAGTCAAAAACTAGGCAGACACAGCTCAGGCAGTTCTTGATCTTTGAGTACAAGGCCAAACAGCTGGGCTTCGATGGCACACACCTTTAATCCCAGCACAAGGAAAGCTGAGAGTGGTGACCTATTCCTTTAATTTTGTAACTCTAGAAACAGAGAACTTTCTGTGTTTCTGTGAGTTCAAGACTGACTACCAAATAGAGTAGCTCACACCTCCTTTAATCCTAACCTGGATGGGAAAGGCTAGGCAGAAGGGTATTTAAGGCAGGCTAATCTAATCCCAAACCTTCTTCCATCTAACTCTAACCTTAAACCTAAAACTATCTTAGTGCTAAAGCCAGCCCTAACTTAACTCCTAACCTAACCTTGGCTCTAGTCCCCACCCTGACCCTGACACACTATGGCCTTAACACTAAACCTATTCCTAGCAATGAATGTTCTCCTAGCCCTAAACTAAACTGTAACCCTAACCTTTACCACATCTGAAATCTGCATTAACCTAAACCATAACCCTCACTCTAAGCCTTGCCTCAACATTACACTAGCTCCAACCCGAACCTGAACCTGAACCCTCTTGCCAACAGATTTCTTGTGCAAGTGGTAATCAATATGAAGTTAAAATATTCTGAGACCAAGGCCTCATGCTCATTGTAAGGCAAGGACAAGAAACTCGGTGATCATGTGCACAGAAAGTGGAGGGTTTTCATTCCATACTCCATTGCTGGAATGAAACCTCAAAGTTTGTTTTGTTCCTAGGGTTTAAGATGGGACACAGAACCAAATGCATGCTAGATAATAAATACTGCTCATGAACTATATCCCACAGCCTTTTGTGACCTCTTTCTTTGAAAAAAAAAAAAAAAAAAAAAAAAAACTTCTTTATTTATTTAATTATTTGCCTTGGTGTTTGCCTGGAACTGGAACTACAGACAGTTGTGAGCTGCCATGTGGGTGCTGGGAATCGAACCCGGGTCCTCTGGAAGAGCAGACGCTGCTCTTAACGCTGAGCCATCTCTCCAGCCCCCCCTCTTTTTTTTAAGATTTATTTTTTTATTATGTATACAGTGTTCTGCCTGCAAGTGTAGGCCAGAAGAGGGCACCAGATCTCATTGCAGATGGTAGTTGGTTCCTGGGAATTGAACTCAGGACCTCTGGAAGAACAGTCAGTGCTCTTAACTGCTGAGTCATCTCTCCAGCCCTTGTGAGCTCTTTCTAATGAGTCATTTTCCTTAGGGGAAAATGTTTAATATTCCAGTTTTCAAAACACTCATGTAGACAGGGAAGGGTAAAGGGACTTGTTGTTCACCTTTTATATTTATGGTGCTCAAAATGGGATTGAAGACCTGGGCCCATACCCACTAGGTTACACCCTAGTACTGTAGAACCTTGAATTTAAATATATACAATAAAGTTAATGTAAACATAAATGATCTCCAAATGGATATGCACAAACATGTACATATATACACATAAGCACACATATAAGCTTATACATTTGCTTACAGAGTGAAATAATGCACACTCAAATAAATATGTTTGCATTTATATACATATAGGCACACAGTACACACACAGGCACACAGTTCCACATATGAGTGAAAATGAGCATATCTATATATTTTTGTAAACATATGAACCTAGGCACTCATTTACTTACAAGCTCACATGTGCACACGTGTACATATTTATAGATATACCTGTGATGATATATTCTAATTTAATTTTTTAAAAGGTTTAGAATATCAGGGAACAGACCCAAGCCCTGAATGTCAGGGAGCAGTAATCTCATAACTAGGGAGGCAGAGATCCATCTGGATCTCTGTGAGTTCAAGACCTAACAGGCAGGGGTGGCACACACCTCTAATTCTAGCTCTAGGAAAATTGAACCAGGAAGTGAGATAGCTGGGTAGAAGGAGAGGAGGGAGGAGTTCAGCTTCCCTGACACTTCCCTTGTTAGGAAGGAGAAGTTTGCAGTTGGAGGATTCCTGGAGAGAGGCCTGAGGAGCTGGCTGTGGTTTGTTCCTCTAGCTCTCTGATATTGAGGGCATAGCCAAATATCAGCATCTAACTGATAATCTAAAAGAAAAATATAACCTCTCTGGCTCTTGTCTTACCCCACAGACAACACCCTGAAGAGTTTCCCCAAAACCTGTGTTTTGGCAACAGAGTATCTGGTAGCCTACTTTAATGAAGGAACATGGTGATTATGTTTACAGAAGAATATTTTACAGCTGTGAGAACTAAACTGCCAGATAGAGAATGCTTTATAGTTTATAGATAGATAGATGATAGATGGATGAATGGAGGAATAGACAGACAGACAGATAGATAGGTAGATAGATAGATAGATAGATAGATAGATAGATAGATAGATAGATAGATAGATTTGTAGACAGATTGACCTAGGCACTAAAGAGGATGGGCCTGATTTTTTTAGCTGTGGGTGAACGCTGAGTATTGAGTTGAGACTAGATCACAATGTTCTATATCTGAGCATCATTTTCCTTATCAAGAAGGAAACCACTAGTGAGAAATAGTTGTCTAAATAATATCTCTTATGGTTAAGCCATAAGTCCAAGGAGTGCAATCCTTTCAGCTACTACAGAAACGTTCTGGTAAATTCAATCTTGCTTATACTTTCCTGCAAGGTGTTTAAGACCATGCAGATGAACAAAATTAAACATTTCCTGCTTCTCTTCCCAGTCAAGGCAGTCAAGGATCTGGTCCTCTGGAGTCCCTTGCCCTTAGGAGAATCCTCTGGCTCTTCTAGTCTCGCTTTGTTTTCTCTTATTTTATTTTATTGTGTGTATTGGTGTTTTGCCTTAGTGTATGTCTGTATACTGTGTCTGTGCCTGGTGTCACAGAGACCAGAAGAGGGCATCATATCCGCCTGGAACCAGAGATACAGACAGTTGTGAGCTGCTATGTGGATGCTGGGAATTGAACCCAGATCCACTGAAACAGCAGCCAGTGCTCTAACCCACTGAGTGACCTCTTCTTACCTTTGTTTTACCAGTTTTCCATCTTTGTGAGTATAAATCAAAGGCCTTGCTTCACCATGGCTTTACTTAGAAGTATAGAAAAATTCTTCCTCTGTGTTTACTTTACTATTCATAGACTGGACACTAGTTAGCATCTACCCAGTGGGATTGCCTTGGTTTCCCTGAGCAACAAAACAGGTAATTTGGTAGAGATAAAGGATATCTTGAGAGATGCCCCACAGCCCCTTGAGATAGATGATCTTAGACAGCAAGGAGCAAAATGTTGTCCGTTTGCACCCCTCTGTCACATTAGCATAGACCTCAAAGTATGGTTATTGAGTACTCTGATCAGCTGGACCAGGAAGGTACTTTGAACTACTGTGTAATATGTTGTGGAATAATCCTTTGTGCATTGTAAAGATTTATCACTTGAATTGATTTAATAAAATGTTGATTGGCCAATATCCAGGCAGGAAATATAGGATGACCAAACTAAGGATGAGGGGAGGAAGAAAAGGCAGAGTCAGAGATCCCCTGCAAATGCAAAGAAGCAAGACAAGAATGCTATACCGAGAAAAGGGACTAAGCCATGTGGTTGAGCATAGATAAGAATTATGGATTAACTGGAGTGTAAGAGTTAGCTAGTAACAAGCCTGAGCTATCAGTTGAGCATTTATGGAATTTAACCCTCAGAGGTCCTCATGTCAAACCAAAGTTCAGGTTCATCAAAGTTTCCCTGTGGAACCAATGGGTTTCCTGAATTTACATACAGAGCTTGGTGACCTGAATGCAGGATGATGGCTTTCCCATTTCCATGTGTGAGACCCTCAACTCACCCCCAACCATCCTGGTCATGCCCATATACAGAAAAATCCCCAACCATCCTAATTATGACCATATACGGATAAATCCCCAACCATCCTAGACATGCCCATATGTGGAAAGTCCCCAACTGCCTCACCCTCACCCAAAACCACAGAACGTCCCAACCCTGAGGGCAGCCAATGGCAAAAAGCCACCCCAGAGAACCATCATAACTAAACAAAAATTCCCCCTTGACTAACCAATCAAAAAATGACCCATGCTCCAATACCCTGGCAACGAGCTTTGCAGTTTTCCCCTTTAAAAGCTGAATGCTTGCATTGTTCAGGAGCCTCTCCTGGCCTCGCTGTGTGGAGCGCTGTGGACAGGCTCCCTACTGGCTGGCAGGTTTGT
This sequence comes from Sigmodon hispidus, assembly GCA_004025045.1. Taxonomy (NCBI): domain Eukaryota; kingdom Metazoa; phylum Chordata; class Mammalia; order Rodentia; family Cricetidae; genus Sigmodon; species Sigmodon hispidus. The sequence continues at coordinate 266,237 of PVIH01000703.1, forward strand.
ATACCGCTTTCGATAAACCTTGCAATTGCATTCCAGACTCCCTCGGCCTTCGGTGGTCTCTTTCGGGGTCCCCACTCCAGGCACAACACATGTAGGTCCTGCTCATCCCCACACAGCTGGGCATGGCCCATGAGGTTTTTACTTGGATGCTTTGTAGTAGAAAGGTGTACCCCAAATCTGGGCCACACTCTGTAGTATCAGCTCACATGAAAGATATAGAAGCACCTACCTGCTCCCCTTTCCACACCAGACAGCCAGTCTCGGTGCCAGAGAATTCTCTGCCCCTGCATTCTGGAGCTGTCCAGGCCTCTCCCCAGTTGTAGTCCTGTTATAAGAACAGAATATCCTCTGAGGGTCGGATTACATGAGCCAAATAGGGTAAGAGAACTGCAGGTTGAGTGAGTATGTGAGGCCCTTCCCTGGGCAGAACAGAGTAGGCCAGAGGTGGAAGTAGAAAAAATGGGTGGGTGGTGGCCAGAGTGGACTCTCCTACACAAGTTCTGATGGAGGACTTCAAAGAGTCCAGCAGTCCTGGTGTTCAAATTAGCCTTCCGGCTATATTTCAGCTCAGACCACCAAAGCACAGGACCCAAAGGACCAGCCTAAACCTCCACCCATTGCCTCACATTTCCAGGCAGAAGCCCAGAATCAAAGCCTGGGTGGGGCTTCTTTTTTCTGGACACTAAGGGAAGGGTCTATCATAAGGAGTGCAGAAGCTCACCTGACACTAAATCTAGAAGAGGTCTAATTTCAGCACTGCCATGCTACTCACTAGGATGGGTCTAAGTGGCCCATTTCCTCTTCTAGGCCTCAGTTTCTTGGTTGGAAAAAAATGGAGGAGTCAACCCCAAAATCCCAATACTGGCTGCTATTGCCTTGCAGACTGTTCCTTCAACATCCTATCTCACTCAGAAGTTGTAAATAAACTAAGAAACTTCACTTAGATTTTTGTCCCTTTCTAAGCAAGGACCCCCCTTTTCCCTCAGGACAAAGATATGCTGAGACCTGTGAATAGTATCAAATATCTACCTTAAAAATCTAAGCTCCAGACCTTGGATACAAAAGGTGTAACTCAGACAAGATACCACGTTTACCATGTGTGAAGTTCTGGATTCCAGGCTCAACACCAACTGAGCAAGAAAGTAAAACAAAAAACCAAACCAAACTGGAGTCTATGGGAAATAGCCATAGAGATGAGGTAGAATTCCAGAGTTAGCAAACAACACAGCACAGGGTGGTTGCTGCCTGAACCTTTGGGGTGTGTTTTGGTGTGTTTCTGATATTGGCCAGCAGAGGGAAGCAGAGCTACATAGCCGTCCTGAGTGTTGAGGCAGATTGCAGGGTCTGGGGTCACAGGCACAGGAAAGTGAAAAGAGAAGGTAGTGACCACACAAAGATCAAGGAAGGCTTCTAGGCATTGTTAAGTCATGTTTCAAGGCAAGATGTGAGGTCTGAAGAGGACCCCCAGAGGGAGGGATGGCCTGAAGAAGGCGCAAAGAGGCAGGCAGGCTTGCACCAAAGGCAAAACTTGGCTTGAGGCAACATAGCAGGGCCTGAAATTCTGACAGTCCTGAAGCCAGTATTTCAGACAAGTATTAGAAGTTCACTTTGAACTGCCTTAAGAAAAAAATACCCTGCCCTGTGATTAAAAACTCTAGGAGACACTTCCAGGCCCAGCTCCAGCCAAGGCCTCCAACTGTGCCACTGTGCACTGTTACACTGCCTTTTGGCTCTGACTCTGGCCCCTTCTCAGGCAACTGTCCTCCTTGTGACAGTATGGCCATCGGCAGCTGTAAGCAGATACCCAAACTGCCCAGCAGCCACCAAGGAGATAGCTTCACTCTCAAGAATTCTACCAAACATCCTGGAGTTCCTCCGAGTGCTGGAATGGTTCCTCAAACATCCAGAAACTCTTCATTGTTTCTCTTAATGAGCTGTTCTGTGTCCCACTGCCTATGAGAGGTGGCTTCAGTCCCCTAACTGAACCTGGAGGGGCAACAGCCCCCAAAGGAAACATGAGAGGGTCTCAGAAGGACAGACAGCACATGCTGGGGAGGGACACGGACACGCACACAATCACACACCAGCACTGAACCCTGGTCCTACCTTTTTCGACCTCTGTAGTTCTGAGCCAACCTGTAATTATTTGCCTCAGTTTCCCCAGCTATAAGACTGACTGCAAAGAGGCACTAGTGCATATACAGAGGGCCAGCCCAGTGCTGGCACACGAAGGTCTCCAGACAGGTGAGAATCTCCTCCCCACAATTCTCCCTTGCAGGAAGTATTCAAAGCTCACAGTCCTTTATCCAGGGCAACCAAAGCTTTTTTAAAGACACCATCAGTGCTTCTTTACCCTCAATTTGAGCCAATCTTTGATGTTTGTTTTATTTTGTTTTTCAAGACAAGGTTTCCCTGTGTAGCCCTGGCCATCCTGGAACTCATTCTGTAAACTAGGCTGGCCTCAAACTCAGATCTACCCTGCCTCTGCCTCCCAAGCGCTGGGATAAAAAGTGTACCACCACCACAACCCAGCAAGGATTTGGGAGATTTTAGAAAAGAACACAGATTTGCAAAGTGGACAGGGACCCTGCTATCCTTCATATTAAAAAAAAAATTCTTTATTGCATAGTGTGAAAGGCATTTTCAACATGGCCACAACGACATCTCCCATTCTCCTGGCTCTTTGCTGCGGGATAGCAATAGCATCCCACCAATCGGCAAGGCTGACATTCTTTTCCTTTCAGTCAGGGTGACCTTGTGGCTACAGCACAAGAAATGTAACTTTCAAGTCTAGGTCACATTTAAGGACACACATCTCCACCCGGCTCTCTCATGACACTTGGGACTCACCTGCCCTGTGTGAGGGGACTCCAATGTCATGGTTTGGATAAATGTCTCCAGAGGACTCGTGGGTCAAAAGCTGAGTGCCACTGAGAGGTTTTGGAGCCTTTTCGAGTTGAGGCCTGATGAGAAGGCCTGAGTTGGGTCATTTGAGGCATAGCCTTAAAGGGAATTGTGGGCCTTCAGCCTCTTCCTGTCTCTTGCTTTTTCTGCCTGCCTCATGGCACGCAGCTTCCTCTACCGCACCCTCCAGCTATGATGAACTGCCTTCCCACAGTCACAAAGAGATGCAACAGCCAGTCAGAGACTGAAACCTTAAGCTAATACAAAATGTTCCTCTTTTAGTAAATAATTTACTTGTTTTATTTTATATGTATTTGTGCTTTGCCTGCATGTATGTCAGTGTGAGGGTGTCAGATCTTGAAGTTACAGACAGTTGTGAGCTGCCATGTGGGTGCTAGGAATTGAACTCAGGTCCTCTAAGAGAGCAGCCAGTTGTCTGACCACTGAGCCATCTCTCCAGGCCCAAACATTCCTCTTTTTAAGTTGATTGTCTTTGGTGTTTTGTCCCAGTAACAGAAAACTGACTCATCCCTCAGCACATGAGTGGACACACAGTCACACATACCCACTAGTGTTACCTGTCCCTGGCAGTGGCTTTAAGAAGCCTCCAAGCTAACTCAAGCTCTGGATGGCAACTGCCAGACCCCAAACAACAGCCATGTCAGTCAGTCTCTGGCAAAATGACTGCCACTGCTGCCAGCCAGGAAGTATGGACAACTTGTGGAGCAATAATATACAACTGGATCAGGCTCCTTAACCACAGCCAAATTAGAGAAATAGAAATCAAGTCTTCCAAGCTAGGTATGATGGTACATGATGGGTAGAAAAAAAGAAATAAAACATGAAGGACATGATTGTCCCTGGGTATGGAGGAGGAGGCTTGCTGTAGATAAAAGGGAGAGCATCACCAGAGGCAGGGACATTTGGGAGAATCTGGAGTGAACACAACACTGAATCAGGCCACATGGGGTAGGGAGAGTGAAGAGTAAGAGACAGAGGAAGGGCTGGATACCAAGATGGCTGGATTGTATAGGGAAGGGCAGCTGAGCTGCTGGGCTGGAGAAGTTTTAGCACAGGGGGTGGGTATGCCAGTCATACCCTGTAACTGGTAGGGACTGAGGGATACTGGGAAAACCTGATGGCCAGGTCCACTCTGATATGTTAAATAGGCAGCTTGGGTAGCCATTTGTCCTGGGTATGAGATCTAACACACCAGTAATACTACATAGAGAGGCTGTGGCAGAAGAAGCATGAGTTGGAGGCCAGCCTGGGCTACATAATGAGACACTTGTTTTATAACACAGGAGTCAGGGACTACAATGTAGCTCAGTTGCTAGAACATTTCCCTAGCATGCATGAAGTCCTGAAGTCAATCCCCAGAGATGCCATTTAAAAAAAAAAGATTTTGTGAAGCTTTAATCCTAGCACTTGTGAGGCAGAGGCAGGCAAATTTCTGAGTTCTGGGCCAGCCTGGTCTACACAGAGAGTTCCAGGACAATCAGGGCTATATAGTGAGATCCTGTCGTAAATAAAAAAAAATAAAAATAAAAAAAGGAGAAAGTTCAAGGGCAGCCTGGGCTACATGAGACCTTGCCAAAGACAGATGTGTATGTGTGTGTGACCAGAACCTACACAGTCCACTTCTCTAGCAGGTCATGTGTCTTCTGTTTTATTTTTTTTTTTTTAAGCAGCCAAAACTCAAGGATCTCTGAGGAGGAAGGCATTCACTCCAGAAACATCAAGCCCCCTATACAGGAAAGCACAGAGAAGACATCCTGAATTCCAGTGGACATGGCAGCAATCTAGGGACATTAGCACTGTGCTTCTGACTACACACTCCCCACCCTCCCACTACCAGCAGGGTTTCCCATTAAGTAGATGCTCAGTGTGTGCGTATTATTCAATAGGTGCTCAGTGTGTGCATGTTATTCAGTAGACACTCAGTGTGTGCATGTTATTCAGTAGACACTCAGTGTGTGCATGTTATTCAGTAGACACTCAGTGTGTGCATGTTATTCAGTAGACACTCAGTGTGTGCATGTTATTCAGTAGACACTCAGTGTGTGCATGTTATTCAGTAGACACTCAGTGTGTGCATGTTATTCAGTAGGAGCTCAGTGTGTGCATGTTATTCAGTAGACACTCAGTGTGTGCAGGTTATTCAGTAGACACTCAGTGTGTGCAGGTTATTCAGTAGACACTCAGTGTGTGCAGGTTATTCAGTAGACACTCAGTGTGTGCATGTTATTCAGTAGACACTCAGTGTGCAGGTTATTCAGTAGACACTTAGTGTGTGCATGTTATTCAGTAGACACTCAGTGTGTGCATGTTATTCAGTAGGAGCTCAGTGTGTGCATGTTATTCAGTAGGAGCTCAGTGTGTGCAGGTTATTCAGTAGTTGCTCAGTCTGTACATGTTATTCAGGATAAAATGACAACTTATTCCCTTGCTGTCTCCCTCTGCTTTCTGCTGCTGTGGTAATAAACAAGATGAACAAAAGCAACTTTGAGAAGAGTTTATTTCTTTTTTTTTTTTTAAGATTTATTTATTCATTATGTATACAGTGTTCTGCCAGCACAGCAGAAGAGGGCACCAGATCTCATTACAGATGATTGTGAGCCACCATGTGGTTGCTGGGAATTGAACTCAGGTCCTCTGGAAGAACAGTCAGTGCTCTTAACCTCTGAGCCATCTCTCCAGCCCCCGAGAAGAGTTTATTTCATGTTACAGCTTGTAGTCCATCACTGAGGGAACTCATGGCAGGATCCTGGAGGCAGGAGCCGATGTAGAGACCATGGAGGAGTGTTGCTCACTGGCCTGCCTCCCGTGACCATCTCAGCCTACTTTTTTATAGCACTCAGGACCACCTACCCAAAGATGGCAACACACACACACACACACACACACACACACACACACACACACACACACAAAGCCCATCGGCTTGTGTGCAGGCCAATGTGCTGGAGGCTTTGGATCAGTTGAGATTTCTTCTCTCCAGATGACCTGAGCTTATGTCAAGTTGACAAACAAACAGGCAAGCACCAGCACACTAGCAATGAACAGCGTCAGTAAGGACAGGAGCAGTGAGAAATAAGTAGTTAAGCCTGTCCTTGGCAGGGACTTCAGAGGAGAGACTGAAAGGAGGGAGTGGCCTCTCTAGTCTAGAGTGGAGAAATGGTACTGGAGAAGAGGTGTGGGAAGGGTGGCAAGGAAGGCCAGAGTCACCAGTGGGCTATGATTAGGACAGCGGGTCTCTGAAAGGAGACAAAGCTGATATACCGGGGGCTGGAGAGATGGCTCAGAGGTTAAGAGCACTGACTGTTCTTCCAGAGGACCTGAGTTCAATTCCCAGCAAAACCACATGGTGGCTCACAACCATCTATGATGAGGTCTGGTACCCTCTTCTGTAAAACTGTATGCATAATAAATAAATAAATCTTTAAAAAAAAAAAAAGCTGATATACCATTAGGACCTGACCAACAGCGCGTCGTCCTACCTTCTTTCTGCCATGCATAGAGCCCACTCACTCCTGTAGGCTCTCAGGAAGGAGCCTCCTTAACTGTTCCAGCAGTAACCCTGTGGTTGCAGCCCCTTAGATGCCAATCAAGTTGATCATTGTGTGAGAAGAGATGGGTTATTGGTCCAAATGCCTACTCAGTAGAGCCAGAAAATAGCATCAGGTCTCTGGAAGGGCTCCCTCTGGCCAGTGGTCCTTTTCTGGAAGCAAGGGGAGGTCTGGGGCAAACACCAGAGTTGAGGTACCTGTGGCAAAGGCTCTGCATCAGGCAGAATCCAGGGACTGTAAATTAGGGTGCTAGGACAGCCATAATGAAATAACATTGACTGGAGGCTAGACCAAGACATAGACTGTCCTAAAGCCTCAGAGGCTAGAGGTCAGGGGAGCATCACTTTCTCCGAACCTGCAGGCCACCCTTCCTGCTTCCCCTTCTGTTCATAGTCTGTGGTCTGGCATGCTTTGGTTTGTGGATACATGCCTTCCTGCCTCTGCCCCTAATGGGACACAGCCATCCCTTGGTTTGTCTCCATGTCTCTTACAAGGGCACACTGAATTAAGGGTACCACCTCATGACTCATTTTGACTTCTGTTGCATATTCTATAATGGCTAGCTATGCCTTCCAACAGAGGTCACCTTCCAAGGCTTTATAGCTCCTTCAGCTACCTGTCACAGACTCCTTTTGGCAATGACCAGCACTGCCCCTGTGGGAAGGACATCTGGGGTGAGGTGGTCCCTGTTGGTCAGGCACGGTTCTGAGACAAGGACTCTGAGTCATGTTCAGTCTAGTCTCAAGCTCATGATCTTCCTGCTTCAGCCTCCAGAGTGTTAAGATCACAGGCAAGTACCACTGGCTCATTAGCTGTCACTATTTACCACTTGAGCCACTGCAGATTTTAGTCCTTGTAAGAGGTAGCAGCACTCATCTCCAGTTGACAGACTGCCCATCCTTTTTGACTGCAGATAGACCCAAAAGAGTTAGCATGCCCAACTATTCATGACCACTTCACTACTGAGGAAGTGGAGGTCCAGCAAGGAAATCACTCAAGCATTAGGTGGCAAATGATAGGGTGGTACTGGAGAGACATATTTTGGAGTCTGACATACCTGAATTTGAACTCTGAATGACTTAGTATCAATAGCTCTGCCTCTCTGAAAGGCATGGCAGTACGCAAACATACTTGCAACATTAGGATGGGGCTGTAGCTCAATGGGTAGGTTGCTGGGCCAGCATATCCAAGGTGCTGGGTTCAATCCCCAGCACTGTGCAAATTTATCGAAGTGGCATATATCTGTAATCTTAGCACTCAGGAGGTGGAGACAGGAGGGTCAGAAGTTCAAGATCTTAAGTAGTTGGAGGCCAGCCTGGGCTACATGAGACCCTCATGTATAAAAATAAAGTATCAGTTGGTTGTTCTGGCACTCACTTTTAATTCCGACACTTGAGAGGTAGAGGCAGATATATTTCTGTAAATTCAAGGCCAGCCAGGTGTACATAGTAGGATCCAGGACAACCAGAGTTACAAATTAAAACCCTGCCTCAAAAAATCCATAAATTAAACAAATAAAATGTCAGCCAGGGCTACATAGGGAAGCCCTGTTTCAAAAATAATAAATAAATAAAATTAATTTGTAAGTAAAAGAAAATCCCAGCATTCAGGAGGTGGAGACATGTGGATCAGAGGTTTAAAACCATTCTTAGCTACATAGTGAGCTCAAGGCTAAGCTGGGATAAGCAAAACCTTGTCTCAAAAACTAACAAAACCAAATAGAACTGATGGTCTCTGTAGCTGTCTAGATGCTGACGTTGTTCTGTAAATGTTTATGATATTAGTCTCATGTCATGCCAATATCATGGAACATGGACATGCATGTGGGCATTCTGGAGGGCTGGACTGTTTAGCTCAGGCTCCAGAGCCCCTAGCCTGGAGCCAGCCCTGCTTTTCTCTGGCCCTGTCTGGCCATCTCCCATCTCAGCAGAGCCCCCATAGTTCCCACCTGGCCCTGGGCTGTGGTCCCAGCAGGAAATCAATGCCAGTGGCTTCTGTCCTCTCCCCCAGCACACAGGACTGTTTCACTGCTACAGCCAGGACGTCGCTTGGGGGAGCCATGTGGTGGCAGCCGTGCTTGGCGGAGAGGCACATTCATTAGGGTGACAGCTTCTGTTGGGACTTTCAGAAGGACTAGGGAGTGGAGGGGAGCATGCTTCATCCTAGCAGCCAGCCTCCAGTGATGACAGGCAGCATTCACCTGGGCTTCCTGTATGCCTCATGCTATTCTCTCACAGACCTAATGACAAATGCCAGCTCAACCAGCCTGGGAGGTGGGTGTCATACATCACCCTCACACTGTGTATGTGGACCAAGAGAGGCTATGTAAGGGAGTGCCTTGATCGAGTGTGCTCAGGTAGTAAATGGAGCCAGGGCTCTCTAGCCCAGCCATTTAGCCCCTGCCCTGTGCATATATGGGTGACATATTGCATTAACCGGATGGAAATGATGGAAGAGCCCTCTACACCATACTTCATTTCCTTCTAGCTCTGTACCATAGGGCTGACTATACCCATGCTACCAACATGGGATGCTTGCTCAGGGCCACTCAGCTGATCAAGGAACATTTTCTTTATTAATTTATGTATGTGTGTATGTACACATGTGCAGGTACCTTAGGAGGCTAGAAAGAATATTGGATCCTCTGGAGCTGAAGTTGCAGATGACTGTGAGCTACTGGATACTGATGCTGGAAGCTGAACTCGGATACACACCAAAAACTCTTAACCACTGGGCCAGTGGACCAGAGGTCAATGGACCTAAAGCAGCCATTTGGCATTTGATGGTGATAGAGGTGGTGGTGGTGGTGGGTGTATGTGTTTTCTTAAGTTTTATAATTTATTTTTATTTTATGTACATTGGTGTTTTGCTTGTGCTTTTGAGTGTGTGAGAGTATTAGATCCCCTGGAATTAGAGTTACAGACAGTTGTGAACTGCCATGTAAGTGCTGGAAATTGAACCCTGTTCCTCTGAAAGACTAGCCAGTGTTCTTAGCCACTGATCCATCTCTCCAGCCATTAGAAACAAAAAATTTAAAAAAAAATTATGTTGGGGCTGGAGAGATGGCTCAGAGGTTAAGAGCACTGACTGTTCTTCCAGAGGTCCTGAGTTCAATTCCCAGAAACCACATGGTGGCTCACAACCATCTATGATGACATCTGGTACCCTCTTCTGCATACTTTGAGTACATGCATGAGTACCTCACATGCAAATGCCTGAATAGGCCAGAAGAGGGCATCAGATCCTATGGAACTGGCATTACAGGCAGTTGTGAGCTGCCTAAGAAGGATGCTAGGAATCAAACTGAAAAAGCAGCAAGAGCTCTGAAGCGCTGAGCCACCTCACCAGCCCCATTTTGCTTTTTGAGTTCTGAAATCCAAGCCTGAGAGTTTGTGCAAGGATGAGATTTGGACTCAGGCATGCTAAGCAAGTGTACTTCAACTGAGTCACATCCAATCCACCCTACTCTGCTGTCCACACTGGCAGACTGCCCCACCCCAGTGGCCTGTTTTGTCTGTCTCTGGGCTTTGGCAGGCTTTTTGTCTACAACAGGGAGTCTTTTTTCTTTTTTTAATTCCCAAACGCTGGACTGGAGATGAGGATGGGACAGACACAGAAAGGAGGAGGACTTCAGCACTTCTCCCTGGTAACACCAAGGGGTATCCATCCCGGGCTGTGCCTTAAAGAGACACTCCAGAGAGATGAGGATGCTCCATTGGTAATCCAATTGGCTAGACAAGCATTAAGGCTTGAGTTCAATTTCCCAGAACACATGTTAAAACAAGCAAGCAAACAAACATCTGACACTTGTAATCCCAGCACTGGAGAAGTGGAGACCTGGAGCTGGGGGGCAACCAGCCTAGCTTACACAATGAGGTCCAGGCCAGTGAGAGACTCTGTCTCAAAACAAAAATTCTTGGCAGGAAAAATGGCCCCCAAAGAGAGTGGCACTATTAGGAGGTGTGGCTTTGTTGGGGTGAATGTGGCCTTGTTGGAGAAAGCGTGTCTCATTTATGTTCAAGCCACACCCTGTGTCTCTGTTCACTTCCTGCTGCCTGCAAGTCAAGATGTAGGAGACTCAGCTACTTCTCCAGGACCATGCCTACCTGTGCTCCACCACATCACATCATGATGATAATGGACTGAATCTCTGAAAATGTAAAACACCCCAATTAAATGTTTTTCTTTTATAAGAGTTGGCAGGTCATGGTGTCTCTTCACAGCAATAGAAGCCTAACTAAGAAAATGACTCATCAGTTAAGAGCGCTTCCTGGGGCTGGAGAAATGGCTCAATGGTTAAGAGCATTGACTGCTCCAGTTTAATTTCCAGCATTCATGTGGCAGCTCACAACTGACACCCTCTTCTGGCCTCTAGGGGCACCCAAACACACAGGTCCTACACACACACACACACACACACACACACACACACAAAGTTATGGAGCCTGGGGCATAGACAATGAGCCACACAAGATTCAATTGTGCTCTATTCTGCATTCTTTGAGACAGGGTCTCGTGTAGCTCAAGGTGGGCTGGAACTCCTGAGTCTCCTGTTTCCTCTTCAGTGCATTCATTATTGGGTGTCAGAGATAAATCCCAGGTTTTAAGCATGGTAGAGCAGCACTCCAATACTGCCAGCCTCTTTGTTCTGTTCTTAATTAACAAATCTTATAAAGAGAACTCACCAGATCCAAAAGCTTAAGGATATTTTAGTCCTTTAATTAATTGATATAAAATTAAACAAGTTTTTAAAATTATAAAGATAATGTGTATTCCAGTAAAGACATTCAGGAGGGGGATGGCATTTAATAGTCTAATAACTTACAGCTGCCTTCTCCCTTCCACGTCCCTCCCGGGGCTTCTCAGAGAAAAATATTCGTCCTGAACACCATCCCAGCTACTAGGGAAGTGAAGGTAGGAGGATTATTAGAGCCTAGAATTTCTGGGACAGCCTGGGCAACATGGCAAGATGCCATGCCTCTTGAAAAGAAAAAGAAACTATAGACAGACAGACAGATAGATAGATAGATAGATAGATAGATAGATAGATAGATAGATAGACAGATATAAAAAATAAATAAAGCAGAGCTCAGTGGTACCCATCTGTCATCTCAGCATTTAGGAGGCTAAGGCTGGAGGAGTGCTTGCCTAGTACACATGATGCCCTGAGTTCAACCCCCAGCACTGCCTAAAACAGGTAAGTTATTACATACCTGCCACCCTAGTACTGGAAGGTGGAGGCAGGAGAATCAGGAATTCAAGGTCATTGATAGACCCCAGACTCAGGGTACTATCCTCGGGAAGGGGGGCCCCAAGAACCCAGACTCCAGGCTGTTGATGTAAAATAACATGAGAGGTTTATTTCGTCTGTAGACGGGCTACCTCCCTGCCTCGGGAAGCAAGGGAGTAGCAAGGGAGGGGCAATCACATATTTCTTTTAAAGGCTAAGACCATAAAATCACCATAACAACAGGGGCAACACATGATTGGTCACTTTAAAGGTCACACTATAATCGTAAGGTTGCTCACAGTGGTCATGGGGTTGCCTTAAGACCAGCTGGTCAGGGGGCTTTTACAACCGGGTGTTGGTCACTGCTATTCTGCTTGGAACTTCTGGTATTTTAATCACAGGTTGGACCAGACCATTATGTCCTATCTGAGTTGATAACGGCTATCTGGGCTGGGTCACTCTGTTTCCTGGGACAGACCTTTAGACTTTTTGTTCCTTGTTCTCATGGGGGGGTGCTCTGCTGAATACCTGAACTGAATGCCTGGGTCAAGCCCTAGAACCCTGGGTCCTTCAGTCATCTGCTGCTACACAGTCCAGGTTGGCCTTGATTACATGAGAACCTGTCTCCAAATAAAGAGCCAAGTGTGTAGCATACACCTTTAACTTCAGATTTGAGGGGCAGCAACAGGCAGATCTCTGTGAGCTTAAGGTCAACCTGGTCTACATAGCAAGTTCCAGGCCAGCCAGGATCACATAATGAGGCCCTGACTCAAAAATAAAACAATGGGGGCTGGACAGATGGCTCAGTGGTTAAGAACACTGAGTGTTCTTCCAGAGGATCCGGGTTCAATTCCCAGTACCCATATGGCAGCTCACAACTGTCTGTAACTCTAGCTTCAGGGCAAAATACCACTGTACATAAAATAAAAATAAATAAATAAGTCTTTAAATAAATAAGTAGATAAATGAAAATAAAACAAAACCACTCTGGGGTATCAACTGATTGCTCACTTTGAGCCTGGAAACCACAGGGTAGCAGACAGGTGAATCCCTGTATAAACAACACAGGCAGAAATGTTTCCAAGGCCACACTCTCCCCTGGGGTTCCCCCAGTCCCTTCCAATGGTGTTGTGGGTACCAAGGTGACAGCTGAGAATGGATCTTGTTGTCTTAATCATGGTCACCCAGGTTCAGCCTCTCCTAGCAGCCATGCAGAATGCTGGCTGGTTCCTAGGCTCTGATAACCCCAAGATCTTGTAGGATCTTGGAGTAGATCCTACAGTCTGGGTTTTCACACACTCATACTCCACTGCTTTTGAGACGCATTGTTCAAGGTGTCCTGAGTGTGGGAGGATGAGGAGCCCAGGGGAAGGACCCATGAGACTTGGGCAGGTGAGGAAGCAGTTCCTGGAAATCCCCATAGGGGAGCTAAGCCCAGGTACCTCATGTATGAGGCCTACTCCATGCCAAGAATTTCGTCCCCCCCCCAGCTCCAAGGCTGGAGCCCTCATAGCTCAGCCCAGCTTCCAGGGGAGCCCAGTGGCTTCAGTCAATAGCTTCTTACTCAAGTAGAACATCAATTAAATGTGAGAATATTAGTCCCAGAAATCAAAGAAAATACAATTATAAAGCCCAGGGGGGAAAGGGGCTGAAAGCCTTAACTGTAGGACAAGAAGATGGCTGACTCTCAGGCTGGAAAGACAAATCTGCTGCTCTTGAAGAGGACCTGAGTTTGGTCCCCAACACTCAGGTGTGTGGATCACAGCTGCCTGTCCAACTCCAGTTCGAGAGGACTCAACACCCTCTTTCTGACCTCTGCAGTTACCTGTATACACACACACACACTGAAAATAAAAAAAAATAAATCTTAACATAAAGATTTGTGGGGGCAGAAGTAGGTAGATATCTGTGGGCTCCAGGCCAGCTGGCCACATAAAATGACCCTGGCTACGTCATGAGCCCGACGTTATCTGAAAAGGAAGAAAAGGACTGTCGTCACTCTGACAGACACTGGGACAAGTACCTCCAAACAGCTCACCTTGATGGGGATGGATGTAGGGTGACTTGGGAATGTCAAGCCCTGGTCTCTGGGAGAGTCCAGGCCATCCTAGAAGTCTGTGAGAAGATCAACCAGAACAACATAACCCAGGCCCTGTGGGAAACTAAAGTCCAGACTACCTCCCTACTCCACCCCATCCCGCCCCACTCTACTTCTACTTTGCCCCTACCCCCGCCCCAGCAAACTCCTATGTATGAAAGGCCCATTCCCCAACGTTCCCACTCTTGAAATTAGCTAGCCCTACTTTCTTCTCCACCTTCGTATCCTCGGCATGAGCTTAGTCCTCTGCTTGCCTCAGCCAGACTTCAGGGGGTGGTCCTGTACTCCTTACAGAACAGCTACTAGGGTCTCCTTAGACCATCTGATGGAGATCAGAGTCTCCACACAGAGCTGAGAACAGGGTAGAGGTGCGAGGGCTCAGAGAAAAGCTGGGTATGCGCCCTCCCCTACCCTGCAAGGCTGCAGCTTTCTCCTGCGCCAAGCAGTGAAGTTTTATCTAAATTAAACAAAACATGGGTAACAAAGCAGCAAGAACCATTACACACTCTGCTTCCTGCCAAAGCCAGGAACTGAACCAGCCGCCATGAGCAGGAGAAAGAGAATAGCCAGTTTGATCCAGCCTAACCTCATAGGATCTGAAAATGCTCCTTCATTCCTCCACCCTCCTGGCGTGGGACGGCTGAGCGCTGTTCCCGGGCACTGGAATTATGATTCTCCGAGGGGATCCATACAAAGGTTCCTGAAGCCTGGCCTGCTCCATGGCCTCTGAGACAGTATTACCTTCGCCTCAAGGGCTTGACCAGGGATCTCTCCAGCTCCTGACTCCACACCCTTTAAGTCCTGCTTGCAGAGTCCCACCCCACTCTGTGCACCTTAATGTTCCTCCTAGTGACCTCTGGTCACTGGAAGTAAAATGGCCTTTCTCCTTGTAGACAGATACTGAGGACTTAGAGCAGGCCATGCTCCATGTTCTGTTCCCCTGGACCATTTCTCCAAAATAAATAAATGAATGAATGGTGGATAGATAGATAGATAGATAGATAGATAGATAGGGGCCTTGGGGGCTGGAGAGATAGGTCAGGGGGTTATGAACACTGACTGAGGTTGGGCATGGTGGTACACATCTTCAACCCCAGCACTCAGGAAGTAGAGGTAGGTGGATCTTTGTGAGTTTGAGGCCAGCCTGGTCTACAAAGTGAGTTCCAGGACAGCCAGTCAGGGCTGTTACAGAGAAACCCTGTCTCAAAAAAAAAAAAAAAAAAAAAAAAAAAAAAAAAAAAAAAAAAAAAAAAAAAAAAAAAAAAAAAAAACCCACACTGACTACTCTTCCAGAGTGTATTGGCCTGCTGGGACCCAGGTCCAAATTTCCGGTACCATGAGGCAACTCACAACTACCTATAACTCGAGTTCTAATGAATCTGGCAGCTTCTGGCTTCCCGAAACACTGCACACATGTGGCACACAGAACAGACTCTCATGCAGTCTAAACACTCACACACATTAGTTGAAAATCTAATAACTAAGATAATTAATATTAATTGAAATATTCCTCCCAAGAGGAAGGGAGAGGCTCATGAAACACATGTCTGGGAAGGCAGGAAGATTCTAGAATGTTCCTGCCCAACTGCTCAGGGAAGACTGAGCAGCAGAGCTTTGAGAAGATTCTCAGGCCTGTGGGGCAGCCTGCAGGTGTGCAGAGAGTGGCTCATGGCTCTTGAGGGTTCGAGTCTGTGCTAGGGTGGGCTCTTGGCTGATACAGTTTCTTTTGATACATCCCTGCTCCTCTTGAGGAGCCCCTCACACACACTCCTGTTAGTGAGCTCAGCAAAGCTACTGGCTCACCAAGTTGTACTTTAGAATGATCATTACTTTGATCTATGGTAGATTCCCTTTCTAGGATGAATAGACCTGTTATGTCTCCCAGGGTTACACAACACCCTCATTTCAGATCCTGGCCTAGAATGTATACATGTGATGTGTATATGCCCATGCTGGGCAGTTCAGAACTGCTGTAAGTCAAGTTCAAGGGAATTAAGACCCTCTTCTGGCCTCCTTAGGCATCTACATACGTGTTGCATATATTCACACAGACACACATAAATAATACTTTAAAAAGCTACCAAAGTATTCTACTATAGTGTCAATTCTTTATTTTAATATATGTGTATGCACATGCACAAGTGTATGGAGCCTTGGAGTTCAGAAGAGAGCATTGGATCTCATGGAGCTGGAGTCACAGGAAGTTGAGAACTACATGAGTGGTAAGACCTGAACTCAGGTCCTCTGGAAAAGCAGCAGGTGCTTTTAACCACCCTTGTTCTATCATAATGTTATTTAGTATGTAAATACATAAAATAATGTTTTTGAGAAAAGTCTCACTATGTAGTCTGGCTGGCATAGAACTCACTATGTTGGCCAGGATGGCCTCAAATTCACAGAGCTCCATCTGCCTCTGCCTTCTGAATGCTGGCCTTAAAGGTGTGCACCAGCAAACTCAACTACAATATTTTGTGTTGTAGAATATCATCTTAAGAACATTTGTTGGGGCTGGAGAGGTGACTCAGCGGTTAAGAGCACTGACTGTTCTGCCAGGGCACTGGGGTTTAGTTCCCAGCATCCACATGGCAGCTCACAACTGTCTGTAGTTCCAGTTCCCAGTTCCAGGCAAACACCAAGGCAAATAAATAAATATTAAAAAAAAGAAGAAGTACATTTGTTTATGCTGTGGAACATTCATTTAATGATGGAAAGATTTGTTGCATTCTTTTATATTATATTTGTTTAACTCTATGAAGCTGTGTTACTTTGCCTGTCTAAAACATCTGATTGGTCTAATAAAGAGCTGAATGGCCAATAGCCGGACAGAGAGAGAATAAGTGGGGCTGGCAGGCAGAGAGAATAAATAGAAGGAGAAAAAGAGAAAGAGGAAGAAGAAATTAGATAAGGAGGAGTGGAGGAGTCCAAGGGCCAGCCACCCATTTGAACACAAAATAAGAAGTACAGAAAGGTATACAGAAATAGAGAAAGATAAAAGCCCAGAGGATAATTTAAGAAAAGTTGGCTAGAAACAAGCCAAGCTAAGGTCAGACATTCATAAGTAAGGATAAAACTGTGTGATTTCTTTGAAAGCTGGGTGCCAGACCCCCAAAGATAAAGAGAGCAAAGAGTTAAAAAGAAAAAAAAGTAAAAAACAACCAACAATTTTGTTTTTTTGTGACAGGTTTTCTCTGTTGTAGTGAGGGCTGTCCTGGTACTTTATGTAGATCCAGCTGGCCTTGAACTCAGGGACCCACCTGTCTCTCTGCCTCCCAGGTACTGGGATTAAAAGCATATGTCACCACACCCAGTTAAATATAATTTTCTTAATAAAAATAATTTGTTTTTGCAGTACTAGGATTCAAACCTGTACATATTAGACAAGTACTCTATCATGGGTCACACCCACAGAGCAATGGAGTATCTATTTATTTGGGCCTGTCTAGGGTTCTTTGTGTTCCTCTGTATGTAAATGACTGTGTTCTTGTGGGTCTGTGTGTGTTACTGTGTCCTCACATATGTCCCGCACATGTTTGGATCCCCATATATAATTCCGGATGTGTTCATCTTGATATTTATATTTATATGTTTGTGTGGATCTTTGTATGTTCTTTCACTTCTGGCTTGTGCCTCTGTGTCTAAGTTTTCACATGTGGGTGTGCTTGATTGCCAAGTAGACAGATTTAGCTTCACCCCTGGGTGTGTCTATGAGGATGTTTCTAGAAAGACTTACCTGAAGTGGGAAGACCTACTCTGAATGTGAGCAGCACTATCCTGTGAGCTGCGTTCTTGGACAAACTGGAAAGAAGGAAGAGAATTGCACCTTCATTGTCACTCTGCTTCCTGTGCACAATTGACCAGTGGCCTCATGTTCCCGATGCCATGCGGGAACTTCCCACTATGGTGGACCGCATCCCTCAAGCAAAATAAACGCTCCCTCCCTTCGGGTGTTTTTGACACAGCACGAAGGAAAATGGTTAATACTGTGTACTTACTAGTCTCTCCAATATCTTGCTTCACCCACCGCCACACCTCTCCGAGCATCCCATCCCATCCAAAACCACACCAGCTTCTGTCTCCGGCATGGAACAGGCTGATGGCTGGAACTTGGCAGACTGCTCCCCCCGCCGCAGAAGGAAAAAACGTGACTCACTTGCAAAGGTCCCACTCAGTAAGTCTCACCCACCCCACCCTCAACGGCGGTAGTGAAACTGTTTATGACTTACCTGGATATAAAC
Organism: Sigmodon hispidus; assembly: GCA_004025045.1. Classification (NCBI taxonomy): domain Eukaryota; kingdom Metazoa; phylum Chordata; class Mammalia; order Rodentia; family Cricetidae; genus Sigmodon; species Sigmodon hispidus. The sequence continues at coordinate 284,273 of PVIH01000703.1, forward strand.
TAAAAAATGACTCTTATAATTGAGTGGAGAGGCTGAGTCTGTCTGCACGAGGCCAGCCGGGATTTATTAAACTTTCTTTTTTTAATTTCTTTTAATTTCCCCCATCTATTGAGCTCCGAAGGCTCATCAATCAGGCGTGCCTTGTGGACACAGCGTCCTCATCTTGCGGCCTGCTGAGCAACTAGCCACTCCTATTCTTACCGAGTGTGTATAAGCTAGCCCCACCCTCTGTGTCTGTGCTGAGGCCAAGCATTCCCCTTACAGCAGTCTGAAACACTATCGCAGGGTCTGCTAGTGTTCCTTTCTGGAGAAGGGTCTTCAAATTCATTACCAGCAGGGCACCCAGAATGCCTTTGTGCCTGGCCTGTCCCTTTGACCTTCAAGATCCATTCTCCAGCCTTCCTTAACCCGGGGAAGCTGACCTTGCCAATGCTCTCTCCCCACCGCCACCCTGGCTTCTCTTGCTGTTTTGTTTTGTTTTGAGCCAGGATCTCTGTCCCAGGTTGGTTTCCATGTAAGCTGTATTAGTTACTCATCCTGTTCCTATGACAAAATGCCGGACAAAAGCCAATGAAAGAGTTTCTCTTGGCTTACAATTACTGTCCACCATAGCAGGAAATCATGGTGGATGGAGTTAGTCCGGAGTCCCTCAGCTGGTTTCTTCTTTTTCCTACAACGTCAGCCTATGGAATGTTCAACCCATGTTCAGGGTGGGCCTTCCCATTTGATCTAATCTGCATATAATCTGCATAACCTCTCATAGGCATGTCCAGATGCCTGTCTCATATATAGATGATTCTAGACCTTGACAAGTTGAAAAAAAAAAATGGGGGCGGGGAAGACAAAGTCTCACTGTGTACCTTGGCTGGCCTGAAACTCAATAAGTACACCAGGCTGACCTTGAACTCACAGATATCTGTTCGGCCTCTGCCTCCCAGGTGCTGGAATTAGAGGCATGGACCACCACACCAGACTTACATGGGCAATATTATCCATCACCATAGCTAAAGATGGCCTTCAAGTTTCTGATCCTTTTATACCCAACTCTTGATAGCTGGGATTGCAAGCATGAGCCACCATGCCCAGTTTATGTGGTGCTGGGGAATACCCAGGCAGGGCCTTGAACACGTTAGGCAAACAGTCTACCCACCAGGCAATATCCTCAGCCCCTGGTTTCCCGGTAGGTTCTGAAGGATGGAGAAAAGAGAGAAGTATTAATGTCCTAGCTTTCTCTTTGAGGGGTCTCTCAGCTAGAGGCTGTGGTTCCTGCCAAGACCCTTTCAAGGAGCCTTCCTTTGTCTGGTTCTGGAAACTGCAGCCTGCCCTCACCCATGTAGGCTTAAATCTTCAGCAACAATGACTCACTTCCTCTCCTCCATGAGGCCATGCTCTGTCCATGCTTCTTTCTCGGTGCTGGAATAGAACTATGGGCCTCTCCCACACTAAGACAGCAGCCCTCATTCATGTACAGCAGCCCAGTAATTTTCTAAGCAGTTCTTTTATGTAATGACATTCTAATTCTCCATTTGAGGTACCTTCTATATCCTGGAATGATTTTGACTTTGAAGAGATGACTTCTCTCTAGACCATAAATAGACACACTGTCATTGGTTTTTGGTTTTGGTTTTGTTTTTTTTTTTAAACTTTTACTTATTTGCCTTGCTGTTTGCCTGGAACGGGGAAATGGAGCTACAGACAGTTGTGAGCTGCCATGTGGTTGCTGGGAATTGAAACCCAATACTCTGGAAGAGCAGTCAGTGCTCTTAACCACTGAGCCATCTCTCCAGCCTCCATCATTGTTTTAATTAAAAAAAAAAAAAAAAATCCAACTATAACCGTTTCTTGTGTCCAATGTGGGTAAATTAGGAAGGCAAGGGCCATGCCAAGTACAGTCCATATTCCCTCCCTGCACTCATGCAATGTGCAATTTACTGTGCTTCTTGGATCCATGAAGAATCCAAGGCCTAGCAAGGCATCATCACTTCCCTAAAATCTTAAAGCAAAGTAATGGCCACCCAGGGAAACTGAGTGTGAGGTCCTGCTTGCTCCTGCAATCCTGCATCTCTGAGCATCCATTGTGGTGTCTTGAATTCATCTCTGGCTTCAAAATTAATAAAGGAAAATCTATTTGGTGTAGTTAGATGGGCATCTGGAGCAGAGACCAGAAGTGGCCAGCCTTGGCCTTTAGCAAAGCCAGACCCAAGATGCTCAGGTTGGATGGTTCTGGCCTCACCTGTTGTGGAATATTGATTTGTGTTACATTCATTTATGCTATGAAACATTTGTTTAATGATGTAAAGATGTTTTACATTTGTTTGATTAAATAAAATTAACCTGGGGTCAAGAGGTTGAGTCAGCAACTAGCCGAGAGGAAGTGGTAGGGACGAACCATGAGGAACTGGGATTCTTAAGTGAGGGCAAAGCAAAAGGATGTGTTGGGTTTGGGGAGCTGTGAGCTGGGAGAGGATAGCTTGCTCCTCAGCCTCTCTGAGTGAGCAGAATCTCACCTCAACCTTTGAATCCTGAGTTCTATAGAAGGATAGAGATCTAAATAAAGTTCCCTTTAGTGGCAGTGACAGAGCCCGTGCCTAAGGGAACAGAATTCCTGCTTGGCTCTGGCCAGTGTGGTTGAACCGCTCCCAATCCAAGTTGCGATTGTTGAATAAGACAGCAATCGCTTAAGGGGCAGTTACTGAATTTAATGAAAACTAACACTCACCTCTCTGTCCAGCTGTGGGTCAGAGTTATGAGCAACCATTCTTCTTGACTTTAGATTTCTCCCCTGATACCCATGCCCTAGATTACAGGTGACTCTCAGTCACCTGCTATTGAAAGTGCCAGAAATAGTATGGGCTGTGCAGATCTGCAGGGAGAGAATGAATCTTCTGCCCATGCATGGCTTTCATGCCCTCCCACATACACAACAGGCCCTTTACCTGACTTTTCAATGCTAACCAATGGTACCTAGGCAGGTTCACCTCATACATCAGCTGGACTGTACATTTCTGGTCTGTGGAGACACCTGCCCACATAGTACATCATCAGTTGCGTATCTTGGCATGGAATTGTCCCCTGGTTGTTTCTGCTGGTGTTGTCTTGCCTCCACTGCCCTGTGAGTATCCTATGGGCCAGGGCTGCTTCCGGTATTCATTCACTCAACCAGGAAAGCATTTTCCCTTCAGTGCTTCCCAGCTTCCCTTTCAGCACACATAGATGAGACTAGAGAAGAACTTTTGCCACTCTTTGTCCTCAGGGCTGGGACCAGTCTTGGGACACTAGCTTTCACCTTCATGTCTCTCCCACAGACCCAGCAGACTACACTTCTCAAGCAGGACTCAGCCTTTTCTGTGGTGTAGATATGTCCAAACATGCCTGATAGGCAGCCAGGAGAGAGTTCTGGACCCCTCCTGCCTGCCTCCTATCCTCTCAATAGCAGGGAAGGGGTGTGAATGAAACATGGAACATGGTTAAGAAGCAAAGACTTGGTCTTCCCCCAATGACCTCGAGCAGTTATCTGAACTCTAGGTTTCAGAGTTTTCGTCTGTCAAACAGGAATAACTGTAATATTTACATCACTCAATTTTTGTGAAAAACATAACTGAAATGCGATTCTAAAATTAGTCTTAACAGAGACAAATATGAAGGGTGAGAGCTGAAAGGTCAGCTGTGAAAGCCCTTCCTTTAAGTTTTACATGTTTGTCATGGGATTGTGTATCCGTTACTTTTCTGTTGCTCTGATGAAACACCATGACCGAGGCAACTGGAAGAAGAAAGAGTGTTTTAGCTTACAGTTGCAGAAGAGTTCATCACAGCCCCTCTTACCCTCATGGGGGATGGGGGCAGGAAGGGGGCCATGGCAGCAAGCAGCAGGCATGGTGGCAGGAGAGGAAGCTGAGAAATCACATCTTCAAGTGAAAGTATAAAGCAGAGAGAGCCAACTGGAAATGCAAATGCGGCAATAAGACTATATACTCCCAAAGCCCATCCCCAGGGAGGCACACTTCAGAGCTCCACCACTTAAATCTTCCCAAACAGCACCCTCTCCAGGGACCAAGTGTTCAAATGCCTCAGCCTCCAGGGGACATTTCTCATGCAAACCACCACAGGTTGTAAGTAGAAAATGGCAACTCAAAAAGACTTGAGCACTAAGAAATTAATTTACTAGCTTGTATAACCCGAGTCCAACAGTACAGTCACACATCAGCCATGCCTAGAATCTTTTCATGAGATGGAAATAAGTAAATAAGCAAATAAAGTAATTGTAAAAATAAAGCCAGGTGTTCTGTCCGATTAGATTTTTGTTTGGTTTGGTTTTCATTTGTTTGTTTGTTTCTTTTGATCAATTTGAGAAAAAACGGGTCATCTGGGAAGGGGGAATCTCAATTAAGAAAAGGACTTTGGGGAGCTGGAGAGATGGCTCAGAGATTAAGAGCACTGGCTGCTCTTCCAGGGATCTTGAGTTCAGTTCTCAGCAACCACATGGTGGCTCACAACCATCTATAATGACATCTGGTGCCCTCTTCTAGTGGGCAGGCATGCATACAGGCAGAACATTTTATATATATGCTAGTTCATTAGACTAGCTAGTAGCCAAGTCTCAGGGAAATTTTCTTACTTAGTGATTGGTGTGGAAGAGCCCAGGCCCCTGAGTGGGGAGGGGGGCATCTTCAAGCATGTGGTTTGGGGCTCTATAAGATAGTAGGCTGAACAAGGCATAGGGAACAAGGCAGTAAGCATCATTCTTTCACACTCTATGCTTCAGTTTCTGCCTATAGGTTCCTGGCCTTCTTGAGTCCCTATCTTGGTTTCCTTCAATGATAGCCTGTGGTTTGGGTAAGCCACATAGACCCTTTTCTCCTTCTAGTTGCTTTTTGTCTTAGTGTCATAATCACAGCAATAGAAACCCTAACTAGGGGCCTGGAGAGATGGCTCAGCGGTTAAGAGCATTGACTGTTCTTCCGGAGGACCTGAGTTCAATTCCCAGCATCCACATGGCAGCTAACAACTATCTGTAATTCCAAGATCTGACACTCTTACACAGTTATACATGCAGGCAAAACACCAATTCAAATCAAAATGAATATTTAAAAAGAAAGAAAGAAAGAAACCCTAACTAGGACATCCTACAATACCAGAGTGAGTAAAATACATAATTTCAGCAAAGATCTCAAGTTTGAGGCCAGTGAGATACTTCAACAGATAAAGGTGCTTACTAGCAAGCCTGCATACCTGGATTTGATTCAGTAATCCACATGGTGAAAGAAGAATGCCAACTCCTTGGGTGGTCCTTTGACCTTCCCACATAATGGGTTTTTTGTTGTTGTTGTTGTTTGTTTGTTTGTTTTAATTTATCTGGGTATGGTGTCAAACACTTCTAATCCTAGCACTCCAGGAGACAGAGGCCAGTAGATCTCTATGAATTTGAGGCTAGCTTGGTTTACAGAGAGAGTTGAGGGTCAGGTAGGGCTATCTAAAAAGATCTTATCTTTAAAAAAAATTTAAATCCTTACTTCTTTAATCCCTGAAGCAGAGGCAGTCAATCTCTGTGAGTTCAAGGTCTACAAAATGAGTTCCAGAACAGCCAGGGCTATTAGCACAAAGAAACACTGTCTCAAAAAAAGAAAAATAAATAAATCTTAAGTATGAGAGTCTCATTGGCCCAGCTTGATCATATATCTGACCTTGTAGCCAGAAAGTTTGATACTCTGGGCAAGCCTTTGTCAATGGCCTCTCCCCAGGGTCAAGCCAGCCCCAGCTCAAAACAGGCCCCCTGGGAGGAGAGGGTAGTATTTCTCCTTTAGCCGGGGTCCTTTTACAAGGAGTTAAAAAAAAAAAAAAACACACACACACACACACACACACACACATAACCACTGATATGAAAGAGTGCTTTAATCCAAGCTTCTAAGAACTATTTGCAGATAACAGAGACAATTTCCAACACCTTGGTCACTTTCAAGTTAAGCTGGGTTTTCCTGTTGTCCTTGATTTTCTTTTTTCTACAGCTGATGCTTCCCTGAGACCCAAATCTATGACTCTGCAGAGGTCCCAGTGCAAAGGGGACCTATCAGACTGCAGAAGGAGCCCAGGCCGACTGTATTCACTACATTTTTGTCATTATGAGCACAGCACCCACCAGAAGCAACTTCAGGAAAGAAAGAACAATTCTGGCCTGTAGCTTCAAAGGACTTTAGTTATGATGGAAAGGAATGGAAGAGCACCTCTCAGCTTCATGGTCACATCACAGGGGACTAGAAAAGTGAGACAGAGAGATGAAAGATAAATGAAGGTGTAAGGACCTGAATTCATTTGCACATCAGTACCTGGGGGCAGGGCCCAGGTCTTGGAGTAAATGCAGCAACCAATGGATTCAAAATTTGGATTTGAGGCAATAGCTGCTGCACCTTACCCCTTTGCCCAATCCTGGAATGCCAAGGTGTGTCGCATCTTGCTTACCATATGTTTTTCTTTAAAGACCCCTGCCCATTGGGGCTCAGGGGTCCTTAGCCTTTCCTCTGCGCCAGAATTAGGCTATTGACCCAGGTTCTTGAGAACCTGTATGTAACAATAAAATCCTCACTCTTTACAGCATGTCCAGCCTCCCTGGTGGCGATTGTGGAAATTGTTAATCTCGAGTATAACAAAAGAAGAGATGGAAAGAGGGAAGGAGGGGGAAGGGAAAAGGGAGAGACAAGGGGGTGAAGAAGAGGGGGGTGGGTCCAAATTTAACCTTCTTGCCTCTAGGGACTCACTTCTCCCGGCCCTGGGCCCCACCAAGGATCTAATACTCACCAAAATAATTCCATAGTCAGGAGGACAAAACTTGAGCCAGCAGAGAATATTTTACCTTCAAACCAAAACACTGACATACCTTAAGAAGGGATTTATCAGCCAGCCTTGGTGGAATATGTCTTTATTCTCAGCACTTGGGAGACTGAGGCGGAAGGATCTCTCTGGTATCTACTAGGTTTATCAGGAAGACATAGTGAGGCTGTGCCGTAAACAGACAAAAAACTAATAGGAACACCAAGGGTCAACCTTAATACCAACTGGGAAGGCTAGCTGAGGGCCAGCTGAGCAGCAATGTCCTAGGTAGGCTATTGCTGCACATATTGCCTTCAAAAGGTTTACCCAACAAAGCTGACATCTTGCCTTCAAGAATGTAGGATGAGTGAGCTCTAAGCCAAGGCATATTATGAGGAGGGGAGGACCTCTCAAAACCAGTAGCAAGATACTGATAAGCGGGACAGTACAACATCTACCCTAGATGCACATGTGAACTCTCATGGGATGACAGACAGAAAGGAGTACTGGTTCTGGGGTGTGGGATGTGGACTGCACTGAAGGGCTCATCAGCTTCTGGTAGGCTCTTCCTCATCTCCTGTCACCATGACTCATGGCTCAGTGTTAGCACACTTATCCCTGCTCCCCCGTTTCCAATATTCAGGATGCATATGCCACTTACATGAGGGCAAGCTCTAATTAGCTCAGAACATCAGGATCAAGCCCGCTGCGGCTGACAGCAAGATAAATACACCTAAATAGCCAAGTGATTGCAAGTTGGTTTTTATTTTGTTCTAATAATAAGAAGCTACCGCAAGGGTGGGGGGTTTGTTATCTTTGGCAGGCTTGATGGATGATGGGGTGTCTGGTCGGTCCACCAAGCAAATGTAACTTCCTGGTAGCAACATGTCTTGCAGCACCCCCGCCCCACATCCGCCCTCATCAGAATTAGCATAGGCCTTGGAGATTATCCAGCCTCAAAGCACATTCAGAAGTCTGAGTCTCACCCCTTCTCCACCATGAACTTGTAAATTCACAGATTCTGGGTTAAAGTAACTGTTACAAGACTTTCTGTTTAAAAGACCTTTTAGGAGCCAGTCCTGATGATATACACACTTGATCTCAGCATTTGGGAAGCAGAAGCAGGTGGATTTTTTTATTTGAAAGTAACTTGGTCTACTTAAGAGTTTTAACCCAACCAGGGCTGTGTAGAATGACTTACATCTAGACAGGGTATCTCTGAATAGGGTTCTCCTTTGCTGTGACTGGAGTTTCCTGTGGATAAGCAGGTTCTCAGGACACCATCTTGTGGCTGGAGCACCTGGGGAAGGTGCTTGGTACAAGGACAGAGGCAGGCTGGACTGGGCAGCGTGTACATATGAGAGGGGAGGGAGAACAGACAAAGGGGAAACTGAGGCAGGGCAGTTTCAAGAAGGGGTAATTATACACTTGTATCTCATGAAGCAGACAGCCTGAAGAGTACATCAAATGGATCTCTCCTGGCTTTAATTTTTTTCTGTTGACTGAATCCAAATTTATCTCCTTGGCCACCAAGGCTCAGAGAGATCTGTCCTTCCTAAGCTTCCTTTATCTTGTACCTGCTGACACACCATTGTGACCCCAGGTACAGAACCTTGCCAGAGGCTGTGCAATTATGTGAGCACTTGCTAAATAAAGGAATAAAATGCTGATCAAAATGAGACTGAAAAATGTTTCCAGTAGGGAGCTATAGCTCACCTCATGCAGGCTTTCCAAAGGAAGGACAGGAACCTGGAAAAGAGGCATCTGTGTGTAGTACTGTGGAAGTTGACTACTCTTTGGGGGAGGGGGTTGTTTATTTGTTTGTTGAGGCAGGGTTTCTTTGTGTAGCCCTAGCTATCCTGGAACTGACTATGTAGACTAGGCTGGCCTCAAATTCAGAGATCTACTTGTCTCTGCCTCCCTGATGCTGAGATTCAAGGCCTGTGGCACCACATCCAGCTGAAATTGACTACTCTTGCTAGAATACTTGGGATAGTTTCTATAATCTTGGGCAGAAAGTATCTTCATTATTTTTATAGTAAAAGTCATTATAAACAAAAGAACTGAGGATATGCCCATGACATTTCCTATAATCTTTCTCAATTTTTGAGATAGGATCTCAGTCTGTAGCTCTAGCTGTTTTGGAACTCACTATGTTGGGACCAGGCTGGCTTCAAAGAACTCAGAGATCCTCTTGCCTCTGCCTCCCCCGTGGAAAAAGCCATAAGAGCACTGACTTCTCGCACAGAGAACCTGAGTTCTGTTCCCAGCATCCACACAGTGCTTTGCAACTGTCTTATCGGTAGTTTCCGTTTCAGGGGATCCAACACTCTCTTCTGGCTTCTAGAAAAGCACTAGTCATGTTAAAGGTGAACTTACATGTAGGCAAAACACTCAGATATTATATATATATATATTTTCTTTCTCTCCCCCATACATATCTATATGGATATCTATATGGATATGTATGGGAGGAGGGAGAGAAAGAAAGAGAAATGGAAGGAAGGAAGGAAGGAAGGAAGGAAGGAAGGAAGGAAGAAGGAATTCCGGAGCTGGATGTGATAGTCAGTGCCTATGACCCCAGCAGTAGAGAACCTTAAGAACCCACTATGATTGAGGGAAGCCTAGGCTAAAGAAGTAAGACAGTGTTTCAAAAAGTAAAATAAAAAATTTAAAGCATGATAAAATAAAACATTTTATTTATGTGCATGTGTGTTTGTTTGTGTGAGTTTGTATGCCCCACACGTATGCTCTGTCCTCAGAGGCCAGAAGAGAGTGTTGGGTAACCTAGTATTGGAGTTATAAGTGATTATGGTAGGGTAACTGAAAACATGTGGTACTGGAAACTGAAATAGGAACTCTGGAAGAGCAGCCTGTGCTCTTAAACACTGAGCCATCTCCCTAGACCCTGCCCCAATTTTTTTTTAAACAATAATTTTATGGTTGATAAAATTGCATAGAACTAACTACATGTATACACATCATATGTATATACATATACCACCCACACATACATACATACATACCTAAAGAACACCCATAATTTCTTTGTATTTTTTCTTTTCTTCTTCTTACATATTTGCATAGAGAAAGTTCTGACCCACATGTGGAGGTCAGAGAACAATTTGTTGGGGTCAGTTCTGTCCTTCAACTGTGTGAGTCTAAGGAATTGAACTGAGGTCGGCAGCTTAGTAGCAAGCTCCTTTACCCTCTCACCAACCCTCACAGCTTTTTCTTTCTTTCTTTTTAAAGATTTATTTATTATGTATACAGTGTTCTACTTGAATGCCAGAGGAGGGCACTAGATTGCATTATAGATGACTGTGAGCCACCATGTGGGTGCTGGGAATTGAACCTCTGGAAGAACAGCCAGTGTTCTGAGCCATCTCTCTAGCTCCCCTCATATTATTTCTTATGGCAACATATGACTCCACGATGAGATTGGTACTGCTCATGGAGAAACACAACTCTCATCTCAAAGAAAATTTGAGATTATTTTGATTGACTGTGGCCCAGGAAAACAGATTTAGGTCACTTCAAATTCCATGTTCTAATGGGGAAGCAGTTTCATTAAATTTGTAAGAGTTACAAAACAGGCAAATACATTGGTGGAAACAGGTGTGCAATAGTAGAGGGGAGAAGTCTGCTGTAGGCTGTGGTGATATAGTGTATATTTAATAAAGTTAGTATGGAATATCAGAGGACAAAACCACCCACAGCCAATCCATGAAGGTCAGGGAATAATGACCCACACCTTTAATCCCATCGCTCTATAAATTCTAGGCCTAACAGCCAGGCACAGGTACCTCCCACCTTTAATCCTAGCTCTAGCAGAGTTGGATCAGAAAGTAAAATAGCTGGCCCAGAGAAGGTAGAAATTCAGCCATTCTGTCTGAGCGACTAGTCAGGCTGAGGATCTGTTACGATAGAACTTACCCTATTTGGCCTGAGAAATGGACTGGGTGAGAATTGGCTGTAGTTTGTTTCCTCTCTTTGATATTCCAGACAGAATTTATTAAATATATAATATATCACCACAGTAGGCCTTTGACACATCTGATAGCATTCTAGCCCATTCTTTAAGATGGAGAAATTAGGGGTCTGTTCAGATATTCCAAAAGATTTGTATCCGTTAGTCACAGTGTGTTTGGTCTGGCACAGAGGTGGACAAGAAATACTTATTTAGGTGACTAAAGCCAAGGTAAACTGTAATAAGAACCTGGGCCTGAGATATTCCAACCTGTCCACATCACTTCAGCTCTTCTCAGTCAACAAGCCTTTGTAGGCACAGCTTCTTTCAGGAATTCTCATGCACAACATAAAAATTGTAAAACAAAACATCAAAACACTCTACCACTGAGGCTAGAGATGGTTCAATGATTAAGAGCATTTCCCAGCGCCCATGCCAGGACTCACAACTGCTTGTTGCCAGCTCCAGGTTGTTGGCCTCCTTGGGCACCCATATGCATACCCCTGCACAAGGAATATGACTTAAAATAATAAAAATAAATCTTCAAACAATCCTGCTATTTACAAAATTAATAGGTAAGCCAGGTGAATATGCTACAGGCCTTCATTTCTACTCAGGGTTGATAAAGAGCATGGTATCTGCAAGAAACCAATGGACAAGGAAGAGACAAGACTGGGGAAACAGAGATGTGGGTTCTGGAAGCCAGCACTGCCCTACTGTCACTGGGGCTCCCTAGTGCTGGTTTAGGCTCAAAGGATTAAAAAACAATTAAACCAACTCAGAAGGAAACAGGACCATTTTTTTTTAAAGTTGGAGAGAAAACCAGGGCGACCTGGAGATCTCTAGGAGGAAGGAGCGGTTCAGAGGGAGAAAGAAAAGGCACAGTCTAAGTTCAGACATCAATTCAGGAACCTATGTGGGTGAGGTGGGTAGAGGAAAAGAGAGGGAGGGAGGAAAGGAAGGAGACAGAGAGAGAACACCTACCAACCAAAGAAGAATGTCCCGTAATCATGGAAGAGAAACATGAGATTTTAGTAAGAGCTCAGAACAGCAGACAAGCTGGGCTGGAAGGACCTGGGCTTCCGGACTGCATAAACAATAAACACCTCCTCCAGGAGAGTCTAGCCTCTCCTTCCCAGCATCTTCATTCAGGTGCAGAGCTCTCCTGGTGAGTAGTGGTCCAAGTGGGGTTAACTCCTAGGGTAAAGGACAAACAATTTGGGTGGTTTAGAATGGCCCATCTCTACAAGGGGCCAGTGGTAGGACCCTGATTCTCTTCTTTTGATCAGAAATCACGTAATAGAGTAGACTAAAAAAAAAAAAAAAAAAGTCAAAGGAAGAAAAAAAAAATCTACAAAGTAGCCATGTTTTCTCAAGAGGAAATAGCTTGTCCTTAATGCTCCTCCACAAAGCCCAGCAGCTTTTTTCCTTTCCTAGGCTATTTGTAATCTCAGGGAGGGACAATTGTGATGCTTTCCCTATTTTTCTCAGGGCATTTCAAATTCTAAGAAGGGTAACTGTCTCATTGTCCCTTTCCTTAAAATTAGCATGTTCATTGGAAAAACAGGAGGTGTGGCCCAAAACTGATTATGAGGGAAAGAGACCATCCTCAGTGACCTCCAGGCTTGCTGATTGTCACCACCTAAGGACATCTAGTTTAGCATACCTGAAGTGGTGTGTGCCTTGGGGCTCTGGAGGCTAGAAACGGGGACAGTTTACCACTGAATAATCCCATTATTCACTTCCAAAAATTCAGCTGCATTCACCTGAGAATCAAAGACAATAGTCATGTCCTTCCTGTAGTTCAATGGGAGAGTGCTTGGGTTGGATCCTCAGGAGAAAGAAGGACAAAGAACGGAGGGGGAGGGTAGGGCGGCGGGTGTGTGTGTGTGTGTGTGTGTGTGTGTGTGTGTGTGTGTGTGTGTGTGCAGAACTCTGGTACATTCACGTACAGGGAAGCAAGCCAACGTGACTGTACATTTTGTAAACAGTCCTGTAATCCAATCTCAAATTGAAGGCCACCCTGGGCTACATAATCCGAGGCTAGCTTTAGCTATATATCAAGACCCTGTCTCAAAATAAAACAGATAGGTAAGAGGAAATGAGCAGAGCGGTGGGGTTATCTCATTCCACATGAGGTGCCTGCCGCACAGGGATGAACCAGGGCTCATCAGAAGGTGGAGCTGGTGGAGGGAAGCCTGATGATGGGGTTATTCAAGGCAGGGTCAGCAGGGGTTTAGGACTAGCCAGTTTGGGCCACTTCCGACCTGGGCATAAACACTATAACAGTTGTCTTCCGGTACCCACCTTAACAGGTAAAGTGGGTGAAAGTGGTTAGAAAACCCGAACTTTAAGGAGGGTGTTAGGAGCCAGGGCTGGGAAAAAAAATCACTGGACTGGGTCATTTTGCATATGAAAGGGTGTCCTGGGCTAATTCTAGAAGGGTGACCTTTCCAAAATCATCAAGCCCCTGAGGGTCAAAGCTAAAGTGTGGTTCATCCACTCTGGTTCTTCTCTTCTCTCCTCCAGCCACCTTGGCCAACCTAGCAACAGGCTCACCAGGGAGCCACGTCCTAGCTCCTAGGCCCTCCACCAGGCAGCATTTCATTCCCACTCTTTTTTTGTTGTTTGTTTTTATAAGACAAGGCTTCTCCATATAGTTCTGGCTGTCCTGGAACTCACTCTGTAGACCAGGCTGGCCTTGACCTCAGAGATCTGCCTGCCTCTGCCTCCCAAGTGCTGAAATTAAAGGCGTGCTCCACCATGCTTCACTTCCATTCTGTTTTCTATGATGTTGTGTTGTGATTATTGTTTTAATTTTTGGTGCTGTTTCTCCATGGCTATATGCTGCCACAGAGGAAAACAAACAAATAAACAAACAAACAAAAAACATCTCAACTCATTAAGAGCTGGCAGTGGGGAAAAAAAGCCTCCGGCATCATGCTGAGTATCCATCTTGGTCCATTCTCTATTCGTGCACTACACACACACACACACACACACACACACACACACACACACACTGCAGCCTCTTTCTCTTCAAGACTGTCAGATCTGGGAGTCATCTTGGATAGGCCCTGTCTATTTGCAATCTTGGCTTCTAGAAGTCATGCAGCAGTAAATACCCTTGAATGGCTTCTTCAGACACTGGCTGGAGAATCTGTACAGGGGCTTGCCTTTGTGGGGAGGCAACCTGGTAAGCACTCACAACTGTGGCTAAGGGTCCATTCTTTCTTGCATAGAAAAGCAGGTCTGCGAGTTTGATGCCTTAGCTAGCTAGTGTCATGTGAACTTTTCTGGGGTGAAAAAACTTTTCTGGGTCAAAGAAAAGTCTAGCTTGGTGAACCAAGGGGTTTATTAGGTTAATATATAGGAGTATGGATGAGTCAAAGGCAGCTACATCACTAGGAAGTACCGTGGGGGCAATTTACAGCTTCACTCTCCAGCCCTCAGTCAGGATATGTTAACAGGCCTTTTCTGGTGAGGGTCTTCTGTGGGTGGTCACAGCTGCTCAGAATCAGAATAGCCATGGTCATATCCAACCAGGAAGAAATAGACAGGGGGACAAATTCTTCAGACCCTGGAGTCTGGCTGGGAAGCAGGGGTCATCTGCCTGATCCAGAGACACAGGTTCCTGGAGGTCAGGAGGCAGGGTCAGACCCTCAGTGTCTTCATCTGAAACTAAGGGAAGGATTCTAGCTGCGACTGCACTTTAGTCCTTCCCCCCATGGGGCTCTTACCTGTAAAGTGGGACTGTCACTCCCAACCTTGGGGTCTTGTTTCTCCTGCTAGTGAAAGAAACTGGTGGATGTGGAGATGCCCAGAAAGTTCTGGCCTCTATCTACCAGGATCAAGAGTTAACATTCTGATACCTTCGTAATCCCTTGTCAGACTACTAACATCCCTGAGGCATACACTAAATACTCAATTATTTAGACTGAGGAATCAGAGTATGAGGTTATCATGGCTCTAATGTTCTTCTAGGGGTGGCTAGGCAGTCCAGGGAGACCACTGGGAGAGGCGGGGAGCATGATCACCAAGAACATCTTGGCTCAGGCCCAGCTGACTGAGGTCAGGGAGATATATAGTACCACTTGTTTTCCAAATAAGCCAATTTGAGGCGGCGGCGTGGGGGGGGGTCTTATAGGTGTCACAGGCCTCAACATGTAGAAGTCACAGGAAAGAAATTCATTCAGGTGGTCAGTTCTGGCCGCAGGCTCCTTCACTAAGCCACCTCACAATCCCTCAATTTCATTAACGTCTAGTGTTGATGTTTATTCAGATATTTTTCAGGACTTTGTGAGAACTGAGCCAAACTCTCACAAGGTAGTAGCAAGCCGGTAGTAGCCATGGAACCACTGCTGTGGAACCGCGCTCTGCCTTGCTCTCCCATTGCACAAATGAGAAAACTGAGAGCAGAGGAACTCTGCCAGTGACTGAGCAGTCAAAACCCAAGTGCTACTAGTCCCTACCTCCTTTTTCCTGTTGCCCACCCCCCGCATCTTGTCTCTGGGTGTCTGCCTGTGTCTCCTGGTCCCCCTTTTCTTGCCTCCCTTCCATCCCTGGCTACTCCAGGATGTTCGTCCCTCCCTTTGTTCCCTCGTCAGACGTTCTCTTAGTCAACAGACCTCCGGAGCTGGGTGCAGCCACCAACCTGTGCCAGCCGCGCGTCCTCGCTCAGCCCCCTCCGGGGTTTCCGGAAAGCGGGCGGGTCCCCCGGCTCTGCCGTCAGAGCACCTGCCTTCGGTCTGCACCCCCTCCACGCTGACCTCACGGGCGCGGCGTCGGGCGCGTTTATAAGCCACGGCCCCTCGGAGGAGCACGCAGTAAACGCCAGATTCCGGAGTGCTGTAGACTTTACCCTGCCAGTTTGCACTCTGCAGCTCAGCATCTCCGACTGCACAGCGGAGTACTCACCTTGCAGGTAATGCTTCTTACCTACAACTCCGAACAGGTGTGCCCTCCACCCTCCCGGGGCGCACTGAATAGAGGAGGTGCGCCAACAGATCCAAACAAGGACTGTCTGACCCACCCCGGAATTCGAATGCAGCATACCTTAACGTTAGAAGTAGAACCTTTGCCTTGGAACTAGGACGCCGGCGTCCAATGAGTCTTGTTTTAGCCCAGACTCACAAGCGCACGGTTGTCCGAAGAGTTAAGAAGGTTGGTGGTGGAGGGTTGGGGTTAGAATGTAGATGGGGGATTATTTTGGCCGGGATGGCTTATCTTCTCTGGCCAGCGCTGCAACCAGCGCAGCAGATAAGTACACGGCATAGGGGTATCAACCCCAAAGGCAGCTTTGGAAGACAGTAAAGGATGGCAGGGACAGAGGGGTTTCCACCGCCTCCTGGCTTGGCTACGCTAGTAGACCAGGAGAGTTGCCAGAGACCCAGATGCACCAGACAGGTGTCGCGTGATCCTGTTCTTGCTGGGGGAGGGGGGCGGTGAACCTAGAGCAGCACTGTGTATTCACCCTTGTTCCCATTGTCCTTGACCCTAGACGCCACGATGCCGGGCCCTTGGCTGCTGCTGGCTCTGGCTTTGATCTTCACCCTAACTGGTGTCCCGGAATCCTGTGCCTTGCTGGAGGCAGCCCTGGAGGAGGGTGCTGTGACCCCCGGCCTGGGGAACGTCCAGATGCGCCCAGAACGTCGAGTCTTTCGGAAAGACCTCCAGCGGGTGCGAGGGGACCTGGGTGCAGCTTTAGGTAAATATAGGGGAAGTGGAACTATAAGAGGGTTGGGAGCCACCCATCTTACATATACCCCATACCACTTCAGACAGCCTCAGCCATTTCAACAGGGTGGTGAGGTGACCAGCCCTTGGGACCAACTACCTAGTGCTAGAAATAATCAGACAGACGTGCAGTAGTCATTTCATGTGGCCCCTATTTAATAATGACAGTTTTAAGCCATTTTGTGCTGAGAACTGAGGTTCAGAGAACTCGAGACTTATGGTCACCCAGCAAGGAAGCAGAGCAGTGCCCTTTACCATAGGGGAGGGGTTGTCTATAAGGCCTGAGGAGCAAACGGTGGGAGGGGAGGAGGAGCTCCTGGAAGTGACTGGAGGACCCAATGGAAGCCTGGAGAGGGCCATGGCCTGCAGGCAAGTGTCACTGATGAAGGGACCAGGTTCTTTCACACTGGCTTTTTCTTTCCTAGACTCCTGGATCACCAAGCGCCAGCATCCAGGCAAAAGGGAGGAAGAAGAAATTGAAGCTGAAGAGAGGGGGAACTTGGGAGAAGGGGGAGTCTGGGGTCCCCACAAAAGACAGCACCCAGGCCGCCGTGCCAACCAGGACACATATTCATGGGCAGACACAGAGGATGGCTACTGGCTGCCACCGTCCAGGTTACCACATTTTTTTTTGGATTCCTGGTTCTTAGATGTCCCCCAAGTCAAGCGGCAGCACCCTGGTCGAAGATCTTTCCCCTGGATGGAGTCTGATGTCTCCAAGAGGCAGCATCCAGGCCGGAGGTTCATAGATACAAAGTTTCAAAGAAGCTGGGAAGAAAAAGAGGGAGAGGGTGTCCCGATGCCTGAGAAACGCCAGCATCCTGGCAAGAGGGCTGTGGATCACCCTTGCGGCCCCCGGGGAACTTGTGGCCAAACAGGCCTGTTTCAGCTCTTAGGTGACTTGAGCAGGGGCCAGGAGATCCTGGAGAAGCAAAGTCCAGAGCTGGAAGCGTGGGACAGGGAGTCTCTGGAGGACTGAGCCCTGTGTGCCCTACCCCATCCCTTCCACCTTTTCTCCCTTAGATGTTAAACCAGAGCCGTCTGTACATAGCATTCACCCAGTCCCTTTCCTTACCCACTTCCGTGACTGGAGTCAAAGTTAGCCCTCCTCCTCCCTGTAAGCAAGAGTGGCAGATCTCACTGTCTTTGTCCCCAGCAGCCCCACAGTCTCATGCCCAACCCCCTCAGCACTGGCCAAGATGGTTCTTCCACATCTTCTAAGGGACCTCCTGGAATTAAAGGTTCCGTGTTAAAAACC
Organism: Sigmodon hispidus; assembly: GCA_004025045.1. Taxonomy (NCBI): domain Eukaryota; kingdom Metazoa; phylum Chordata; class Mammalia; order Rodentia; family Cricetidae; genus Sigmodon; species Sigmodon hispidus. Next base: position 302,041 of record PVIH01000703.1, read on the forward strand.
CAGCTTCCATCCTCTGTCCCATTTGGCAAGACTGACAATTCAGCATACACTCCTCAAGGTTGGGGGTCCCTGGGCAGTTTGAGAGATACTCAGACAGTGCCCTGGGGGCTTACACCTTGTATATACCCTACTCTTGTTAATTTCAACAATAAAATATATCCTAATCGTCTGTTCTGATCATCTGTCTAGATTGAAGTATGGCTTTGAGGGCTTTGGGATGGCACTCATCTTGGTCCCTCTTAACTAAGGAAATCGGGCCCCTCTTGCCTATTCCCAGTCTTCGGTGGCAAAGGGTCTAGCTCTGGAGTCTGATTGGCTGGGTGTGGTGGGTGGCGATTAGTGACTAGGGCAGATATAGCTGGCCGCAGTAGAGCCTTGAGCCTACCGAATGGGGGAGCGCATGTTGTGATTAAAACCAGGGGACATTTGGAGTTCTGGGAGGCAGAATAGGAGGGGGCGAGTTGAAGTCACCTGGCAATCGTTAGCATTGTCCCTCAGTCACAGCTCACAGTCCTAGGTGATATTACTAAAGTGAAAGGTTGCACAGGAGCAACCTTTCACTGAAGCCAGCTTCTCTGTGTAGGTCTATGTGGACACTTTCAGACTGAGACTGGCTCAGTATACGGCTCGTGTTAGACTAGAGCCGCTCTACCTTTGGGAACTACATATCCCAGCCTCCTCTGTGGACAGGGCGGAATCACGTGGCCAATTCTGACCAATAGTCTGTTATAACGCTTGGCATCTTGCTGGGTGGCTTGAGTAGGACTTTTCTCCTAACTCTTGCTTCCTTGAGTCGCTGAGACTGCGCGGGTAGTGACCAGACGACATGGAGGAAGGATTCGAGGTTCTGGTTTCACTTGATGGAAGTTAGACAAGTCACCTTAGGTGTGCAAGAAATAAACATAACATAGTTGCTGTGAGTCACTGAAGAGTGCAACCAGACTTAACCAGTTGCGACAAACACAGCCTGCCTTTTCCCACCCACCGCACAAAAATGCTTTCCAACTTTTGTTGCTCGTCGTAGCCTAGGTCAGGGCCTGACCCGAAGAAGGTATTTGATATACTCATCTCATGAATGTTACAAGCGTCAAGTCACTTCTAGTTTAGTTTCCCCGACCTGCCTTTTCACCAGTGGGAAAACAAAACAAGGGAACAAAAGAGGAAAGCTTGGCATGAGGAACACTGGTTCTGGGGAATGAGAAGGAAGAAGAAAGGCGGAAGAAATCGTAAACCCAAGTCTTAATGGAGGAAAAGCACCCAGGGCAAAAGGAAGAGCATCAATACGGGCCCCCTGGTGGAGACTATGTGTTCTGGGGGAGTATGTGAGATACTAAATGTGTGGGAGCATCTTGCTCCCACTTTCTTCCATCCCTGAGGGAATAAACTCCATGTCTTCTGCTGTCCAACTCTTTCAGGTTCAGTCCAGTTTCCACACAGAAGCTCTGAGCCCCTGGGTCTGTTTATAGGATAACTCAGTGGGTGTTGCTGGCTAGTTTTATCGACTTGACACAAATTAGAATCATCTGAGAAGAGTGAGTCCCAATTAAGAAAATGCCTCCAAAGGTGAGGCTATAGGCAGGCAAGCCTATAGCACATTTTCTTAATTAGTGATTGGTGGGGGAGGGTCCAGCCCATTGAGACTAGGGCCACCCCTGGACACTGGTGTTCTTGGGTTCTATAAGAAAGCAGGCTGAGCAAGCCATAAGGAGCAAGCCAGTAAGCAGCTCTCCATGGCCTCTGCATCGGCGCCTGCCTCTGGGTTTTTGTCCTGTTGAGTCTCTGCCTTGACTTCCCACAATGGACTATGACTCCAGATATGTAAGCAAAATAAATACTTTTCTCCACAAGTTGCTTTTGATTAAGGTATTTCATCACAGCAATAGTAACACTATTTAAAACATGTTCATAAGATGTTGCTGTGACAGTTTTGACTGCATTGTTTGGGGAAAGATTATTATAAAGAACTTCATAACTTTGGGCTAGAAAAATCACGAGCATTGAGAGCTCAGTGATCTACTAGCTGCCATGTGGGTGCTGGGAATCGAACCCGGGTCCTCTGGAAGAGCAGACGGTGCTCTTAACCACTGAGCCATCTCTCCAGCCCCATGATCTGTTATTTAGTTTAGAAAATAACAATGTTGAAAGCAGCCAGACAGTGGTGGTGAACGCCTTTAATCCCAGCACTCAGGAAGCTTTGAGTTCAAGGCCAGCCTAGTCTACAGAGGGAGCTCCAAGACAGCCGGGACTACACAGAGAAATCTTGTCTCAAACAAAAAGAATGTTGAGAACAATGCAGATGATGGAGGCCTGGTTTATGATGTTTCAGAGGGAAGCAAAGAATCTACTGGGTCATTTGTGTGAAGAACATGTGATGTCTGGTCATCTGAGGCTGAAGGATCCACCATGGTTAAACAAGAGACCAGAAACACTGAAGTGAAACTTTGGTTTTACTGAGATAACTATAGTTGTCATCAGGAGCTGAGAAATTAGCAGAGATTAAAAGGAGACAAGCACCACTGAGGTAGCATCTTCTAGGAAGTCAGCACACAGATGCGTGTTCCAGAGGTGGCTTAGGCTGTGCCTTTCGCTGGAAGCTAAACTTGGGTATGAGTTTCCCAAGTGGTACTGGTTTTGAAGGCTTGTAAGTGTCGTGGAGAGGCTCAGCACTGGGAGAAGCCAGAAGAGACCCTTGGTGAAGGTATAGCCTCAGTAGCATTTGAAACCCCAGGACTGAAGGGTCATGATGAAAAGTCTAGACTTGACACCATGAAGAGAGTCCAGGAGAGGCTACTGGAGAAAGAGCAGCCCAATTGCAGTCTAAGACCCAAGTATTTTGAAAATACCAGTTCCTTGGTGTGACCTCCAAGAATAGCAGCAGTAGTGGAGTGTAGCCTGCCTACACATAGAAGAGGAGCTGTGTGTGCTATTGAGGGCAGAGCCAGAGAAGTGACCCCAGCCCCTTGGAGGAGCCCAGAAGATCGTGAGTTGATCCCAGCCAAATAATGGACATTGAGGTTTTTATTTTTGTTTAATTTTCTTGAGTTAGGGTTTTCCTGTGTATCCCTGACTGTCCTAGAACTTATTCTGTAGACCAGGCTGGTCTTAAACTCCAAGATCCCCCAGCCTGCCTCTTCTGAGTGCTGAGATAAAGTTATTTTTACTGCTGGAGTTTATTTTGCTTTGTTCAGATTGTGGTTGTACCTTGTTTCTTCCTTCTTGAAGTAAGAAAGTACTTAATTTATTTGTGATTTTACAGGAGACCACTTTACAGTAGAGACTTTAAACTTTAAAAGAAGAAATACTGGAGTTTTACAAAGGCTTTGGATGTAAAAAACAGAACTGTCCTGATATGGAGTATGTTTGCAGCAGCTTTCTAGGGTACAAACCCCAACTTATATCTAGAGTTAGTTGCTGATGACAGCTTTCTAGTCAATTTCACATCTGCAGTATGTGTGATTGATGGATTGATTGACTCTCGTACTAAGCATTGAACTCAGGACCCTTCACATATAAGTACCTTACTTATAAGCACTCTGCTACTGAGCTACACCCCCATCCAGCACAGTATTTTAAAAGTCCACTCATGTTGCAGCATATATTAGTACTTCATTTTTTTCTAGCTAAATAGTACTCTCTTATGGTGAAGGGCACTCTACCATAAAAGGTTTCTACTTTAGGTCCAAGAATGTACCTCAGTGGTAGAGCACTGGTCTGGCTTGTAAGTACCTTGCAGCACTCAAACAAAAGCCATGGTGTGAAGTGGTACATCCCTGAGGCCTCACCTCTGGGAGAAGGATGTAGTAGGCTCCCTGAAGGCCAGGAATTTGGTGCCAGCCTGGACAACAAAGGTCCTGTAAAAAGACAAAACCAAAACCAAACTGAATATGTGAAAGTGTGTGTGTGTGTGTGTGTCCATACACACTCCTTTCTTGAACCCATTTTAAAGTATACATTATTTTGTTTTATTTTTTGTTTTAGTGTTGTGTTTCTTTTTTTTTTTTTTTTTTTTTTT
>PVIH01000704.1:0-179297 GCA_004025045.1 Sigmodon hispidus
ACTTTGGAATACAATATGGAGGTTTCTCAGAAAACTGAGAATCAATCTCCCCAAGGACCCAGCAATACCACTTCTGGGTATATACCCTAAAGAGGCTCATTCACACTCCAAAGGTATTAGCTCAACTATGTTCATAGCAGCATTATTTGTAATAGCAAGAACCTGGAATCAACCTAGATGTCCCTCAACTGAAGAATGGCTGTTTCCTTTTTTGCCACAGAGCCTCAGAGGGTCTGGGAGGCTCTATTCGGATAGCTGGGACACCAAGCTTTGAGGACAGGCAGCTATTTGCTCTGAGAGTTTCTGTAGTGCAGATGATATTTATTAAAACACAAAGAGACCCTGAAATGAAAATGAAGGAAAATGGTGCAGTTCCACAGCTAATTGGGTGATTTAGAAATGCTACTGCCACTTCTAATGTGACAAACAGGAAAGTGCTCTTGTGGGATGCTTCCATAGGCTTTAAAGGGACTTTCTCTCTTTACAAACACAGAATTGCTATGTTTTGCATGTAATCTTTTGTTAGTGGAAAAACAATGCAGGGAATTTTCTGCTACTTTCTTTCCTCCTGGTGTGTGTAGCTCATGGCAATGTTTTATTTTGTGATTTCTTTTCTTCTATGACATTTTATCACAGAAAGGCCAATGATCTTTGGGCAGATCTTGTTTGATGTTATTGATCTAATTCTTTTATTTGATTTTTTTTTGGGGGGGGGTTCTTATATGTCAGTTTCTTTCCCGTTTCTTTTGTGCCGTGAATATCTGTATTTACTGTCACAAACATTTTGGTGATGATTGTACATAGGCATTACATGAGATATGATTAATTCTTCAATAAAGTGATAATCAATTGGTCTATACTACAAAAGGATAAAGCAGCTTTGAAGGGCTTGTACTCAGGGCTTCTACCCACAAGATGCAAATTTGGGCTGAAAAGGAGAATCTTGTGGGTTAATGTCATAGGGCTTCCTTCAATATAGTGATGAGTTTATTCTCTTCATGCATAAAAATTATATATACATAAGAGAGGGAGAAAAAAAAAGAGATGGAGATCTTAATAGACAAAGCCAATATGGGATTGGAAAAAGACCAGGTGCTGGGAAACCTCCAAGAACTCACAGGATGTCCCTGCCTAGGTCTCCAACCAATAGTGAAGGTTTTGCCTAAACAGGACTTCCCCCTTAATCAAATGAATAACCACTCTAAGTGCCATCATAGAACTTGCACCCAACAATGCATAGAGATAGAGGCAGTGATACATGTCTGAGCACTGGGCTGAGTTCCTGGTCCAGCTGAGAGCGGGGAAGGAGAGTCTATATGAGTAAAGGGATAGAGATTATGAGAAAAATTCTCACAGTGATAGCTGGCTGAAGCTCTGGGGAGCTCATTCAATCAATACCAGCCACTGGGGAACCATAAGAAAAAGGAACTAGGCCCTCCAAGAATAGGCAACTGTCCACTGACATTTGTATTTGGGCAATATGTGGATCCTCAAGGGGAGGGATCTGACTGTGTTTCTGTGCATGGACTGGCACCTTGGAGCCGATTCTCTCCAGAGGAACACCTAACCCAGTCTGGATTTTAGGATGAGGAAATCGGACTTGCCTGGAGTGGATGCTGAGCTAATCCACCTTGGGATCTCTTGCCCTGTCTGGGGAGGGGATGGGGGATGAGGAGGAGAGAGGCTGAGAGGTATTGAGAAGGGAAAGGGAGTTAGAACAAAGGGTAAAAACAATACTTTATTCCATAAAATAAATAAATTTTTTTCTAATATATACAGCCATTTATTTGTTATTTCTATTAAACTCATAATTTCTAAGCAATACATATATGCAAAGTCAAAACCACACATACAAAACTCACACCCTATTCCCATTATTTATTATGTAACAGATTCATAGATATGAACAATTTTCCAAATTGATATCAATGCAGTGAAATATTTCTAAATGTACCTGTGGTGTGCAATTAGTGATGTCAAAGCATCCTTAATTTGATGTGCCATAAATTTAATGCAGATAACAAATAGTAATTTAGAATTCATATACTATCAACTTTTTAAATAATGCTTTCTTCATTTCTCCATCCTCCTTCTATACCCACCACTAAAGCACAGGAGAGATCACAGATGAGGAAGCAAAAATATGGTAAAAGACAAATGATATAAGGAGTGTTTCAAAATGCAAAGTTGGGAATTAAACATATGTGACTCTCTCACTCATGAACTCCCACCAGCTATGGTAAACTACACAAGACCTGCACAATTTATCTAGATAAAACTAAGGTGCAGATTGTGGGTTGCAAATTGAGGGTAGGATTTTTCCTAATTCCTTACTGAGGAGCTATTGGCAGTCATTTACTAAAAATTACTAAATTTTCCCCCTGAGGTTATGACCACTTGTAGCAGGAAATTAGGAACTATATATGTGAATGAATCGCATCAAAAAGCTGGAGACAAAAGGGGTGTGGTGGACTGGAAAAGATCTCAGAAGTAGACCTCCAAGGGAGAGGATCAGGACAAGAAGCCGTCTCTCGCGAGAGTTCCAGACCGGTTGCCCAGGTTTTCAGATTGATGATGCGGCTTCTGGGAGTAGGCGGTGCCAGGCCAGCAGCGGGAGAGTTCGGCGGTGTGATGTGTTGCAACTTTATCCCTTCACTTTCTCTTAAACCTTCTCTGTTTTGTAAGTAATTCTCACAAAATAAACCTCACTTAAAACATATCTCACGGTGGGTTTTTACCACGATAACCACTGGAATACTTTTCCCCCATGGATGGTTCCTTATCTATATGCATATAGGCATAACCACTGGAATACTTTTCCCCCATGGATGGTTCCTTATCTATATGCATATAGGCAGCACTAATCAACCTCACTATATTGTCAAACAAATGGAGAAGCAAGCTTGGAGAGGGCCATAATGGAGTGGACTTGAGGGCAGGAGGAAGGATAAAATGGAAGGTGGGTATGATCATGTTTCATTTTCTACATGTATAAAATTCTTAAGAATAAAGCATAATTAATAGTACAAATAGAAAAAATAGAGCAGAAAAAAGTGGGTTAATTTCCCTATTTACTCTCTGTGATGAAGATATTTGAACTATATCTTAGACTATGTGTATGTTATATTTTGGAGCTGAAATCCCTATGATGGACTCCAGTTGACATGTAGAGCTGTTTTCCTATATGTACTAGTCACAGGACAATTTTCATATGAATTAACAACCTTTGATAATCAACATTATCAACATTATTACCAATACCAAGTATCCTATTCCCTACTACTTGTCAAAACCCTGTCAGATCATCATTTCACAATTACTCACGATCTGCAGCCAGCCCAGGATAATATGTCAGCTCTTGGAAGAAAGATGGCTTAGCAATATTAAAGAACATATAGAACCTGCAACTCATTCCAAGGGTCATAAAGTCTATGTGCACTATTATCTATATCTGTGAAGAAATGTGTCATCCCTGACCATTTCATGACCATCCCTGTCATATCTCAACCAAATAAGGTAAGAGCAACATTCAATATCCTGAAATACAAATTGAGGTGTGTGGACTGCCATGAACAAAATCAGAAGCCCTTGTTAAATATCAACTCTGTAGGTGTACTTTACTTCCTTCTCCCTTTGAAGAGGAGAGCCAGTGAGCCAGCCTTTCCAACAGTTATAGAATCAGAAAAGAGAAGGAGGGTGCAGAAGAAAGAGATAAGAGATGCTGAAGCTATACCATGCACAACAATTCTCCTGCCTGGATATGATGGCGTGCTCAGAAGAAGCAGTAACATAACAAAAATGTCCTTTTAATTAATTTCATCAACAGTACTGCAGCAGACATTGCAATCAATATGATTCTGTGCACAGCCTGTCTGTTATCTCTCACCAAGTAAGTCAGCCCTGGATGGAACACCTGCAGGCTTTCTGTACCTAACCTTGCTCACAGAGTGTCATCCATAGTACCAATACGCACAATGAACAGCATCAAGTTGTACCCACTATTTCTGGATCCAGGTGACTCAAGGTCTGAAAGCTGATGAGGAGGCAGATTTCCCATGCACTGAGGACATTATGCTGCTATTTACTGCCCACTCCACTTTGAGACATGAATTCTTTTTGTGAGCTACATAGAAAAGAGAAGATGATGCAATCAATTAGAGGCCCAGTTTCCCCGTTGTATTTTGACTATGTTATTTGAGTAAACACTCTTTTGTAAATGACAAAAACTATATATCCACATATATTTGCATACATATATATATGTGTTTGAAATATATATATGTTCACCTTATTTATAAAAGATAAACAGGTTAACCTTCAATAAAAATTCTACTGGAAAGTAATTCACAATGAATTCTTCCCAAATAAATCATTATATTTACTTTCTGTCTGTTACTTGATGACATTTAATATTTTTCACAAAAAGTCCAGATATTTTCTTTTATTTCATTGAATTACAGAGCTGATGGGATTATATTCTTGTAGGAGAAGCAAGGAAAGATAAGCAGGATGCTTAGCTGTGCACCTTTTACAGTTAGATAAGGACTTACATGGTAGCTGTGATACCAGTGTTGGATTTAAGATTATTGACTTCTAAATCTCTATTGATTTATTTATCAAATGGAAATATCAGTTATAATTCTTACTAGATTTTGTTTGACTAAACAGTATGTTAAATGTGATGTACTTAAGATGTTTTCTTTAAGAATATGTATCTGTAATCATATGTCATAATAAGAGGCTTTAAATGAGACATAACTTAGTGAGGACAAATGGGATTTTCTGAATTTTCTGTATGAATTCATTTGAAATGCACCATTTAAAAGCCCTCAGACATCAACTGCTGGTTAAAACTTAAAATAAAGAAAAGATAGGGTATTATGACTCATGTCTTGATAACAAAGTTTTAGGCACTGATAAAGTCAGGAATTTGGTACTATTTATTTGTCTAATTATCATAGCAGTGGAATAGTTTTAGCTCCCTCATGCAAATGCTTCTCATGGAAGTGAATATCGTTCTCACACATTTATATTACAGAATCTCCGAAGGCCTTTCACATACAAAGTATCTTATAAAATGATGCACTGTTAAATAAGCGATACTAAAACCTTTGTCCTTATCAATAAGTATGTTGTTAACAGACCACACAGGAAGTTGGGTAAAAAACTTGCTCAAAGAATAAAACACCTTTTGATCTGAGAAAGAAAGAAGGCTTTAAATCATAGGCATTTATTGGTAATCAAAAATTCCTAATGCTGCTGTGATTTGGGGTCAAGAGACATATTCTTTTCTTACTTGTTTTCTAAAGATAGAAGATATTTTGGGGAGAGATTTAGTGCAGGGGAACCTATAGGAAGCTCTTTCTTGGCAGTGGTTTGACTCCACACTGAAAACAACATTACATTTAATGTCAGCTACTTAGACAAAACACTGGGGGTTTTGTCATTCATACTTAGACCTTGAGGGAGTTCATCAAATACATTAGAAGCAGGTTGTTCAAAATGGTTCTAAAAATGGTAAAGCGTTCAAATGTTTATTGCAGCAATTTTATTGCCAAGAAACATGGACTTTATGACCTGGTAATATATTCATTCAGGTCTCAGAGGAATTTCAGACCAGTGAGAATTATTTGGATTGCATGAGCGTAATTATCTTAGAATTTGAGAGCTAAATCTCTTTGTTTTTTATCATATATTTTATTTTATTAATCTTTTTTATGTGAACAACTCATGAGGGAATTTATAAGCCTGTCAAAAGCAAGAGCTAAGGCATGTCCACAGTTCCTTCATTGTTGGTGGGTAAATCCAGCTTCTGAAATACTCAAATTTCTGCTCTTGGTGGTTGATTATGTGGTACCTCCCTTGTCACCTGAGCTGTCTTTCATCAGAAGTTTTAGATGGCTAGGTAGAAAGAACTTTTGAAGAATGTCTTTCAGCCTGTTTCTGAAGAATCTTATCCTTCAAATCTTCCATTATTCATATTATAGAATTGCAGAACATTTCTTCAGCAAGCTAATTAGCAGTCATATGAGGATCTACCCAGCTTTGTTGATCCTAGACTCTTGTTTTATCCTGGCAAGATGGAACAAATACTGCCGTAGTGATCTGTAGGCCAGGAGGTGAACATTCACTTCTTTAAGAACAAAAACTCAGTTTGGAAGAAGCATCAGTGTAAACCCTAAAGTACATCAGTATTATATGGCACAGCTTTTTAAAAGGTGAGGTTTGGGTGGTTTAACACCAATGACTGTAATAAGAAGTTTCTGGCCAGGCCTTTTGGGCCTGGCCAAGAGGTTTGGACCAACTCTCAGCCCTGCTGCCACTTTGCTCCAAATAATCACACAAAGGCTTAATTTCATGCCGACTGACCTATGTCTCACATATATTGCTAGCTAGTTCTTTCTTCTTAACTCAATTGATTTCCATTATTCTTTTTACCCGTATGGCTTGGTACCTTTTCTCAGATTAGCATGATTGTCTTCTTTCCTCTGCATCTGCTGGCGCCTCTGCTGGCATTTCTCTCTGGTCTTCCAGTTCTCAGTTTTTTTAGTCTGGTAGCCGCACTCACATTTCCTGTCTGCCTTCTGCCAATCAGCATTTTTATTAAACCAGTAGGCAAGACAATTATTTACAATGTAACAGAGCATAATCCCACTACAAATGACCCAATTGAAGATAAAATCTTTAGAAACATGCTGAAGCAGCCTTTTGAAAACAAAACCAAACAAAAAAAGTAAGATCATATATTCAGTGAGAGGTTTGTCCTTTAGAATCCATTCTCATGATTTTATTATTTTAAGTGGATTAATATCTGGAGTAGGTTTTATATAATATATGAGGATAGAGTGGATAAAATAAAGCAGTTACTAACTTCAATGGTTTCCAAATAGCTACAGAGTGCACTCCACAAATCCATCCACAATGAAAATATCAAAGTCTTTACTGTTAGTATTTTGGCTTACAGTTAAATGCTTAATTATAAAATGTGGGGTGTGGTGGCTTTCCAAACTTAAGAGAGGGATTTCAGTTACTCATACTCATGCGTGGTTCACTAAAGGCAGCTAAGTACCAGAATTCCTGGGTGGAGATGGAGGTGGTGGGATGAAGACAGTAGGTTCAGCTTTTAGGGTATGGTGCTGAGGGAAGGTTAGGAACTGGGATGAACAGGACCTGTGTTTAGACTAGAAAGTGTTTGTCATTTGGGAAGTTTTTGTCACTGGAGAATTATTTAGTCTACCCAAAGCTGCTGTGCAAGAAAAGCTCATGTGTGATGTCCCCACCCCATAATTCAATGTTGAAGACAGTCTTCTTTCTGTTCTTGATAAATTACTTTGTGGTTCTAATCTCTTTTTTTTGTATAACTGTATACATAATATTTTATTGAATATTGTATATGACTCTTATTCAGATACACATGTAATTATATGTAGTATAAGCAAAGTATGTAGTTCAGCCTTTTACCCATGTGTAAAACTTATTATACATCTGTTATTTACTTAGCATTTTTCTTTAGCAGTAGCCTTACTGACATTCTGTGGCAATATCTTGTTTTGAATTATTTGCAAGTTGAGCTAGAATTGGCTAGGCTGAATGTCTTCTTGGTTTTCCTTTGAAAAAAATCATGAACACATCTTACTCAGGATGGAATCCCTTTTCATTAGTTGCTGGTTATTTCATATTGTGGTCTCCGCAGAAAAGCTGGCACAGTTACAATGAAGGATTTTGTTGGAGATGGAATAGAAATAATCTAAGTCTTTTACAATAGTACTTAATGTCATGTATTACATAGGAAAAACATTTGGAAATTAATATTAGGTATTAATTGCTCTAATTTCTCTTTGTTTCACTTATAGTTTATATTGATTATATATAAATTATATAGTTTATATTGATTGAGGACAGTAATTACACTGAACAAATGCAGCCATGAGTTTCTCAGACTTTAAATGTTTGCTTAGAACTCCAAGGTCAATAAAGATTTTTTTTTCATATTTCTTAGTTTGTGCCTTCATACCCTTTAAAATTTATTTAACTTTCTTGAATAATGTTTGCTTCTTCTATATTTACTATGTCTAATAAAAATCTTTGTTTTTCCTATGAGAAGGGTGTGTGGACTAGAGTGTTAATTTCTTCAATCAGAAAAGCATAGCGGGGCTGGAGAGATGGCTCAGTGGTTAAGAGCACTGTCTGCTCTTCCAGAGGACCCGGGTTCGATTCCCAGCACCCACATGGCAGCTAAAAACTGTCTGTAGTTCCAGGCAAACACCATGGCAAATAAAGAAAGAAAGAAAGAAAGAAAGAAAGAAAGAAAGAAAGAAAGAAAAGAAAAGCATAGCAATGAAGAGGGAAATTCTGGCCCCAGAGAGACCCAGTGTGCAGACATGGTCTTGTATTCTGCATAGCCGTGGACCTATTCTTCATTCTTCTGTTGTGCAGCTCTTCCTTTGTTGATTTTAAGATTATATTTTTTATATATGTGTATGAATATGGGCATAAGGAGGTCAGAGGAAAACTTATGGGAGTCAATTTTTTTCCACCATGTAAGGACAGGGATTAAGTTCAGGTCATCAGGTTTGGCAGCATGTACATTTACCTCTTGAACTATCTCTCCATCCCTTCTTTCATTCTCTTACCTATAAATTGGTTATTGTAATGGTACTTACATAAAGCATAGATTGAAATTTGTTCTGTAAAATGTTTAATATGGTACTTACTATGAATACATGGTGAATAAACATTACCAATTAGCAATAATTGAGTGCATGAAGATCCATATGTAGTAAACATTCATTTATAGATTAATTTATTTGTAGATTATAAAGTTAACAATTGATAGCAGGTAGATATTAGCAGTTTGTAATAATTGCATGATTTAATAGTATTTCTTAAATATTTTTGAGTTTGCAGTATATATTATATGTAGGCATAAATATGCCACCTAATTAAACATAAATATTAATATGAATGGTGCTTAGATTTTTAAATATTTGTTATTAAAAACTATAAAATATAAGTGAACCATATAAAAGATATCAGAGAAATTGTAAAAGGAAAAAGTATCAAAGACTAGAAAGGAAATGAAAGAACACAGGAACCTCTGGGTCCATGGAGACAGAGTGAAAGAAGAGAGTGAGTAAAATAGAACAAAACAAAAACAGTGCAACTCTCTCTCTGAGTCTTTCAAGGCTATGGAACAGTTGCTTCCATCCTGCAAATGTGCACCAGGTGAAGAGCATGCCTAACATATGAGCTCCACAGCATGTGCTTTGCAAAGAAGGGCCAGGTACCCTAAATAAAAACACTGTTCTCATGATGAAATAGTTTTAATTCCTTCTTTTTCTAAGATACCCACAGAGCTGTGAAAATGACTTTGGAGATATGAGCAGAATAATACTGCCAATAGAACAATCATTAAACAAAAACAGCCCCAAGGACAAACTTGAGGTGTTTATTCCAGTAAAATGGTCATCTCAATGAGAGACAGATGAAAGGCCTTCTAGCAATACTGGCCTGTGACTGCTGTTCCAGCCACTCAGAAGTGGGTGATTATGGGAGGACAGGAGTTTGAGTCTAGCTTGGACAACTTAGAGAAAATATCTCTGAAACAAAGCTTACCTCACATATTGTGCTCATAAAATATGCATTTCTAGATGTGACAACTAGAGAGTAAATTGTGTGTAGACATAATCATGTGAATAAGAAACTTGCTGTTATTTACCAAGAGCACGTTAAAGCTTGTTCAGATATAGTGTGTTAGTTAGACTGTGTCCAGAAGGCTAAATGTGATCCTTGGTACAAAGCGCTTATTTGTTTAGGAGATTGCTGTGAGAAAAATTCCCACGGTGTATTAATATATGTTAGTAACAATGTTAAAAGCTCTTCCTTAGTCAGATAGGTTTGAAATATCCTGGCTCAGGAATTATTAAGTTGATCTTTTGACTCCATGTCCTCAGAGCCTTTAATATGCTGCTGTGCTCTGTGAATCAACAAGAAGGTTATATTGCTAATCTATTTTACAATGACATAAATATTTAGGGGCCATCTCCTGGTCTTAAAGTTCTACCAAACATGATCCTGGAAACCTAGCAACAGACTGGTGTTTTTGTTGTCTCTTGTTACAAGCAGATTCCAAAGGGACATGATCTGAGACAGTTTGTAATTTCATCAAGTTAGCATTTGAATTTCAGGAGCTATGAAGAATGAAGCTAATCAGGGGCAGCTATTCCTCAGAGCCTCTGTTTCTCTTCCTGGGGGGTCACCTATTAGAAGTAATGAAGCCTTTGTGTAATTCTCTTTTTTTTTTCCTGAACAATAGGACATCGGAAGAAATTCAGTTCATATGGTTAGTCAAAATAATAGTCTCCTTAACATATCTTAGCTATAAAGTAAAACTATTGAGCTATTGAAAAAGAGAAAATTTAATTTGACTGTGCTTTTTCTCAATAGGATCATATCCACCATATGATCTTTGGAGAAACAAGAGAGAATGATTCAAAAATAGACTTCACTAAGTAATTCCTCCAATGAAAACAAACAAGTCTCTTCCTTTAAAATAGTAAATTTTGAAGGCACAAAGGAAAGTAAGCTTTTTTTTTTTTTAATTTGTTAATCTGAGCATAGGATTTCATAATGTTAGAGAGGTGTGGACCAGGAAATTTATTGTACTGGCACAGTGTCTGTGTCCTGGGAATTCAAGGATTCCTGACATCCAATATCATGTTTAGGAATTAATACCTGTTGTTTGTGGACATACAAGCCTGACCTATCTGATTTCATCTGCTCATTGAAGCTGGGAATGATGCAGCTGATATTTAGTTTGAGAGCATATGCAGCCCTGATTTCATAGGGGAATGTTTATTTAAGACTTCTTGTTACTGTCTCTGTCAAGAGGATTTGTCCTAAAGAAAATATTAGTGTCCAGAAATTACGGTCCAGAGAGATCATAACATTTAGCCATTTGCTGAGACTAAAAGGTTTAGAGCCACATTTGTCCTTCCACATGCTGTCATTTACACCATCCTGCTTTATGGTACATAATGGTTTTTAAATTGAGATTAATGTCAGAACTAAGGTTTCTGGCATGTGGTATCAATACTTCCATTCTTTTATTTTAACACAACAAATTAAACATTTTCTTATTCCTTGTAAATGGAATTGTCTAGTTTTCAAAATTCCTAATGATTATCCTGAATGTTTTTCCAGGACAATGTACTTAATAAGACAAATCAATGGAGCTGAATTGTATAGAGGTAGAGTTTTTTTTTCTTAAGCTATGAGATGCTTTGAACATCTACAGAGAAAACTCAGTGGAGATGAAGAACTGTGTTCATGAAAGCTGTTACACATACATCTCACTTTAAGGTGTACTAAAGGTATTATGAACAATAACAACAATTTCTCCAAAATAATATAGTTGAATAGAAAGTTGGGAATAGCCTTGAACTCATTGGCACAGAAAAAAAAATGATTTCTGAACAGAATACTCTTTACACAGGCACTAAAATAAACAATTAATAAATGAGACCTCATGAAACTGAGAAGCTTCTACATGGCGAAGGACACTATTATTTATACAAAGGGGAAGCCAACAGAATGGGATTTTTTTAGCAATATACAATCAAAAGAAGAATAATATTCAAAATATGTAAAAACTTAAAAACTAGACATCAATAAAAAATGACCTAATTTAAAAATGGTGTATAGTATTCTCAGAAAAAGAAACTCAAATGGCTGAGAAACAGTTAAAGAAAAGTTTAACATCCTTGGTCATCTGGGAAATGCAAATCAAAACAAGATACCTTTTAACACTCATTAGAATAATTAAGATAAATAAAATAAGTGACACCTCATGCTTGCAAAGATGTGAGTAAGGAGAAACTTCATTCATCACTAGTAGACTGCACACTTGTAGAGAGCCTGTAGAAATCAATGTGTGGCAGGGAAGATGGGAATTAATTAATCCCAACAACTAGCTGTATATTCAAAAGATCGGCATATATTCAAAAGATGCTTCATCTTACCAAAGAGACACTTGCTCAACCATATTCATTGTTGCTCACTTCATAATAACCAGAAAAATGGAGACAACCTAGATGTTCTTCAACAGATGGATGGATAAAGAAAATGTTCATTTACACAATGGAATATTACTCAACTACTAAAAATGAAATTTGTAGGTAAGTGGATGGAACTAGAAAAAAGTCATCCTGAGGTAGTCCAGACCCAGAAATGCAAATATGGTTTGTATTCACTTTTATGTGGATATTAACTGTGAAGTCAATGATAACCAAGCTACAGTCTGTAGAAGGATGACAGGTGTGTAGACAAGAGGGTCAATTGAGGAGAGGAAGAAAGAGGGAGATGAGGGAAGGAATGTAAGGAGAAACAGCTGAAACTAAAAGCTATTTGAAGGATGGTATGGAAACCTAATATAGCTTCCTAAAGTATAAAGCATATATAAATTAAATCACAAAATAATAGGGGAGACAATTTAAGCTGATATCTATGTAATCAAATGAAGCTTCCAGTGCTGGGAATGTGTTCATCTAATTGAGTTATTGGCTAAATGGGTTCCTTGGGATCCCCAAACTATCCAGGATGTTGCCAAGACTTTAATTTGCTCTTCACAACTGTCTGTAAGGCTCTATTGCTGATGACATCACCTACACAACTCATTGAACATGGAGAGGCCAAGCCAGTACCTACATAGAGCTTTCCACCCTATGTCCTAATGTCTGGTACAGGAGAGTACCCTGTATGCTGCCAAACGAGAAATGTAAACATGAACCCAGTCACCAAATCTTGATCTAGAATGGTGTGCTGGTGCAATGGTGGCACAAAACTTGTGGGAATAACCAACCAGTTTGTGATTTGACTTATGGCTCATGCCAAGAGATGAATTCATAGCCAGCACTGCTTGGGTTACCTAGAACCTGGGACTAAATTGCACAGGGACCTAGGGTAAAATAAAATAATATTGTTCAACTCAAGGTGTATAGCAGTAAAATTATTGCAATAACATTATCCTATACTCATAGATCAGTGCCTTGCTCAACTGTCATTAAAAAAAAAAAAAAAAAAAAAAAAAAAAAAAAAAAAAAAAAAAAAAAAAAAAAAACCAAAAAAAAAACCTTTCTCCTGTAGCAGATAGGAAAAAAAAACAACAACAAAAGACACTAAGACTCACAGCCAGTCAAGGTGCAGTGATGGACTTTGGAATACATCCCTAAATGGAATGTCTTCATCAAATTACTCCATTTAGGACATAGGGATCCCTGGGAGAGAAAAGGCAGGAAGTGTTAAGAGCCAGAGGAGGTGAGGGGCACCAAGGAAACAAGGCCTTCTAAGTCAACAGGATTAACAAACATGTAAACTCACAGTGACTGTAGCAACATTCATATGACCAAAACAGTCCTGCACATGTCCCCATCCCTTGTCCAGAAGCAATCTTCAATTGATAACCCCTTGTAAATGAAAATGACTTTTCTCAAATGGAGTCACAATGGGAAAACAGAGTACTTTAACTTAAGGGTAGGCCCAAGAGTAGATGATCAAAAGAATGAACTTTGGATGTTCCTTGTTTTATATCTTATATAAAACAAGCCTATCAAAGCTTTACTGTTTGTTTATTTTAAGATATATTTTTGGGGGGTGTGTGCACATGCACACACATATGTATGTAGTTTGTATGTATGTATGCATATACGCATGTATTTTTTTCTCTTTCTTTATCTTACAGGTCCTTTGCATATATATTAGTAACTTTCAGTTTAGTGTTGTTAATAGAATTCTCAAGAATATGAACTTAGGTATCTGCATCTATATCTGTTTCTTTTAACTTTTCTTGGACTCTTTGTCTTCTGTTAACTTTTTCTCCTTTTTGATGTGTGAGTTATTGTTCTATCTTATTTCATTTTATTATTATCTTTAGACAATTGTTAGTTTTGTTATGAAAGACAGATATGAGATGGGTCTGGATGGGAGGAAGGTTGAGGAGGTTCTGGGAAGAGTAAAGGGAGGAGAAAGAGTAATCATCGGGATGGAGATATATCTATATTTATATCTACATCTATATAATCTATATCTATATATTGCACTAGAGATATTAATGGATATCTTACCAAAAATGAAATACAGAGGGCAAGAAAGCACATAAAAAGAAATTTCATATCAATGTTTTAAGGAAAATTGAAATTAAAGCAGAACATATGTTGTAAATACCATATCTGAGTAGCTAGAATCTGCAACACAGATAGCCCAAATTCTACCAAAATATGAATTGATGAAAATTCATACTTATTGTTGGGAGAATGCAACACATTATAGCTATTTTGGAAGCACTGTTGTGGTTTCTTGCAAAACTAAACCCACACTCATCACCTGATTCAGCAATTATTTTTAATGGAATCCATATAAAGAGTAGAAGGTATATATGCACTAAGACTTATACATGAATTCTTATGGAACAGCTTTCAAATTGGTAAATATTGGCATCACTCAAGCAGTTGTATGTTAAACTAATGAACAAATAGAATCTGTCCAGGCAATGAAGAACTATGCAACAATGAACAGAAATGAACTAGCGAGTCAGGAAAAGACTTAAAGGAAATTGAAAGGTGTGGTTTTAAAGAAAATATTGAAAAGACTGCATAGTGTTTCATGCTAAATATATATGATGCTCTGAGAAAGAAAAAATGACAGAGATATTAAAAACATTCAGCCAGAGTTTCGGAGAGATGGAAGTGTAATGTTGTACAGGATAGAAACACGACTGTAGAAACTTTTCCATATGTATAATATGTGCAAAACTGAGAGTGAACATTGAACTGTGTTGGGGGTAATAATGATATGTCAATGTAGACTGTTTTATTGTAGCAAGGTCATCATTCCCTTAGGGAGATCGATAGTGAGGTAAGCTGTTACTGTATGAGACAGACAATTTAAGCTTTGTCACATTACCTATGCCTCAATTTTACTGTTAACTTCAAATGGCTTTAAAAGGTAAAGTGTGTGTGTATGTGACATATCCAAACCCAAGGCTTGATGTCACCATTAGTTTCTCTTATCTTAGATGCTGTCTCTTAGAACTCTAATAAATTGGAGTGCATACATACAGCGATTTGGCATGTTGCAGTTCTTGCTATGATGGTTAAGAGTTATGGGATTGGGAATCAGAATGCCTAGATTTAAGTCTTTAGTACCTTGTGATTATGGAGAGTAGCTTAAATTTTGTGTACCTCATTTTCCCTTTCTATAGAACAAGAATGCTAAGAATCTGTCCCCTAAGTTGCTGCATTTATTAATTTATTTCATATTATCATTGTTCATTGCTAGTGTTTAACACATGGTAGATATTATTGAACCCATATGTTTATCTCCAGGTGGTCTGAAGGCTCTGTAAAGTCAGGGAATCTCTTTAATTTTTGTATAGTAAAATATAGGCACCAAGTAAATATATTTTTAATAAAATACATTTTACAGATGTCTAGTTATTTTTTTCTCACAGAGTTTTGCTGTATTTTTCTAATCTTCTTAAAGTAATGTAAAAATCATGTGAACACTTCTTAGGAAATTGCTTGCATGTCTCTTTCCCCTTTTATTAATGGCCTTTGCACCTTGGCTGATGCTATCTCTTCAGAGCTTTCCGTCTGTAAAAGTGCTGTCCTTGGGGAAGAATTATATGAGAATATCTGCGTTATATGCAATTGAAGCAATAGCTCACTGTAATTAAATGTAATTGAAACCAGGTAGTGAATGGATTGTAGTGGAGTATGGCAGGCAACAGCTATTGTTTGAATACATTTCTAGCCCAGTGAATTCCAGTGATGTGATCCAGCATTCAGGTACAAAGATCTTTTATTTTGTTATCAACCTGCCTTTTAGATGAGATTTATTGTTTCTCATTGACTAAACAGAATATAGCAAATTTAAGGTGACAAGGCTTGAAGTATTGTTTAAATGTGGATGCTGGGCAATTCATTTAAATCATTCCTTTTGAAATTAAGTTTCTTCTTCTCTTCCTCCTTTTTTATCTTGTTTACAAATAAGTAGTCAATTTGATCTATAAAACTGACTCAAGTAGAGGTAGTGATATTCTCTATCAACTATATGTATCTATCTCCTTTTTTAATTAATCATCTGCCTATCTCTGTGCATGTACACTATTTTTGTGTTTATGTAGGCATATGTATAAATAATTACATATTTATGACATTTATGTGTGTGTAGGAATTCACCTTAATGAAGTTAAATGGAGCAATAGAGATGATATTGACTACATCCTCACAATCTTTATCATACTGTGTCCAGTGCACATGTGAGTGCTACTGAACATTCTAAGACATTTGCATAAATTGTTTCAATGGAAAAATTTTCAACTGTTGATTTCAGAGGGTTTTTTTCTTATAGAAAGAATCTAGGGTACAGTTATTATTCTCTTCAAATCCATCCTTCTGTGCCCTTTGCCTTGAAATTAGAAGCTGGTACTCTGCTGCCTGTCACCTGGCCAGGTTGATTCAATGTTGAATTTCCCCCTCCCCCAAAAAATGAGTGCTAGTGGGAGGCTGCCAGGTTGGAGGAGGCAAGGATGACTGGTCTTTTCTTCACTCTCTGTCTTTTTTTCCCATTACCCTAAATTTGCCCCTAGCAGTGCTTCTTCACCAGGTCTGTAGGCGTGCTTGCCTATTATCCTTGCTGAATTCTATCTGCCCTTGAAGGCTGAGCCTCATTATGCTCTATTAGATCCCATGGGACTATGTATCACCTCCTCAACAGGAGTTTAGATTTTACCCTTTTGCAATGTCCTTCCAACTTACATTTTGACTATTTCCAAATTATTTCTACTTTGCCGTTAGCCCTGGGATATCAGTTTTCTCTAGTACATTTGCAGTTGTCTACCAATTTCATAAGAGTTAATTCTATTTAAGTTCTCTCAGTGTGAGTAGGTGATGTGATTTGTGTCTGCTGACTAGACTGATGGTGATCCTTGTTCCAGGTTTTGTTAACAATGTCAGACTGCTCACCAGTTGGCAAGATGACTTTTGACTGGTAGTTTGTTAAGTATAGATCTTAGTTTTTTTTTAAACTTTTTTGTTTATTTATTTATTTGCCTTGGTGTTTGCCTGGAACTGGAACTATAGACAGTTGTTAGCTGCCATGTGGGTGCTGGGAATCGAACCCGGGTCCTCTGAAAGAGCAGACGGTGCTCTTAACCACTGAGCCATCTCTCCAGCCCCAGATCTTAGGTTTTAGGAAGTAAATTAACCTGGATGGATGTTCTTCCAAATTTGTGTCATTCTCAGTGATAATAAGCAAAGAAATGATGGAATTTGTTATCATGAAGGCATTCTTTTTCACATAGCAGGAGTAAGATCACTTCTTATAAAGCAGATGATTGTCCTTGAACAGACTTGTGGGATGATTTCAGAGGCTGATAAGCTGACTGGCAACAGGAGTGTATCAAAGAAAACGTGTACAGAAAGTTCTTACAGCAGAAGTAGATCTTCAGTGGAGCCTTGAACTCATTGGAAAGGAAATAAATGAGTTGAACTCATTGGAAAAGAAATAAAGCTGAATTGCAAAATGAGCCTGGAATTATGTGGGGAAAATGAATAAAAATAAAAATAAGCACTTAAAATACGGGTGCTTTTCTTTGCTCTGGAAGACAGCTAGCTACTTACCATGCCAAGGCCTAGCTCCTGTTTTGGCAACATGGTTTTGAGGCAGATGGGCTGTGCTTCTGACTTCTGTGGACATTCCAGTGTGTCCAGCCTTAGGCTGGAGAGAGCCAAAGCAAATGTTTGTGTTTTGCATCTTTGTGTTATTCTGTGTTAAATCCTCAGAAGATGAGAAATGAAAGCTTCATGGTTACTGAAATCTGGTTAATTGCAACATAGAGGCTGTTTGGTGTTGAGCATTTTCTTTTGATGTATGTCTGTCTGTTTGTCTGTGTTTGAGTCTGTGTTTTGATTGGTTGTTGCTTTTTGAAAACTTAATTTCTGTTCTTTTTAAAATATGTATTTCATTTTATTTTAATTATGAGCATGTGTTTGTGTGTCAGTGGTTTGAGCATGTGAGTGAAGGTTCCAACAGTGGACAGAAGTAGGCATCTGGTCTGCTTCTGGAGTTAAGGCAATTATGACCCGCCTGATATAAGTGCTGGGAAATCATTCTGACTCCTCTATAAGAGGCTCCATTTCTTCAGATCTTTATTTTATATTCTTTATATAAGATATGTATAACATGTAGAATGATGCTTATACATGTATCTATAAATTAATCATAAATATTAAGTAACATTATTTAGCAACTTTAATTTTAAAATGTTTTCTTCAGCCATATACAGTTCTTATATACAATGTGTTATCATTTTTTGTATGTGTGTGTGTTATCCCCTATGTGAAAGCCAGAGAGTGTTTTAAAATGACTTTGTTAAAAAATGAGGAGAAAAAAGCAATTATTTGTCTTTCTTGAAATTCTGTTTTTTGTCATTGTCAAAATGTGACCACAGTAGGAGGCTTGGAGAAAGTGCTTTGAGTGAGGGATAAGTGCTTGAAATTGAGGTTTTGAATTCTATAGTTCAGCTCTTACTTCTCATTAACTCTTATTTCTAAGAGTCAGGTGAGAGAGAGTGGAAAATTGTTTCTTAGTTTCTCAAGATTTGAACATAGAGTTAACTTGTGAGCTATTTCTCTCCCATGTATGTTTAAGAAAGACTTGGAAACCTGTGTCTACGTACAAAGCTTAGCTGTGTAAGAGTAATATCCACAGCATCATCCCTCCCAGGGAACTTGTAAGAAGTCATCCAAATATAAGTATTTTGTGAATGAGTAAACAGACTATGCCCTATCCATTGATGGGATGCTATTTAGCCTTAGGAAGGCATGGAATACTGTTGAATATTGAAAGTAGTAGTGATCTTGTGGGAGAAAATATGCACAAAGACAGCAAGGTCCCATATTACATGATTCCAGTTATAAAAATATTCATAACTGGTGATTCTGCAGAGAATGTGCATAATAGGTAGAAGACTGGTTTCCAGGGCTGTCTCTGGGTAAAACTATAGGAGACTGAGAAAGGAGAAGGGGTTTCTTAAAGGGCCATAACTTTTTTCAGAAGTCAGTTTATGAGGGTAGTATCTCTCAGAATACTAAAAGCAACTGACATATTTTTTAAATGGTGAATTTTAGTCTATGTGAATTTTCTCATTTTATTTCAAATTTATAAACATGATTTGGGTTCTACATTCTTTTCAAAGGAACATAAAGTTGCTTAATTCTAAAGCAATGTTATGAATAATCCCAAGTGCTCAAAATCTAAGCTGTAGTAAGATTTTAAAAACATGAAAATAATAGAGTTGTGCATTGGTTAAGCATGGCTGTTGTTTGGTTTTGTAGCGACAACTCCTTCCCCGGGTCATACATTTCTGAGCACAGACTGGAGATTCACTTTAGTTGGAAAAAGTAGAACAACTGTGGAGGTGCCCATTTAATTAAGAGCTACTTCTGTAATAGAAAGCAAAATTCAGAATACTGCTTGGATCAAGAACACAATAATAGCCATAAGGATAGATGAGATCATCTACAACCACAAAATAGCAAGGGTATACCTTAGCTGGAGAGTGTATTAGCTGTGGGCTTGTTCTGCAGCTAGGTTTTGAGTATCATTGCTTGTCAGGTAGTACTGCTGCCATTTCTCTTTAAAGTAATTTTCAAGTTAGAAATAACCCATAGAATTTAGGTTCAGGCAAATTTTTTGGTGGGATTCATACTTACTCAAATGCTAGTCATTCATTGTTCAGAAAATTACTAAACTCATTAGTACTTGATTCCTGGTACTGTTGCCAGATCTAAATGGTATAGAAAGTGGGTGAGTTTATAATATTCAGATGGAAACAATATTCTCTGTTGATCCTCTGTGTTACTAGTCACTGGTCCAACAAATCCAAATAAGAATTGTGGCTTTTCTTTTGCAAATCCTTATGTTGTTCAAATTTCTTACTTATTAAATAACTATGATTATTTTAATGGGTACTAGAACTTCTCTGTTAGTTTCCCTTCCAGTCTTAGGAAAGGTCCAACTACAGCCCCAAAAAACACTTTTGGTTAGGATGCTGACAAGTTAGCGTCTGTCAGTTCTCCTTTCACCCCCGCTGAGATGGTTGAGAACATACTATTTATTCTCCCTCTTTTTATATCTTAGCCATTTTTTTAGAAGACCGAGTCCTGTTTTAAATTTCTTCCCTAGAGAGATTTGAACAATGTTCAAAACCTATAATAGAAACGATTGAATTATTACAGCATACCAAGCATTTGACATTTATGGTGTATGGGTCAAGACTTACTCAGGATTAACTAATGTGCCTTGATGGTTGCACTTTGTTCCTTTCTAGCCTTGGGTCTCCAATGTCTAGTGCAATAGCTTCATTTCTGGAGCCATGTAGCAGATGGCTGGCTTTTCACTTTCAGACAGACATTATCTTTGAAAAGGAATACTAAAGATACTAAGTAATACTTCCAGATTTTCTTTCAGTTTGCATAACACATTTTCATTTCTCTCAAAAACATTTTTATTTGGTAAAGAAACTGAAGGATAATGAACATGATTGCAGTTCACAGGGTAGTTTTCTGCCTGGAGGGATCTGAGGCTCTTAAATCATAACAGAGCTGTGGACTCCAGAATGCTGAATGAAGACTACTCCACGGCTAACTGGCAATGGAAAATGCTCTTGGTGTCTGGGATGTGAGGAATGGACTTACTATTACAAAACTCTCCTCACTCCAGAACAAAGGAGCAATGAAGCAATGAAGTCATCTAGACTGACTTGCTGCAACCTTAAGACATTAAAAAAATATCAAAAGCCATTAGAGTTCTAACTTCTTTGAAAGATTCAGCCCCTGACTAGGAAATGAAGTCTCCTTTGATGGAAATTGAAAAAATGTTTATTTTTTTTTCCTTTGCTTTATGTGTATGTGTATGTATGGTATGTGTACGTGTATGTATGTTGGCCGGGTGCTCAGCTGTGATTCAAAAGCTTCAAATATCTCTAAGAAAACAACTACCATGTGAACCACCACCATGTTCATTGTCCTTCAGTCCACATTCTATAGCATATGTGGAGGTCAGGTGACAATCTGGAGTGTCACTTAGAGACCTTGCCTGCCAATGCATATGCCAAACTAGCCATTCCACAATCCTTTGGTTTCCATCATGAAACTGTTTGGGTTTAAATTCTATCTTTTGCACTACTAAGATGGTGACCTTAGGCATCAGGTTTTCATTTCAACCAATGTAACCCACAAGATGTCCCTGGATAGGTCCCAACCAATAATGTAGGGGATGCCTAATCAGGATGTCCCCTATAATCAAATGAATAACCACCCTAAGTGTCATAACAGAACCTACACCCAACAGTGAATGGAGGTAAAGGCAAAGATCCATGGATGAACACTGGGTTGAGCTCCCCTTACAGCTGGAGAGTGGGGATGAAGAGTCTGTATGAGCAAGGAGATAAGGAGTGTGAAGAGGAGTTCCACAGAGATGGCTGCCTGGAGCTCTGGAGAGCACAATGAATCAAGAACAGTCTCTGAGGAACCATAAGACAAAGAGCTAGGCCCTCCAAGGGTAGGCAACTGTCAATTAGCATGGGCAGTATGTAGAGCCTCGAGGGGCAGGATCAGACTGTGTTCCTGTAATAGCTTAGAGCTCATTCCCTGAAGAGGAGTCCCTCACCCAGCCTTGATATTGAGATGAGAAAATAGGACCCGCCTGGAATCGATATTTCATGCTGAGCTGACCCACCTTAGGACTTCCTGCCCTTTTCGGGGAGGCCGAAGGCAGACTGGGCAGGATGGGGAATAGGGAAGGATGGGTGAGCAGGACACATAGAAAAAAAAAAGGACTTTTTTTTAAATAAAAAATAATGGAAATACTACTAACCGATAACATTCTGGTATTAAATGAGAACATGCAAAGCTTAGAAATACACACTGAATGTGGACATTGACTCTCTGTTAAGTGTCCTTTGCCACATTCATGTGACAATGTCAGAGCATATACTGAAAAATGCTCCTACGAGTCTGAGAGGTAGCTAGGGGCAAGACACTCATTGAATTAGACGTTTCTCATATAATAAATGAAGCCACACTACTTTTGTCTAGAATCTGTCCTCTGTTGGTAGGGAGATGGTGACCTTAGGCAAGACCTTAGTTTCCTCCTTTCTAACATGGGAAGCACATTTATTGACCCATTGTTTAACTGGATGGGGCTCATTGGGATAAAAGCCATTTGTAAAAATAACACTATAGAAACACTACTGTCTTTTATTTGAACTACCATTAAAGTGTATAATAAAATCTTTAGACAGAGCTTAGAGATGCTATAAAAGCAGAAAGTGCCAGTGCACCTCTAAAACAGGTTGCTATGAACAGAAGAGAAAAACATTGGTGTTTGCTTGAAGTTGAGTGGGACTAGGAAAGTTGATCCTCCTCTGGATAGATTTTTCAATAGGCACAACTTTAGAGGATTAGGTATGAATCAGATTCCAACGTATTGGAATCAATGGCATTTGACCTGGGGGGAAGTTCAGAGAACAGTCTCTAAGAGTCAGTTCTTTCCCAGAGATTCTGTTTCCTTGGTAACTGGTTGATTTCACTGTTTTCCTAGTTTAAGGAAAGTGCATTTTTAACAGGCTAGTAAAACATTTAGGATTAATCAAAGCAAATGTGTTGACTGATTATGAGGGGTAGGACTTACAAAGTTAAATCACTTTCCAATATTCCTCCCAGAGGAGAGTTTAGCTTTTTTCAGATCCAACTGCTGGTACCATAGTCAATCTTTTTTCTATTCTTAGTTAATTGTTTGAATGTCAACACAGAAATGGCTTTAACTCTACATGAGAGGGGAATTTAAAGCCATCATTTTCTATTTAAAAGTATTTTAAACATTTGTTAACATGAACTCTTACTAGAGGGACTGGGGGCGGGGGATGGGTATCAATCACTAAGTCAGTGTATGAGGATATCTTTCAAGCCCAATGAACTTTATTAAGTGTTGAACTCCACTGAATATTTTAAGCATGATATCTTTATTGCTTTCTCCATTCTATATTAATTTTAACTACTTTAAAATTCACCAAGACTTCATTTCAACCAGAGAGTTTCTGTCATGAATTTGGAGATGATGCCAATGAGTTTCTATTTTTAGTAAGGAATTTTAGTAGTGGAGAAGTTACAAATTCATTGAGCTATTGAACTTTATCCTTTTGATAAGGCAAAGTGATAATAGATATCAAAATATCATTATCAATACCTCAAGCAAGCCACAGGCTAATAAACATACAAAGTCTTTTATTTAAAACAAGGAATACACAGATAAAATCACAAATACTCATGATCACTGAGGATTTATGCTTATTATTATGACCATGAGAGACCGTAGTAATTTGAATTGCCTTTGAAATAATCAAAAACATATTAAATCATCGTAAGCATCTTTTAGTGTCACATAGCATAGTATTTGAGAATTGATTTTTTGGATATGGTACACTTTTTATTACCCAGAATTAGAAAACCTGCTAGCTTTTAAATGGTTTTATATGATTTGTTCTGCAGAATTTTGTCATCAACGTATAAAGCTGGAACTATCTCTTCTTAGAAAAATAATTTGGAAGTGTTTGCAATCCTGATTTCTTGCAAAAGCTTTTCTAAAACATCTGTACAGTGAAAATATCTATTTATTTTATAAAATAAGAGACCAGAGAATCATGTAGAAAAGAAAGAAAAAATTACTTCCATGAATGAAAATGAGAAATAGCTCACATGTAAACTCATTTCCTTACATATTCATTGTTACCTTGACACTTGTTATGAATTGATTATTGATTTGCATGTGTGTATGTATATGGTACAACTATGCATGATTATAGACACACAGACACACCCCCTACGCTAGCTGACATTTCTCTGTCTAAAGGTCATTTCTCTAGTAATACTCTTTTTTTAAATTATGAATAAAGTCTCATTTTTTAATCCATGTATCCCCTTGTTCAAACTCATTCCCCCCTCCTTCCCCCAGTTACTCTCTCTTCTCCGGCTTTTGGCTAAGATCAAGTGTAGTAATACCCTTTTTTAAAAATAAAAGGATTTTGTGTGTGTATGTGTGTATGCATTTGTGTAGGGGCACAAAGGCCAACAGTTGCGGGACCTTGTTCTATCAAAAACCTGCCTGTTCTTTGAAGTCAGGGTCTCTTACAAAACCTGAAGCTTACATATTTTGGGGGGATGTTGGTTGGCAGTTGCCAAGCTTCAGCAATCCTCTAATCTCCTCCCCTTTGAGGCTGGGGTTATTGGTGTATACAGGACTATGGTAGATATTCATATGGGTGTTGGGAACTGATTTTCCAACTCTAGTAGGATTCATGATCCATGGGAAGGCCAGTTACTTTCAATATCTGATTATTTGTCTTTGTGGGACAAGGCTATTAATGGGTCATGTGAAATAGGCACTGTGGGTGCTTTCCCTATGCTGCAAATAACTTTGAGAAAAAAAAATCAAGAACAAAGCAATGCCAATGTGGGGAGGGGGACTTATATCTGTCCATATCTTTATCACTGACTTAAGATGTCAGCACACAATATCTCTGTCTCTGTTGAGTTATAAGAGAAAAGTGATTTTAGTGAAAGAAGAAAGGAAACCTTAACTGCATAGCAAAATCCCAGGTGCTCTGCTAATCTGCCACAATGGAATGGTCCATACTCTTTGTGGTGAAATCTCCTTGAGATGCTAATGAGTAACTTCTACTTTCTTGGTTCTGTAAACATGAACTCATATCCCAAATAGATTTTATTAATTATATTTAGCTATACCTGTTAAGTTATCAATATCTTTAGATTCATGTGGTGTTTAAACATTATATCTTCAGTTATTTGGGAATATTTTGATGACAATTGTGGTTTATGGTATGTGTGAGTACATTCTCAATGTAATTTAACTAGTTCAATTCACTCAACCTCATGTTCATATGTTCAGTTATAGTTGTAATAAAAATGACTAAAGAAGTATTAATAAATTTTACAATATTTATATTAATAAAAATATACTTAGTTGAAAGGTATGGCTTTTGATTTTTTTCATTAACTTTAGAGAAAGTAAGATTCAATGATCTTCTTACAATAAAATATTGCTGTCAATGTAAGCTCTCTTAGGTTAATAACTGCATATTAGATGTAAGCATGTTGCTTGCTAGTTATTTGGGTTTGAATATGTAACCTCTTTATATTCTACTTAGCTTTAACTGTCAAGTTGACGCAACCTAGAGTCATCTGAGAATGTGAGGATTGTAATGATTTGTTGTCAACTAGAGACAATCTAGGGTCATCTCGGAAGAAGGAATCTCAGTGGAGAAAATGTATCTATAAGATCAGTTTTCAGGTGAGTCTGTAGGGCATTTTGTTAATGGATGATCAATGTGGACACTGTGGGTAGTGCCACCTCTGGGCAAGTGTGGTGTTTTGTATAAGAAAACAGGCTGAGCAAGTCAAGGAGAAGCCAGGAAGTGATGTTTCTGCATGGCCACTGCTTTGATTCCTGCTTCCAGGCTTCTGCCCTGACTTCCCTCAGTGATGGGACTTGTAAGTCAAATAAAGCCCTTTTCCTTACAAGGTGCTTTTGGTTCAAAGGTTGTACTACAATAACAGGAGAAATCAGAATACCAGGTCTCGTCTAAAGATTATTAATTTGATGCTTAGTCTTGGTTGTCAACTTGATCAAGAATCAAATAACATGCGAAGGATCATAAGTTAAGGCCAGTCTGAGCTGCAGCTTTTAGTTGATTCCCAGATCTAATCAAGCTGACAAGCAGGAATGCTGACATATTAAAGAGTTTTAAGGATTCATTGACTTAAATGTGAAGTACATTTAATCATGCCTGGTACAGGGTGAAACTCTCAGTAAAGGTGAGCTGCTGATATCACCATCTACTCAGATTAGCCTCTGAAGTTTGCTTCACTTAGGTTAGTCTTTCAAATGTACTGTTGGGTGTGTCTCTGTTATAATTATTTCTCTAATACAATCAGCTCATTTACAGTTTTAATGCTTCATTGATGTATCTGTTGTGCTTTACTTATTTTCAAAAATAAATTTGAGACACTTCAAGCAATCTAAAATAACCTGGAAGCTATGTGAGTAATATCTAGTAAGTGAATAAATAAAGGGCAAAAGAATGATTTTATCGGGACCTATATTGAGTAGAGCTTTGAATTTGTTCTGATTGGTGAAGAACAAAAGGAACAAAAGCACAGAAGGAATTATATTGATTTACATTTTTAAGAAGCATGTTGATGTTTGAGCTCATTCTCCTCTTGTACTGGTGTCTAAAAGAGATGTCTTGCCAATGCACAAGGCTGGTATAATCCTTAAGATTTTTTTTTAATGTCTTTTATTTTTTATCAACTTTACTGAAAAACAGTAAAAAGTCTTAAGTACTGAATTTCACCATAAGGTGGTTTCTTTTCACTAGTTTTTAATAAACTGAAAGTAATTTTAATTTGATAGACCTGATTTTTTTTGCAAAATTATTCATTTTATTGTTACTTTCACATTAATTACAATCATTTTTAAACAAATTATCATTTCTTTTGTTCTTTAATTTTTTGAATATGTTCTTCCCTAAGATAAATTACTAATATTAGATTACTGTGCAGACAGTATGAACTGATTGATTTTTGTGTCTAATTTTTTTTTAAAGTTGTCTTCCCTTTTTGTGATGGAACACATCACTGGAACAGCTCTTACTTGTCAAGTAAAATTACTGTGATTTTTTACTCATAGATATATCTGGATAGAATGGAGGCAGATGAGATATTTTCTTGATTTCACTTAGAAGAAAGGGTTATTCGGAAATGTGGGGTCTTGAAAAACCTGAATTTATGAAGAAGTTTAAAGGCATTGGTTTAGATGTTGATGATTCTTTAGAAATATTAAAAACTTGATTTGATATTTAATATTTTTATTTTTAGATGTTTTAAGGTTTTAAAATGGATTTGCATGTATGTACATCTGTGTAGGGGAAAATGCATGTGACTGTGGTAGTCACTGGAGATCAGATAGATGTCTTGGACCTTTCTGGACCTAGATTATAGGTACTCCTCAGCTATATGGTTTGGGTGCTGGAAATTGAATTTTTCACACTCTGCAAGAGAAAGATGTGTTGTTCCCTAACTGAGCCATGTCTCCAACACCAAAATTTAATTTCTTTTTTAAATCTCATATAATAAATTCCAACCTCAGTCTCCCTCCCTCCACTACTCCTAACCCACTCACCTTCCCCCGCCCACAGACTCACTCCTCCTGTTTCCCTTCAGAAAAGAGCAGGCTTCCCAGTTAGCTGAGCACAGTATAATAAGATGCAGTAAGAATCGGCACAAATCCTCATATCAAGGCCGGATGAGGCACCTGAGAAAAAGAATCCCAAGAGGCAAAAGAGTCAGAAACATGCACCTGCCAGTGTCAGGAGTCCCACAAACACCCTAAGCTAAGCAAGCACAGCACATATGCAGAGGACCTAGAGCAGATCCAGGCAGGCTCAATGATTGCCACTTCAGTCTTTGTGAGCCCCTATGAACCCCTCTTAGTTGACTCTGGGAGCTGTGTTCTCCTGGTTTCCTTGACCTCTCTAGCTTCTACAATCCTTCTTTCCCCTCTTTGGCAGGGTTCCTTAAACTCTACTTATTTTGCATGTTCTCATCAGCTGCCAGAGGAAGCCTCTCTGCTGATAATAGTGCTAATAACTGATTGAGTATAGCAGAATACAAAATTTGATTTTTTTAATCTTAAAAATTATGATAGAAAAGAAAAAATTTAACACTGGTCAATGAAGAAATTAGGAAAAGGCAGAAGGTGTGGTGCTATTCCATGTAAAGTTCCCAGTATTTAAAATGAGAAAACTGGGAGCTGGGAGCTTATGGATACAAATGCCATGACAAAGAAGAGTTCTTGGGAGACATACATAGTGGATAGCTCCTCCTATCATAGGGGCTTCATCAGCCAAACAGAGGTCTTGGAAGGTTAGGGGCATATTTGTGACATGAGGACTGACCACGATTTTCTGAGCTGAGGGCAGAAAGGTCTAATGATCTCAATTTTGGGGTTTACTGCATCTGAGACCTCACTAAGCACAGGCAATAAAAATGATGGCAGAGAAACTTGCTTCACTGTAAATTTGCCATCTTCAAAGGTTTTCCCCATTTATTAATTAATTTGAATTTCTAAAGAGCCCAGCTCATTACTGTTATTTCACTTTTATGGATAAAAAATATAATGATTTGATGGGTTGTAAATTATTAGAAGTACAATAGATAAAATGTGCAGAAGATGTATATAATGCAGACTTAAATTTTTATTGCCTTTTTCATTTTCTACATCTTAATATTTGTGTGTGTGCATAGTGATTTATAGTGATTTGTGGCTGATTTGTTAACTACACAGGAGCTGGATGCTAGCACCAGGAAGACATCTGTGTATGAGGACACAGGGCAATGTCTGTCAGAAGCATACCTCTGTCTTTATAATCAAGCTTCTTGCATGTCCATATACTTCACAATTGAGTTTTATCTCACTTGGTAGAAAATTAGACCTTGAGCATATTACTTAGTTTTATAAACTACTTTTTTTGAGCATCCAAAAGATATAAAATAGAATAATTGATCTGTTATATGTACAGTGGAATGCAGTTCCTCCTGGGCAAGAAGGATTTTTGTGTCTTTTTCATTTTACAGAATTATTTATTGTTTTGTCTCACATTGCTCCAAAGTTCCCTTCATAATAAAGCTCATTGCTGAGGTAATGAACAGGCCCACTTTTTATGCATAATTCCCTGGGTTCTGCAGAATATTACAATGGTGGTCCTTCTTTCTGACATTGCTCTTTATGTTCTCAAAGCAAACCTGAACTTTCTGTTATACTAGATTTTGTACATCTCTTTAGTTATTTAAGCAGTTACAAGGCAGTACCATAGCCTTTTTTCTGACCATAGATAATACACCTGAGTAGCATTAAACATATCAAAGTAATTGCTTTTGTTTTAATGTTATTATCTAAAATAGAGCACATTGAAAAATAAAATTATATGGGACACTGTAGCCATATCAAATCAAATATCAAAACCCATCTGCTGGAATTTGTTGTGTTTGCTGAAAGCATGTCTCCATAATAAGTATATGGAATTTGCTTTTAGCCTCATTGTAGGGAAGTTCCTTTTGTGAGCTTATGGCTGGTCTGCCTGTCTCTTTATGTTCCAAGTGGAAGACAGCAAACCCAAGCCTTATAGTTCATATTAAAGATGAGTTAAATTATGACAAGTGATTTTTTATATAGAAACTGATCATATAAAACAGATGTAGATCGATGAAAATATAAAGAGCATATTGGTTTTCTACTATGTAATATATTATAGAGAATAATTATACTCCTTGATAAAAACCAATCTCTGTGTTTCAACATTAAACAAATATAAATTTTAAATTAATTAAATTGTGTTAAAAGTAAAATTATTAGATAATTGGAACTATCAGCCCTAACTCTGAACTAGTGCTTTAATATAATGGTGTGTTTGCTAGCATGTATTTTCTGATTGCAGTCTGTCTGATATAATTCTACATATAGAATTCTATATAGCTAACTTATCATACAATGAGGCTAGTCTTTTTTCTTCCATCTCAACAAAAGGAAACTGAAGAATGGAAGAATAGTGCTGAGTAACTTGCTTAAGACCACACTGTAACAGGGATAGAATGCACACTCAGGTATTCTCAACTTATTCCCTGAAACAATACATACAGCCTGTTGTGCCTTTCGGTTCTTCAACACAGTCTTCAATTACAGTCAAAATAACAGCATTATTAATGATACTCTAACACATTGTAATCTCTGAATGACAAACATGTTAACTATTTTTTAGTTTTCTATTAAAATTCATATTTTAGTCATAAACCTCCATGTCTTTGTCATATTGAATGAAAGTTGACTTTATATATCAAGCATGTTTTTAAAGCAGGGCCAATAGATACATTTCTTCCACTGCAGGGAAGTTGTTACTCTGGTCTCTCTTGAAGCTTTGATCTTTCTGTTGTGGGTGTGGATTCAAGACAAGGTCTCAGGTGGCCTGGGTGGGCCAGTAACTGGCATAGAGCAAAGTGACTTTGAAGCCCCAATGCTCCCACTGAATTGATAGGACTGTGATTAGTGCCCCAGGTTAAGAGGTAATAGGATATCAAATCTAGGTCTTTTAGTGTTCTGGCTGAACAATGAACCCACAGAACTACATCTTTGTCTTATGATTGTCACATTATAGAAGAATATGTGCATATGTGGAGATATTTTTTCCCTACCAATAGCAAGAACTGAAGCTCTGTCAACTGAACAAGTTTATTTTAATATAATTTATAGTGAGGAGGCTCTTGAATAGAGGAGATTTCTGAAGAGGATCAGCTTTGGACATAAATGCTATAAGAAACTCCAGTAATTGAGTGAAATCAGTGAAGAAACAAACTATGAAACTATTTCAGTTGATATAAATTTTCTTAATTTGCATCACACTCTTAATTTAGAGAGAAAAATTAGTATTAATTTGTGAATTGCAAAATACTGCAGCTTTTACACCTTAGATAAGTGTGGACTTAGAATCTGACACATGTGTTTATCAGATTTTGTCAACTTGACACGAACTGAAGTCACTAGGGAACAGAATCTCATATGAAAAACTGCTTCTGTCAGATTGGGCAATGGATATGTCCGTGAGGAATTGTCTTGGATAATGATTGGAAGGGCCTACCCCACTGTGGACAGTACCAACTTTAAGCAGAGAAGAAAGGAAAGCCAATCAAACTGTGGAAAGTGATTCACAGGCACTTTTCTTCCCTGCTCTCTACTTCAGTTTCTGCCATGGCTTGCCCTGGCAGTGGACAATAAACTGTACTCTAAACTAAAGCCTTTCCTACTTATATTGCTGTGTTTGTCAGAAGAATATAAAGCAAATGGGGACACAGGGTTTGGAATTTCTAAATTTAAATAACATTTTGGTCATACTTTAGCATTACCCTCATTATTACTTTTTGTTAAAAGGCAGAATCTATTGACAAATAAGATGCTAGTTCAGTTTGATTGTATACTGCCGGAAATGGCTTCAGACTGAACAGGAAATGAATATGGTGAAAGGCATGAATAACAATTGAAGAGGGAGTAGAGACATGTGTAGCAACTCTGTACCTGACTGTAGTTTAACACAAAGAAGTGCTTTACTCATATGAGTCAGAACCTTGATGGATAAGATACAAAATAGAAAATATAAGCACTTGGCTTGATATTATGACCTCTAAAAAGCAGACTGAGAACACTTTATTTTATATATTTTTTTCTTACCATTTACCTTAATCAAATTTTCTAAGGAACTAATTCTATTTATGGGTTTATTTGTCTCTCATACATAAAAAATAATATAGTTGCTGAGTTTATTAATAAACATTTCTTACAAAGAATATTTTGTTTGAAAAAAATAATTATTTTCACTAGTTACTTTCTCAGAATTATTGGCTATCTACTTATGTTTAAGAATACCTAATGCAGTCTTTATACTTTTTTTGTATTCTCTGTGGTAGGTTGATCACTTTTATTTTTCTCTTGAGGTTTTAGTGATGATAATAGTACTTCAAATAATACTTGAAGGTGGTAGAGGCTTTAATTAGAGGAGATCAGATGCCGGTGTGTTGAGGAAAATGTTAATGTGTGTGATTGACAAGAGCATCAGCCAGTCCTGAGTTAGACAGAATAAGCGAGCAAAATAAAAGCAAACACAGCTTCAGAGATTTTATCTGAATGGACATCCACAGCCTGTACGTTTTTGGTGAAATGGGCCTTCTTCACATTTTCAGAGTGATGACATTAACGATAAAACTATAGTGACATCTGAAACAGAATTCTTATTTTCATTCACTCCCTTGCAATATTTTGCATCATCAGACAATTAATGTTATTACTGCTTCTGCTAGTAGTTTAATTTTACTCTTTGCCCTTGTCCTTTGTCTCTTACAAATGGCCTGATATAAAATATAATTTTTACTCTGCTCCAAACTTTGTAATTAGCTATCAATGGCAATATGGTGCTTATATACCACAGGAGTGCTTTCTCTTATGCTTAAAGGATAGTTGATTCTACAAAACAATGTTTTGGTACACTAAAGCATATGGCACATTGTGCACTTTTCCTAGGATTAGCCAAAAATTAATTAAAATGAAAACAAAGACTTAGTGGAAAAAAACTCTTGTATATGAAGACTGAATGCTTATACGTCTACTTCTGTGCCACCCTGTAAGGTGGGGCAGGGATCAGTGAGGCAATGGAATCTTTGGAGTCCTGACTCTTGCTGGGTTCACTGATGCATACAAGCATATCCCTTTATCTAGGCTGCTTTATTAGGTCCTCCCTCATTCCTGGGTTCATCATCTATAACGTTGGCTAGAGTATTCATTGTGATTAAAGTCTTCTGGACATGTTTTCTGTAACAAATAATGTGTCTCTACAAGGAGCTCATTGTACAACTTTTCACATTCCTTTTGGATAAATTTTGTAAAGAAACTACTGGGTCCTGAAATGAAATAGCTTTGCTTCCCCATCGCTAGAATGAAGATTGTTAAATAAAAGTAATCTTTCTAGGAGATTTCTCTCAAATGACTAGTTTTCAGAAGAGAAAGGACTGGATGTGAGTCAACACAACTCTCTTGAACAGTGCTGTTCCTTTTGTTCCTATCCTGACATGGCCTATGCTGAAGTAGGCCATTCTCTTGGCTCACTGGTCCCTGCTATGTCCTGAAAGCACCTACATTTCTAAAGCACCCACAATGTAACCCTATGGTTTAATTAGAAGTATCTACCTGTGTGTCCTGTCTTTCTGGGTTCTTAGTGTGCTAATGATTCCCCTTACCTTTGGCATAAACTGCTGTTGCCTCTGCCTGTTGTCTAAGATGCATAGAACTCTGTATGTTTATGGACACATTCTCTCACTTGTTCAGACCACCTCACAGAGCTTATTCCCCAGATGCTGTTATACAATCTTCCGTGCTTCAATGAATGAAAATGTACCAAAGGAATTACTTTAAATTATATTTTTTTACAAATATTTCTTGATAATCATGAAAATGTGCAAGAATTATCTCTGTCACTAGTACTAGAGTACAGCTCTGGATGTGACCAAAACACTTGAAAGTATAATCATGATGGTGTGATTTTATTTAGTTAACTGTTCCCTTATATTGTATCTCCATCCTGTGTTTACTTAGTAAGCCATGGTAGAAGAGTCCACTATTTATTTTCTTTTACAGATTGGGCAAAAAGATGATAGATAAATCCCTCAAGTCAGACAGGGACTAGCAGCTGACACTGCATTTGGAAACTCAGAACTCACTCTGGCTAGTGCCTAGCATAGCTCATGCCATGCAGTTATAACTTGGCTATTGATTAATAAATGTCCCGGGGAGCAGGGTTCTCAGCAGTTAGCCAACCCTTTTCACTTTTTGCCCCTAGCCATCATGTTAGCCTTTCAGTAATGGTCTGAATGTGACATTTCCCTGGTTACCCTCAGCTTTCACTTAAAATCCTTCTGATTGCACTCAGTGCCAGCTAGATTCCCTTTTTTCTATCTGCAGCACATGCTTGTCACTTTTCTGCCACACATGCAATGCACACATTTGATTTCTGTGCTTCAAATCCTAATTTCTTTACCCAGATTATTTCTTTTCATTTTCCATGAGCTTTCTGACTCTTTCTTGGGAAACCAACCCTCTGCAAAGCTCCTAGCTTTGTGCTGTCTTTCTTTTGAAAATGTTATTGAAGTAGGAAGTTTTAATTGTTCATAGACCATGGCTATTTTTGCTAATCGCTGAATCCTTACTGCCTCCCAGAGTGAAAATGCTAAAGCTAAAAGTATTCATGCTGTTTATCATTATTTCCACTTGTATCCAACTCTCTGAAGATTTTTGCTTCTCCTCATCTTATTGTATATTCTGCCTCAGCCATTTATCAGGCAGATATCTCTCAAAAAAAGAATCACCAAATACTATGTCTTTAATACTTATTGCTAATTGGATTATTTTAAGGCACATTTAACATTTCTGGTGTCTGGGTCTTACTTTTTGATCAATTAAATCTGAATATGCTTGTGACAGATCCCAAGTATTTGCATATTCTAATACTCTGGGATCAAATGTACAACTAATATTGAGAACTACTTACTTCAGTGGGGAACACCACATAGAAGATTTCTGTGTAAGTGCTCTTTGAAAAACAGATACGTGCATTTCAGAAATGCAAGCCCAGTGTGCATGACAACAGGTGACTTATTGGACGAAAGAACTTCTTTGGAGGCTGAAAGCATTTTCACTGAAGTCTTTTGGAGGAATCTTCATGTTGCTATTGCTCGAGTCTCAAATATTGTGGCTTTCAAAGTTACATACAGGTCCATGTTCCTTTTTATGTATATAGTCAGTTTTTTAATTGAGTAAACATGCCTTTTTTGATGCAAGGAACATACAGGGTTTGTAAGAAATCACCATTCCCATTTGCTTCTCTCTGCAGTTGATGCTCCAGGAGTTACCTAACCGTACTCTCCCTAACCTCATTTACCTGCAGCTAATGTGACTGGGAACTGTAAAAATAAAGATTTGTAAAGGCTTCTGGTAATGGCCAAGGCCCACTAAAAGCTGTTCTTATTTCAATGTAATGAATCATGAGTGTCTAAAGTGGCTTTCTCTGGAGGTATGCTTTTTAAAATCTCTAAGTGGGGGCTAGATATTTGGAAAGGCTAATGTATCAGAACTCTACTATTGAAAACCTCAATTAGAGTTTAAATAAGAGAAATTTAACTTGGGTGTTGTGAATGGCTAAGTGATGATTGAGTGGATTTAAGTGAGGAAAAAGCAATGGTTTTGCCTGAAGGCTTTTAATTTATGTATTGAACATGTGCTCTGTAATCGAATGTACCATTGACCCTTAGTTTGTATTCAGGAAGTAGGTGATATTTGCTTTACACAAATTTGCCCTTAACAGTGAAGCACATGACTATCAACAAAATATGCTAAAGGAGAGTAAGTAGACTTCCTTTCCTTAGTATATGTTTTCTTAGACAACAAAAGAAGAAAGGTCACTTTTTAAAAATTTATTTACTGATTTCAAGCTTTTCCCATCATTGATCAGAGCCCATTTTACTAGATTGTACCATAAACACTTAAATTCCTACTAGAGAAGATGACAAGTAGCTTAAGAAGAATTCATTGAAACAAGTGAGAGGAAGACAGTAATAAAACCTTGAGAGTCAGCTAGCAGCAGGTTTAAGGATTCTGTCATGCTGCTGCTTTGAGAGAATTCCATCACCAGAAATACAGGAGTTTAACTTGTGTCTGTCTGTTCATTCTCCTTTGAAGATGTGGTAAACATATCTACACCTACAAGTCAGGTGCTCAGTTAATCAGTATGTAGTGGAATTATGTGTTACATTGTAAATAATTGTCCCACCTAGGAGTTTAATAAAAACGTTGACTGGCTGAAGGCAGACAGGAAGTATTGGCAGGGCTACCAGGCTAAGAAAACTCTGGGAACATGTCAGAACAGACACAGACACTGCCGTGATTCCAGGAGAAAATGCAGAGGAAAGAAGTTGAAATGCTGCTGTGAGAAAATGTACCGAGCCATGGCTGAACAAGATGGTTTGAGTTCAGATAAGGGAGTTAGCAAGTTAAATGCCTAGGCCGTAGGTCAATCGGCATAAAATTAATGTAAGCATCATGTGTCTCAGTTTGACTGGGAGTGTTTCTGCTGGACTGCCAGACTGCTGGTCAAACCTCTGGTCTAGACCGGAAAGTCTGGACCAGAAACCTAATACAACATCAGTACTCACATCTGAGTAGCTCATTCACTAGTATGTTCTGTGGGCTTTCTATTTACATCTATATTCCGGGTTTTTTATAGTGCTCCTTTGGTTTTCAAAACCCCCCTTGTAATTTGGTAATTTGTATGGTCACTTTCCTTGGAAGAAATATATCATCTTCTTAATGTCCTGGGATGTAGCTTTTTGGACAAGTTGTGACACATGAATGGGACCCTTGATTTGGAATGGATTGTAATCTCCATGACTGACTATCTAGCAGTTTCAACTGGTGAGAAATGATATACATATCTCTTTAGCAAGGAGGGTGGTTTTATTCGAGGTCCAGAACCAGACATGGAAGAACTATGTCATCAACTTGCCAGTTAAATCTGAAAATGTCTATAAATTCTAAGTTCTTTGGAAACTAAAAGTTCTAGCATGAGTAACATATGATCCAGGCCAAAGCAGAAGTGTCATACAAGTCCATTTAGGAAGACTTCATAAAATAGCTATGTGAACCCTCAGTAATCTATAAGATGATGGTGGGCAGTGTGTAAAGATGATATATACCACCTAAAATTTTGTTACAATAATACCCTAGCATCCAAGTCAAGGAATGAATGAGTGGTAAGACAGGATTAGCATCAATTTTACAGTATTAAATTCTTTATCATGACTCAGTATGCCTTTA
Organism: Sigmodon hispidus; assembly: GCA_004025045.1. Classification (NCBI taxonomy): domain Eukaryota; kingdom Metazoa; phylum Chordata; class Mammalia; order Rodentia; family Cricetidae; genus Sigmodon; species Sigmodon hispidus. The sequence goes on from PVIH01000704.1 coordinate 36,601, forward strand.
GCAATCCACTGAATCTCACAGATTCTGTTTCCTTTTGTAAATACTGGATTAGTAATATACCTGAAAACATTCACCACAGCATGTATTTCTATGTGAATTCCTTCAATCTGCCATTAAGAACAGCATCATGACACCAAAATTTAGTTGATGTTTCAGTTTATCAAGGCATATTTCAGTTAATATGAAAATGAGTTTCAAGAGACCCTTTCAGAAACCAAGTACTGGTTGTGTTCTTAGGATTAGATGTTTCTGTTGGAAAGGTGTCAACTTTCAGAGTATAACCAATAATATTCACACACACACATACACACACACACACACACACACACACACACTTATAATCTCTTGTGAATGCTTTTCAAATTTTTACTCTGTACGCTGGGCTGACTGTTAGATTTCTGTAACTTCCAACATCCCATATAACACTCAGCTCATGGCTCAACATCACTGGCTAGATATGTGTATGACCTGTGGCATACATCACTCCTAGGTCATTCAGCTCACAGGGCCTTTACTGTTGTTCTCATTAAAATGTGAAGACCAGAAATGTGAAATTTTCTGATTTTCCCCATCATTTAGGCATTATCATCAAGAACATATAAATTTCATGAAAATAGTATTTTGGATTTTCTTTCTTATTGTAATTTCCAGGGTTAGTAGGTAGTACTCTGTTTTTATCTGTGAAAGGAAAGATAAGGAGGAGCTGAAGAAAAGTGGAGGAAGAGAGTGGATGGAAAGATAAGGTAAAGGGAACTTTTTTGCCTATGTAACCTGGTAAATGATTTGGAGAATCAAAGGAAATGTAAACAAATAAGATCCATTTGCGTGTTCCAAACACTTGGAAGGACTAGTGTGTTCTCAGCACTGGGAAAGGCTCTGCATTCTTCTCTTGCACAACATAGCTTCACTCTGTGCTCCGCAATGCCTTTGATAGTGTGTACTTTGGTGTAGTTCTGCGACTTTGGTATTGGTTCACTCTCCTTTCTCTGTGTGGTAAGAATGGACTGAGCTATCTACCAGTGTATTTCCAGGAAATCATCCAACCAACGCTTTCGCTCAACTAGGGCATGTTTAACTCCTGTCCGAGATTCATGTTTGAGGAAAGGCTCCACGATAACCATTTTCTACCTACTTTTAGTATGACTGGAAGGTTCCAGAAATAAAGCCATAAATGGAGTGGCATTCTTGTCACTGGGGTTTCTATTCAATTGCTCTACAATCAAAATACATCTTCCAAAATCAGAAAGCAGTATTATAGATTCTTCTCACAGAAATCAACCTCTTCTGATTGTAGAAAAGGGGAATTTCTCTTATGGCAGAATTCTACCCTCCTGTTCTTATTTGATTGATTCATTTCTCACACTTGAGTTTCTCTGTAAAGTGTTCGAAATTGACTATTTTCTGTGAATACTTGTCAGCTTTAGAAAGTGAGAGAAAGAAAGTAAAGGAAGGAACAAGGGAGAGATGGAGGAAGGGGAAAGAAAAGAAAAGAGGAAAGAGGAAGGCGAGCAGATAAGGGAGAGAGAGCCAAAAGAAGGGAGGGAACCAGAGGGAGGAAAGAAAAGAAAAGAACAAAAGAGGGGGGGAGGGAAGAAATGCAGTGAATCAGAAAAAAAGGAAGGGAGGGGAGAATGGAAAGAAGGAAATAAGAAGAGAGGAAGGAACTTACTTTTATATCTAAGCATCAGTACTTTCTATAGAGTCAAATCTACCAACATCAAGGTGATAGAAAGATTAACAAATGTATTTGTTTTGGCTGAATCTCTCCTTTAGGCTAGCTTTTAAAATTACATTTTCTGGTTGATTAGGTGTCTTCCCGCAGGATCAGGTGTCAGTGGGCCAGGTTCCTTGAAACGCTTGGGATCTGCATATGTATTCATAGAACAAGAACTCAGTTTAACATACTGATATCCCTTATTAAGGGAGCCAGCTGGAAGCTAAAACCCTGGGCTGAGGCTTATTGCATTTGTTTGCTGCTTACTCCCCCCTTCACATGAGACACTGGCCATCACTAAAATTGTATCTTCATTGGCTGTGCCCAAGGGACTGAAAACTTTTCTATTCCTTAAAAATCTGTATTCATTTCTTTTGGACTCTTGTAATTTTACTGCATAATTAACAATGATTCTCAACACTGTCATCCTCTTGACGGATCTAACTCGGAGCATCTGGTGTTATTTAGCCAAGAGCCTAGTTTTATTCTCCCAGTACAAAAGGGTTCTGATTAATTCATCAGCCCTCAACCTGAATAATACATTAAAGATAAACTTCAATGCTTAGTTAAAAACAAAGAAAAAGGTTTGGGAGGTGTGGATATAGAATATGGAGTTTCCCAGTAATAGAAATGTAAAAACTAGAAAGTTTTACTACCTACAGTGAGTCAAGGAATTTCAATATGTAGAATAGCCTATTAAAAGTCTGTAATTTAGCTGTAAGCCACAGAGTGAGCCTTAGTTCACACCTGTGGACCTCCTCTCTGTTCCTTTTATACTGATTGACTTTGTATAGTCCTGTTCAATCCCTTGATCACTTGTTCTGTGAACAGGAAAGACTCAAGAATACAACACATCAGTGAGACTATGGATTGTAAATTCTGTGTGAAACTTGTGTATTGCTTTCTCTGTTGTGCGTATATTTCTAGATGGAGTCCCCAATGCTGCTTGAAACTTGTTAGTCTCTTCGCAAGCCACTAATTAGAGACTAACAGTCCTATACACAGAGTTGGGCAATAGCAGCTGCCCAGACCAAGGGCATGGGCCCAGCTGCAGATGACACTTTGACCTCAGGAGATGTCATGAGAAAGGACAAGATGAAGGAAAGACAATATAAGTATGCTGAATTAATAATCTTCCCACACTGAGTGAAGTGTGTGGAGGAGCAGGATACCACTGAGGGAGATGAATGCAAAGGGAGCCCAAGTTAGTGTTTACAATTTTAAATGTCAGAAGGACAAATGTGAATATAAAAGCAGGATCAACATTTTTTTTATTTTCAAAATATGTGTGTTTCTGTGTGTGTACACATATGCCCACACATGCATGCATGCTCAAGTGTAGGGGTTCATGCATTCATAAGTGCACATGCAGAGGACAGAGAAAGCATTCAGCTGTCTTTCTCTATTGCCCTCCACTTTTTCCTGAGAAACAAAGTTTCTCACTGAAGAACAATCTCATTGTTTTGGGTAGTCTGGCTGTGAAGCAAGTCCACAGAAACTTCCTGTCTCCACCCCTCAGTGTATTGTTACAGGTGCCTTTAGATAGATTATGTTCAGCGTTTTACAGGTGCCAGGGCTCTGAGCTCTGACATTCATTCTCACAAAACAAGTGTTTTTCCTCACTAAATCATCTCCCCAGCTCTAAAATCAATTTCTGCAAAACTATTTATAGAGCAATTTTCTAATTATCAAAAGAATGCATTGGTCATTGTATGAAATTAACACAATTTCAGGCAGAAAGGTACAAGTAAATAAGGGCACAGCTTAACCTATCAGACATATGTTAGGCAGTCTTCCATTAAAAAGAGTTGAACTACATGGTACACACATCTTGACATTACCTACAGAAATTTTGTTTTGCTTTTAATTACTTCTTCTTAATTCTAGAGTCTACATAATACAGAACCAGATGGCTTTGTCTCTAAAATCTTATAAATCCAAATGTGGAGTTACTATCATAATTTAGAGTTCATTTGAGAGAGATCACACCTTTTCTCCTTAATGATCTTTCTTGCACTTTTTCCTAATAGTAGACTCAGAGTATTGTAGATTCTCCAGGGAATCTGATCCTAATTTATGATTGCATTTCCTGCAAGGTTTATACATTCCAGCAGTTAATATGGAAATTTGGAGACCCAAATGACCTCTTCCCTGGAATCAAATCCCTTCCTGTATTCTACTCCTTTGTTTTCTGTTGCTGTGATATGTGTCTCCTTGTACACACTCTGATATGCATAAAACAGATTTCAGTGCCATTTGTAAAATATTTCAGTGATTTTATTTTTCACCCATTTTTTCTGATCTGCAGTTTGATCTCTATAGACCATTGTCCTTTTGATCCTTTTATCTTCTTTTATCATGAAAGTACAATGAAAATATATTTGTGAATACATTGCTATCAGGATTAATAAATAATGTGATTTATTTAAACTTTCTTTTCAACACTAATTTTTTCTTATTTTGAAATAATCAAAAGATTGGTATGACTTTTCAGACTGTTGGCACTCAGGAACTCAGAATAATGTGTCTGGTGAGTTATATTGGCTCTCTTCCCTCTCTATGGAGAATTGAGGATAAGCTGAATTGAAAAGTAGAATGCATGACTGGGTCTGAAGTTGGTCATGCCTTGTAAGATTCTACAGATACCGACTTCAAGTCTGATATTATAGACTCTGAAATTACCTCCCAGTTGAATAACAACAATATCGGGAAAGGTCAGATCCATTGAACTGACCTTTTTATTCTACTTGGTGGTGGCAGCTAGAATTTTCTACTTGTAGTGAAATGGTGGGGGGGGCACGTAAAGACTTCACAGTCTTCTTATAAGAACTACAACAATCAATTAAATTCAGTTTCCCAGGACCTTTGTAGACATCAGGTGTTTTGAATCAGAATCTCAGTGTTTGAGGCATATATATCTTATACACATTTATGCTTATAACTATTCTCAAACAGAAATCTGATTGATTTGATTCTTCCAGTTGTGGTATTGCAGGGTAAAGTCCAGTGCTTTCAATTAGTAACCACTGCCCTTTTTCAAAGTCCAACATCCATTCCTCATTCAGGCTTCAGGAGCTAAAGCTCTTTAAATGTTCATGTGTCTCTGCTCCTAACTCCTTCTTTTGTGGTGCACCAGCTTTGCATGTGTTCCCAGAGCCCGATGTTATCTATGTTGTCCCCTGTGCAGCATGGCTACACTTGTGTTTAGTTTCTGTGTTTCCCTTAAAAATAAGAATGATCATTTCTTTAAAGCAAGGCCTATTTCACATTTATTGATATAAAAAATTGTCATGGTAGTTTCTTAAAAGCAGCATACATTTCACATCTTTATCTATATCATATATTGATCTATATCATGCATGTCTGTCTACCTACCTCCATTTAGGGGTGGGCTGAATGCAGAAGAATTTATCTGCATGCCACATCTTAGGGTAAAAATGTTGAAGTGCTCCAATATTAGTCACACTTGTTACATTGTGTCCTCTCTTTTTTTTTCTCTCCACTTGTTTCTATCTCTTCAGCTTTCTCTGTAATAATTGATGACTAAGTCAGCTCTGGGTTAGATAAGATTGAGGTTGAGAGGTAGTGCACAAAGCAGTGGGCAAATACTGAAAACAAAGGGTCAAATATGAATGATCCAATTATTTCATTATATATAGTTTTCCATGTTAGATATTTCCTCTTCCTGCTCATCCTTCTCCTGCTCCTCCTCCTTCTAGTCCTCTTCCCGTTCTCTTCCTCTGTCTCTCTCTCTTTTTTTTTTTTTTAAATAAGATGGGGAAAATGTGAGAAAATAATCAATGATTTTTCCACTGCAGGTGACCTACAGGTGACAGTGTCTGAAGTTGACATTTGAAAGAGAATATAAAAACGGCTGATGTGTGGAATTCCTACATTTTTTGGAACATTTGTAGTAAAATGCAGATATCATTACTAAAAACCCAGAGACAATGAGGATCAAGCTTTTAAAGAACCAGTTTAATTCATTTCAAAGAGTATTTATTGGCCCAAAGACATGTCCTTGTCTTTCTTCATTAGGACTTTTAATGTATGAGAGAATCTTTGTGAATACGTTTACTGTACAAGGGAAGAAATACATTGAATATAAAATATCACCATTGAGCCCAGAGTTGCAATGCATAGCAAAGATTATAGTCACTTTTTTTTAATGGAAGTTATGAGATTGAAGTGCCTGGTAGCAATGGTGCTGGGTTGAGACCAAAAGGAGTATCTCAAAGGCTGTGATAACTAGAGGAAGCCAAAAAGAAAATAAATGCCTTATAAGTTTTGGATCATGAAAGGAAAGGGTGAAACTCAGCACTGTGACTGCTAGGAAGTTAAGTTGTTTAAAGAAAATTAGAAACACTGTATTGCTTCGGGTTCTGCACAGTTTGTATCATTGCAGTGGCATACTTTCTGTTTCCCTCAAGTCTGTGTGAAAAGAGCATCATTTCCTCTCATAAGACAAAATGAATCATTTAATGGCAAAACCAACATTAAATCTTCCAACAGAAAGTCAGCATTCTGTTTGTAAAACTGTATCAGAGAAGACCTGTTAAAATATCCTTCCTAATTCTTCCTTCCTGAGGACATGGTTTTTTTTTTTTTTTTTTTTTTTTTTTTTTTTTTTTTTTTTTTTTTTTTTTTTTTTTTTTTTTTTTTTTTTTTTTTTTTTTTTTTTTTTTTTTTTTTTTCCTTTCCCTTGATACTTTTTCTGCCCGGCCTAGATTTTAATGACTGAGTGCTAGAAATATTCTCTTGGTTTCAAATTGGCTTGTCTCAAAGGATTTTCCTTTTTTTTTTCTTTTCTTTTTCTTGTCCCGAAAAGGATTTCTTTGCTTGATTTAATTCTATATTTAAAGGGAGACAGAAGATGAAGAGGACCAAATTAGAAGACTGAGTCTTTGAGTTAAGTTCAGAAATCTAGTTCAAATATTTTAACAAGCTTTATGTTAGGATAACCATAGAATCTATAACATCAGAGTTCTTGTCCACTGGAATTGCACCAGTGTTTAATAGTCTGTCATCATTGCACCATGGGTAAAAATGGAAATCTGAGTTAAGGTGGGAATGTTTTGTTGTTTTTTTAGAGACAGTGTTTCTCTGTGTAGCTTTAGATAACCTGGAACCAGCTCTGTAGACCAGTCTGGGCTCGAACTCATAGAGATCCACCTGATTCTGACACCCAAGTGTTGGAATTAAAGGCCTATGCTTGATATTGACAGCTCTCCTTCCATTGCAACAGGAAGACACCACTATGCCTCTGGACCCACACAAGTGGAACTCGGGTGGCTTCAAAAAACCCTCACTGACAGCAGGTCCAAATTAGCATAAGCAGAACCTTCCTGAGCTGGGAGAGATGGCTCATTCAATGAAGTGTTTGCAATGAAAACGTTAGTTCAGTCACCTGAAGACAAATAATAAAAGAGCCTTGCATGGTGGCATGTGATTGCAGTTGCAGTGCTAGAGAGGCAGGAAAATATAGGTCCCTGAGGTTTTGGGTTTACTTACTAGTAAGCTAAAGGGAATAAGTGAGCTCCAGATAAAAATGGAAGGGCATAGCTGGAAAATAAAAGTACAAAGTTCCTGAGGAAGATACGTGAGGTTCATTGCTGGTGTTCACATGGGCACATACACATACTCATGCACATATGCACGCACACACACACACTGGTAAGATGAGTAAAGGAGGAGGAGGAAGACAGAGGAGAAGCTTGCCAACCTAGTTCTAGATGTTAGCTGTTCCTCAGTGTTCTTTCTACTTTGAGGGGCTCTTAATTTAATAATTTATAAATGTTTAGTCTTATTCAAGTAGAGCAACATATTTTTGTTTTTCACTCTCCTTGGTTTTGTAGTGACACACATGTTTATTTCCTAAATACCAGGATGAAATTGATTTCACCACATCACAGATAGAGTAAAAGTTATGACTAGAGAATTTAAACCATAGTAGGAGGTTTATATAACTGCCTGGTTTGTCTGAAGCTATTACTTTCTTTGCTCATTCCAAGCATAATTAGAGTGGATATGCTTAAGAGTTCACTGTAGTATTTTTGACTTAATGGCATAAAGAATTTTGGAGACTTTTTTCTTTGTTTGAGATGGTGTCTTCTAGGGCTATGCATCATTATTACAGACTAAGATTTGAAACTAGAACAAAGAATTTTAATTTAGAAAGCTTTATGTTTTCTCGGGCTGGAGAGATGGCTCGGAGGTTAAAAGCACTGACTGTTCTTCCAGAGGTCCTGAGTTCAATTCCCAGCAACCACATGGTAGCTCATAATCATCTATAATGACATCTGGTGCCCTTTTCTGTATATTATGTACATAATAAATAAATTTTTATAAAAGAAAGAGATCTTTATGTTTTCTCAAATGCTTTAAGAGCTATGCTTTTCTGTTTTAGCAAAGTCTGGAAGGTAGACAGGAAAGATAAAGACACTGAGGTACTGAGAGAGTAAGAATAGATACTAAAGAAATTGGGATACATACTGTGTAAGCTCCTACGCCTTTCTCTCTGGCTGTTTAGGGTGATCTTGTCCTTACTTTTCACAGCTGAATTTACATACCTGGATTCTGCAAAAAATCCTATTTGAAGGTAGAAGTGAAAGTATTTAAAAACCATATGTGTAGTAGAAAGAAATTGAACTGAGTTAAGTGTATCTCATTTGCAAAATAAAAATCCCAAATCAAATGAAATTGACTTTTTAACAGCCAAGAATTCTTGCTTTGTAATTAAAAGTCAAAGGATAGAGTTGAGGTGTAGGTCTTACAGAGGTTCATTTGCTGGGTACCTGTAAGGTCCTACGTTTCACCCTCAAAACACAAACAGATGCAAAAGAGGATCAAGACCAAGATGGAGGGGAAGGTGCAGGAGGGAAGGGGAAAGAGAGGAGCATATAAATGATTCACATCAAGAAAGCAGACTGTCTTTAGATTCCTTTTAGTATGGATCTTAAGTCATCAGAAATGCTGTGTCAGCTTCCATTTTGTTTCTAAGTTTGTGTTTCATTTTGTCCTGGATGTTTCAGAAAGGGGGCAGAGGTACCTAAAAGTGATAGAGCACTTGATCCAAACAGCAGAATGAGAGACCCTCTTTCCTATGATTTTAGTCTCAAGTCTTTGAGTGCATTAAATGAGGTCACATGCTATCTTCTGGGTACATCTATTTGTGGGAATAAGCTCAATTGACTATACTGTATTTTTATTGTAGTCTTTTTTCCCTAAGTGTAAATCATTTTTTCCTACACATTTGTTCTGAGTTTGTATTTTCTTTTTGTGTAACAATGACCAAATATGTGTGTGTCTAAGTATCAAAAAGTCTTACATTAAATAATATAATATTGATAATATAATTTTATCAATAACATATTTTAAGTTGATTTATTACTATACTACACCAAATCAAACATTTAATTGATTAAATTTTATATACCCCTGTTGTATGAGGTTTCTGGCCTGTCTGGCCTGTGGTCCAGACCGGATGTCCCACAGTCCAACAGAAACACACAAACATTTACATTAATCTTATGCTGATTGATCTAGGGCCCTGAAATATAACTTGCTAACTCTTAATTCTTAAACTAACCCATGATTCTTATCTTGTTCAGCCATTTGGCTTGGTACCTTTTCTCAGAGCAGCATTTCAACTTCTTTCCTCTGTGTCTGCGGATGTCTCATGGTCTTATCTCCATGGTGTCTCTATGTATTCTCTGTGGCATTTCTGCTCTGCTCTTCCTGTTCCCAGAGTTTTCCCAGTTTGGTAGCTCCACCCACACTTGCTGTCTACTTTCAGCCAATCAGCTCTTTTATTCAACCAGTAGGCGGAACAATTATTTACAATGTAACAACATAATCCCACTACATACCTCCTGGATTTCTATGAGCCTATTTCTCGAGAACAGGCTGATAGAAAATAGGTCTTCTAGATTTCTGGCTTTTGTGAATACCACTCGACCTCCAAAAAGACTTACTAGTGTCCTTAGCTTTTCAGAGTACAATGCTACTGCTTTTAACAAAAGGTTATTCTATTTACCCTTGGTTATGACCTATGTTTCATGTTCCATATAACAGATCTTATGTAATTCTTTACTACTCACATGCAGTGCTTACCCTATGGTTCCTCTTCTGATTTTCTTGCCTTTTTTATAGTAGAAGTCATTGAGAACTTAAGAGTGTTAGTTACTTATCTAAATTTTGAAGGAATTTGTCTTGCCTTTACTAAAGATGGATTTCCCATACTCAGATGAAAAGATACTTATTATTTTAGACAATCTCAGCTGCTCAAGCAGGAAAATTGTCTTTGAGTCTTAAAACAAATTTGATAGGGGACTATTGGGAATGTTTTGTGTCTGTCTCATTGCTGTCTGTCTTGGATTGTCTGTAGCATTTCTGCAGTGATTATTTAGAATAATTAAGTGTGCAATAAAAACTAAAGTCAATAAAAGAAAATTACTTCTGAGCTGCTTACTCATCTGAGTGTAACTACCCAAGAAAAATAACATGTCAAGAGTAAAGGTAAAACTCTGATCATCAGTTAAAGATAACACACAGATCACATGAAAGAGGGCATGATCTTCACTGGAGCCATTAAATCTGAGTCAAAATGATTCTAGTGAAGTCATTGAAACTTTATAAGGCTGTCAACATTACCATTCTGTCACAGGCTTCTCAGATTAGCTGGTGGTAAGGAATCTTATTTTATTTAATCTTGTGAAGAATTATGCTTGTTTAACCTTCAGTTCTTATGGTCTATAGTTTAGTTCTATTTAACTTAGATTACAGTAATAGAAATTTTTCTGATCCATTTAAAACATAGGCCAACTATGGGGCTCTTAGGAGGTGCTTAATCAGTAGATACTGTTATGGGAAAGAGCCCATTCCTTCCTATAGAAGCTGGAGGCTATTCAGAAAGATTGCTTCAGCCTTTTCAGAAAGCACAGAGCTCAGTCAACTGGAGAGACAGGAAAGGAGCAAACCAGTTAAATCATGATAAAAACTACGAATATATTTTTGGCTCATTTAAAATTGTGAATTTTTTAGGGCAAAAGGGCATTATTATATTGGATCAGAATTCCCAATCAGCTTGAGATGTTTAAAAAAGTTTGGTATTTTAAAACATTTTACACTTTCAGCAATACCTTCACACACTTTACTGAATTGTGCTTAGTAGTTTATTTTTATCTTACTTTTACTTAGTCTCCTTCAATGTTTTGCGTAAATTCCCAAGTCAATTATTGGCATCTTTTTTTCATATTTCAAGTCCAAGGTTGAAATCTAGAAAGCTTTCACTGTGATGCCTCTTCTGGTATTAAAAAAGAAAAAAGAAAGAAAGAAAAGAACAATTATTGCTGACCTTTTATCAGACATTAGAAGACAGAATGTCATATTAATTAACTTCTTCATTCAATGTAAATCTGATTTTTCTCCTATGTATGCTTCAGCTTTAGTGGGACCATGCTTGTCAGTAGCTATCTTGCAAGTGTTTACCAATCTTTAATGAGTACTAGCATTAAGAGTCAATAGTGCTGAACAGAATGATGTTGCATGTGCTTTATTCCATTTTAAAATCACCTCCTCTAACACAGAGACTCCTTTATACTTTTACCCTTGGAAAGCAAAAGAAATGAAGCCATTTGCCTGAAACTCTTTGTTGTCAAGAAGTCAGTTCAGACCTAGGAGACACTTCAAGTAACACAAGACACTATATGTGATATAGTACTGGGCCTTTGCCCATGCCATCATTCTTTCTCTGAGTTATATTTTTATCTAGAAAATTTTATAAAGCTCCAGGTTCAATATTCTTTGATGACTCCTCTATTTCCTTCTCAGGCTTTGGTAATAATTTAATAGAAGAATTTGAAAATAAAAAGAGTCTTCAAGTTGAAACAAATACAAAAAGTTCTTTCAAATTCTGTTTGGGACACATTTCTGTTATCATCTCTGGCTAAAGCAATTAGAACTAATTGTCATTTGGGGATATTTATCTCAAAGAAATTATAAGCATTAAATGAATCATTTGCAGAAAAAATACAATGTTCAATATTTTCAGCATTGTAAATTTTCTCTAGATTTTTTCTCAGATTTCATTTGAAAGATACTAGGTTTCCTGGTTCCCATAGCTCATTTATAAAACATGCCAATATTTATTCAAGCTTTTATAAACCCAGGAGCCAGATTGCAAAGCAAACAGATTATAGTTGTTTAATACTTCTAGCCCTACTATCAAGGTTGTATGTACTTCTGAAATGAGCAGCAGTCCTATCCTTTTCCCGTCTGAGCTTATGTACTAATGGGACACCATTTACTATATAATTGCTTATATAACTCACAACACATGGGACCATGCTATACACATTCAGCATTTTGAAAGACTAGCTTAGTATCTTTGGTTTCCAATTTTAAACATAAATGATCAGATAGAGAACAGTAAGAATCAGCCTTCTTTATAAATAGCATATTTCTGATTAAGAGCAGATGCGCTAGAACTTCAAATGTTCTTAACCAGTAATTTCTTGACCAAAATGAGACATAAGTCTGTGTCCAGATATTTTACCTGGGAACATTTAGGACAGTAGAAAAGGAAAGACAATTACTGAAGGAGTTCCTAGAATTGGAAACCTTGGCTGATTCTAGCAGCTTTATTTTCTTCTTGAAATTATTGATTTTATACTTTGAGATAATATTATAATTAGACCATTCCCCCTTTTTGTCTTTCTTCAAGCCTTACCATGCACCATTCTTTAGTCTTTTCTAAATACAACCATAGCCTCTTTTTATCATTGTCAGTGTCAACACACACACACACATCAGAGTGTGTGTGAATTCTTACATAAGTATAATTTATCAGCCTATGTAATGTTATTTGTTTGTATGTATGTAGTATGTATGTATGCATGTGTGTATGTTTTCAGGGCAGATCATTTCCTATTGGATAATGAAGTGATGTGCTCTTGTTTAGAGAAGACTATCTCCCACCCTCAGTATTGTTTAGCTGCCTGTAGTTGTTTGTATGGGATTGAGGCCTCAATGACATTCCTCTCCCTGCAGTCTACAGAAGCGTGTCTATTGTCCATGTTCACCTCTTTTTTCAGGAAATCACATTGGTAAAATGTTTAGGGTCTAGTGTCTGAGATTCCTGGAGACACAATCTGACTGTGAATTTCCTGATTCTCTGCCTCTTACAATCATTCTACTCACCTCTTTAGAAATGTTCTCTGAGCCTGAAGCGTGGGAGTTGTTTTGTAGATATATCCACTTGGACTGGGCTCCATGCCTCTGCATTTTGATTTTTTGTGGTTCTTCATAATGCTATTTTTCTGTTACCAACAGAAGTAAGTCTTCCTGATAAGGGGTAAAAACTATCTCATTATTTGTGGCTATAAGATAAATGTTTATTAAATGTTGGTAGAGATTATGCTAGTCTAGTAAATTTGTGGTTCTCCAATAACAATAACTTCACTAGCAGTGAGTAGTTGCCCAGATTTCCAGTACTAGGCATGGTCATTCCTTTGTAGATATAGTCTTAAGTCCAATTACAGAGCCTTTGGTTTCCACTAAAGAATGCCTGTCTCTACTGCATCATTAGGTTAGCATGCCATGCTGGTCCATGTCATGGTTTATGGATGTCATACTTCTATAGAACTATTGCTTGCTTCCCTTCAACACAAGGTGTTTATGAGGCATCTTCTGTAGCCTTGAAAACTAGTTTTAAGAGAGATGTATCTCAGCTCAATTCCTGTTCAAGGGCCTTTGCAACTATTTATCTTACAGCTATTGTAATATCCTTTGAGAACAAATCATGCAGATAAATTTTCTAAAGAACAATATATCTCTAGGCCAGAAGGCAAAAATCTCAAAATGATTACCTCCCAAGATTGGGAGAGGGGCAAAATATTTAAGTTAACTTATTTAAGTTCAATTGCTCTTTTATCAATTTACCCCCTGTTTTGAATAAAATGCCCCCCCACAGAGGCCTATAGGGAATGACACTATTTGGAAGTGTGACCTTCCTGGAATAGGTGTGGCTTTGTTAGAGCAAGTGTGTCACTAGTAGCACACTTTAAGGTTTCAGTAGTGCAAACCAGGCTTAGTAGCACACAATCTCTTCCTGTTGCCTTTGGATCAAGAAGTGGAACTCTCAGGTCCTTCTCTAGCACCATGCTTGCATGTCACCATGGTTTGCAGCATGATGATAATGGACTGAATCTCTGAATTTTAAGCCAACCCCAAATGAATGTTTTTCTTTATAATGGTTGCCATAGTCATGTTGTTTCTACACAGCAGTAAAACCCTAAGACAACCCCCTTGAGATGTCTGATTTTTGTGTTATTGTTTTGTTGTTGTTGTTCTGCTTTGTGGGGCATTGGGTGTGTGGGAGGGGGTGTACAAGAGGGATATTGCCATTTATTCAAAGTTCCTCATTTTACTTCAAAATTACACCTCTGTAACAAGACTTTCTCGGAACAACACCTAGCTTGTCAACATTCTTGAAGTACTGCTATTCTTTCACCTACTTATCTATTCTATTTCTTTACCTATTTGTGAATCCTAAAACACATTAGAGGTTTAATGATCCACAAATATGAAATAGCTGTATAAGAAAGGTGAGTTTTTCCAATGACAAGGAAAACAAGGTAGAGGAATCAGAGCCAAAATTGCAAGTGACTCTTATGATCAATTGATGATCCCTTTCTTTGCATAGAGAAACCTCTGAACCCTGGAACTCCAAATGGTGTAACACTATCAGTAGTATCCCTATTAAATTTTAATCTGTTAAAATGGGTCATATGATAGTCTTTTCTTCATTCTTCTACCAAACTCAAGTTGTGCTATCATGGTGATAGCTCTATCCTGCAGTTGTTTGTCGAAGCTACTGGCCAATGTGAAAGTACTTTCTCTTAATAGGAGGACTTTACACATTACTTTCTCCTGAGTAATTCCATCTTGTTATGTGGAAAGATTTATATTTAAGCTTCATCAAAACATGGATGCCTAAAATGCTTCAAGCAAAGAATAGAATTCAATATGCTTATCTTGAAAAAAATGTTAGAGATGGCTTACAATCTTGCCTTTTGTTCAATACATAGGTTAGTTCAGATGAAAAGGTTGCAGTAACCACATTGAGCTTTTCTTGATATTGTATTGGTGTCCAATAAGAAGGAGTTGTGAATACATCTTAGTTCTTGGATATACAGAATACCTAAGTCACAGTATTTTAACAATACATCTATTCCACTCAATGATAATTGCACTGATTATGTCAAGATGACCTGGTGATTAGTTCTTTCAGATTACATTAAAATATAAAATGGGTAGATAGATCAAATCATTCTTATATTTGAATTTTAAAGTAAAATATGATATCTATTTGAGAAGTCATGAACACTATTTTAGTAGAAAGAAAGCTAGGATTCATTGGCTAAGTAACTCTTCCATCAGGTTTTGGTTGAAACTGCCAAACACTCTTATTTCTTATAATGATAGACAGTGCTTTATCAATCAACTATTGTTCAACTTTAGTTATTATCCTTATAATGCAGACAGTGGCATGAAAACCATAGAAACCATGCTTTGATTTTGGAATTTTAAAGGTTTATTTTAACTATGTGTCAATAGGTGAAGTATGTGTAGATGAGTGCATGTGCTCATGAAAGCCAGACATGTAGGGTCCCCCAGAACTAAAGGTTTATTTTAACTATGTGTCAATAGGTGAGGTATGTGTAGATGAGTGCATGTGCTCATGAAAGCCAGACATGTAGGGTCCCCCAGAACTAAAGTTATAGGTGGTTGTAAGCTACCCACTGAGGGTGGCTCGGAACTGAACTTGGGTCCTCTACAAGAGCAGTGTACACTTATAACAGTTGAGTCATCTTTCCACTTCATGTACAAAAATTTTTTTTATTATTTCCTAGCATGCTTTCAAGCAATTCTAGAAGAAAGCAGTTCAGACAGCTATTCACTAAGCTATCCATCCAGTACTGTGTCTTCTAGAACTTACACTGTAAGCATTTTTAACCTAGGATTTTGTGAATGTACTATTGGTTTATCATAGCATTATAGTATATGGCATGATAAATAACTGTGGTGTGTTAGATATTCATTGAATATGACAGAGGAAGAGATATCAAGTCCAGTAAAGACTTTCATTCCCTTTCTTCTAACAGGCTGTTTTCACCACTTTCAGATCTTTTCTTATATGGCACATGACCAACAATATTGACTCACAGATCTGATCTTCACATTCTCATCTTTACTATTTCTGTTCATGAGATTCTCTTTCCTAAACAGTCTAATTGGAACACAATCAGGGTGCTTCCAGACATGAAAACTAAGAAAATTTTCTGTCAAATTGATTTGCTTATCCTTGTTTTTTTCCCATATGTCTACTGGAAACGTCTTTCCAAATGTGTTTACAATTTTGATTAACCATATCTGTACCTCAGTACCAATGAGCCAGAGAATTAACTGATTTATAATTGTATCTCACTTCTCCCAGAATACTGGGTGGTTTATATGTCTCATGAGCTGTTTCTCTAACTCTGTATTTCATTGTCACAGTGTAATTGCCTCAGACTCCTTCTTTGCATGGCTGAAATGATCTCCTTGACTCACTAACCTATTTGTAAACTATAGACAACACAGTTCTGAAAGTGTGGGATGGGAATTAAAATTTCAGGAGAGGTGCAAGGGATTTGTATACCCAAAGAGAGAGAAATAACTCTACCAACTAAGCTCTAACAGTTTTGGATTTATTCTCTGTGAACTGTGGTTTTATCTTCAGCGTGAAGTAATCTTTGGTTTGTAAAATTGTTATATGGGACTGAGAACAGAAGAGAAAAATGCATATACAAAAGAAAAAGCAAGGAAAGGCACAAATGAGTACCACTCTTGGGACTTGTCTGTGGTTTTGTCTTGATTTCAGTTGACCAGACATTTAACTTATGGATGCCCCTTTAAACAAATAACAACTTGCCTTTTTTTTTCCTTTCTTGCTTGAACTTTTCTCAGCTTTTTGATTATTGCAAGCACAAGAGTCCTAGCAGTAGACATACTTCACTGTGTATCTAATGTTATTTTATGTTTCTGGGATGTAGTTTATGATGTGCACACACACACACAAAAATACTGTTTAAATGTATTCCCTCCAATTCTCTGAGGGATATAGCCACTGATTACTATAGGCTGTTTTTCTCTAAAAGCATCACTAGATTATACATATATATGATTGTCCCAAAATAGATAGAATGACATGTGAGGAAAAATCATATTTTAAGATTAGTTCAGCTTTTTGATTGGGAAGAGAGAAAACATTGGGTTCTGATAAAGAGAAGATAGGAAAGGGAATTTTAGGTAATAGAGAAATGAATAGGCCTAGAACTGAACAAAAATAAGGTTTGAAATGGCCAAAGGAGGCTCAATAAGGATGACAAGTAAGCAGTCAAAAATAATGACCAAAGAAACCAAAAGTACAGCTATAGATTTGGTGTCATTCATGCTTTGAGGCTGCCTGTGATTTTTATTTTCCCTACAAATATTACAGAAACCATCAAGAAAACTCAGCCATTTCAGTGAGAATAGAAATAAAGTCATTCCAGGCAATTTGCCAAGCAGTATTACTGTGTCTCCAAGCACTGAGCATTGAGTCCTAAAATGATTATAGACATGATCAATTGCTTTCAGATTGCTAATTTGATGGATATTATGGGATAAACTTAAAATGATGTCTTAGAAATGAAAGAAAAATTCTGAGACAGTTTTGAAAGGGTCACTGAAAAGTTGCTTTTTGATGAATCCAAATGAAGCAGAAGTAAGTATGGATCCATGGTCACTCTCATGATGTCCAGTTATTACAAACGTAAAGAGAGTTAGAAATCATTTTCTATGTATAAATGGGTATGCATGCACATGTGTGTGTGTGTGCATGTACGTGCATGCACGCGTGCGTGAATTTTGAACTATATTCATTCTACAATCCTCCAAGCATACCTTCAGGGACTTCTTAGCCCTAATGCTCTCTCTCTCACACACACAGAGAGATATCTCCAATGCTGTTCCTTCTGCGCAGATTGTGTGTCATGTTTTCAACATCAGTAAATTTCTAATACTAAAGGAAATAAAAAGGACTATTGTCCTAGAACTTATGTAAGTGGGAGATAGAAGCAGAATAACTCTTAGGTATATGTGTACATATCAATGTGTATGCATGATATTAATTGGTGTCTGCTTTTCTCTCTCAATTATAACATGGGTAAAACCAACAACCCAGCTTTTTACCTCCTCCTCCTTCAGTCTTAGTTCTGGCCTGACACAGAGTAAGGTTTCAGCACATACTTCATGGATTGAATACTCTGTTGAGAATTTACTTGTTCATTTAAAATGAGCCTCTCCATCAAATTTGGAATTTGGCTAGAATCTGTGGTATTATTTGTTATATGTTTACTATATACTATGGTTTCAGAGAATTTCAGAAAGTAAAACAACAGGCAGGTCTAAATTCTGCTAAGCCTTCAAATGTACTGGATACAGTTGGAGGATGTGAGGTCTCTGTAGGGAAGTACAGTGGAACTTTTGTAACCAGTGTTCTCCCCAGTTTCTGAGCTTATAGGCCTGACTCAATATAGAAAATACAGTAACAAGCATCTCTATGGGTCTTCTAAGTATTACAGAAAGTTATCAATTTACCAGTAATGACCCAGTGTCCTCTTATAACAACAAACAGAAAATCAAGCTTGCCTTAGGGAACCTGACTTAATGGTGTATAACCATTTATTGAAGCCACATAAGAGATTATATATATATATATTGCAGTGCAAAAACACCCTATGCATTTAGTAGATATTAATCTTCTCATTAGAGCAAAGTTAAGAAAATTATTGCACTTCATTTAGCTTTTAGTAGCTGCAAGTGAGTTGACTTCTTGACTTGATATCCAGAAACTAGAATATTTTTTTTTTAGCATCTCAGAGCATTTATCTGAAAAGATTTCAAAGGATTTTTTTATTCAACCAATTTGATATTTTAATCATAAGCAAACAGAAGCAAAGAGAGACAAAGTGATACTCAAAGGTCACATGTTGGGCAGCTTTCTTGATTCAGAAGAGTTTTGTTATGTACTTGTGGAAGGAGAGGCAAGAACAGAGTTTATTAGTTCCTTTTTTTTATTGCTGAGACATATTACCAGACAAGAAGCAGCTTCAGGGAGGAGGAGCTTATTATGGCTCACAGTTAGAGGGGACAAAAGCGATCATGCCAGCAGGAAACAGGAAGCAGCTGGACATATTACATCCGCAGACAGGAAAGAGCCATATGGTTAGGCTTTAAAACTTTATGGTTTCCTTATTGACCCAGTTCTTTCAGCATAGCTCCAATTACTGGAATTTTCTATATCCTTCCCAAACAAACACCATCAGCTGGACCCCAGTGTTCAAACAAATAAGCCTACAAGGAACAATTTACATACACTCAAGCCACAAGCCAAAAATGTTTTCTTGAGAATTTTGGCAGTATAGTCAACTAGTTACACAAAAGAAATCTTGTTGTTCTGTCAAGAAAACGGGGGTGGTGAGCAATGTCACCTTCTACATTATAAGGCCCTACTAAGTTCCAGGCAATGTTTTAAAAATTTTAAACTTCACATTTCATCTACAGTATATGGCAGTAATTCTTGTTGCCTGTTATCTACATTAGTGTTGTGACTTTCTCAGCCTTCATAATACAATGACACTTTAATATAGTTCTTCATGTTGTGGTGACCTCCAACCATAAAATGAACTTTTCTGCTACTTTAAAACTGTAATTTTGCTAATATTGTGAACTGTAATATGTAAGTTTTCCTATGGTTTTAGGCGACCCCTGTGAAAGGGTCATTGGAGGTTCCAACCTACCCTTGAGAACCTCTGTTTTATTGCCTTTTTCCAGCATTTGATTGTGAGAACTCTAGGTTTTCCTTAGGAAACATCAAAGATACAGCATATAGTGACCTATTATCAACATACCTCTAAGACTAAGTTTACTTTCCATGAAATAGTGTTTATTTTTTTCTTTCAATTATGAGAATAAAATAGGAAACTGAGAAAAGAAAATTCAGCTCCAAAGTTCTATCCATTCTGGCAAAAAGCCGTTATCATATGGATCAAATTCACATAGCTATTTCTTTTTCACTTAACAAATATCTCTTAAGGATCACATTTGGTAGAGACAAAGAAAGAAGGAAGGAAGGAAAGAAAGAAAAAGATAGAAAGAAAATCAGTAAGTGGAAAATTTAGAGCACAAATGAAAGGTCTCTGTTCTTTTGATCAGGAGTTGCCATTTTCTCAGGGGTGACAGGCAGGCTCCCAAGTCACAATTCTTGGACCATAGGATATTGTTACTGTGTACTCAGAAAAGTGCTGTATTTGAACACCTGGAAGAGGGGCCAAAAATGGGAAACTTTCCCAGCAACACCTGCTGATGCAAACATCATGGGTGATGCCATTGCTGATCCCATGCAGAAGTGTCAGGAAAGATCCATCCTGTGGCTTTCCCTGCCTGCCCTTGAGGAAAGGTGTCACAGAGCTGCTGGAGGATGAGGGTAATGGTTTATGACTTCCGCACCTGACGTCCTATCACACTCAAGTTCCCTGGAGATGGTGATCATACAGAACAAATATTGCTTAGCTAGTGATAATGTCATGCTGCCACGCTGAGTTACACGCCTTGCCTGGTACCTGCAGCTAAAAAAAAAAAAATAAAAATAAATATAAAAACCCCTCCTGGCTGATTAATTCCAGTGCCATGTAAATAGAACCTGTGTCAAGGAGATCATAAATGAGAAAACTGATGCTCTAATGGGGACATTAGTAAGGAAAAGGGAGACACCATTCCCCTCACTCATTCCCTAGTCAGTCTCTGACAGCATCATTATCCAGGTGAGAGAAGGTACATCACTCAGCGGGATTCTGGAAAGCTTCCCATACCTTCCTTTCCACCTTCCCCCAGCCCTGTTCAAGCTGTGAACATCCTCCAAATAGTGTCACTGGGCTTCCTTCTTCTATTTATGCCTTCAGGAAGTGGTCATAGGACAATCCTAATATAAAATCCCCATAATTGAACATCTTAATTATCAACTACATAAATTGGGGCATGATTTATTAATATTGTCAAGGAACTCAGGAGAGAGTCTAAGAAAGACGGTTAACTTATAGACATTTAATTGCATGCAAAAGCCAGATTTGAAGTTTGCTGACACTGGGTTATTTAATTGGATTATACCCAGAGACACAGAAGTGCATGTCAGTTATCTGCTAAGTATGGTAATTAATTGCACTGCCTATCTGCAGGGTCCTGGTGAAGCTTCACCTCACACTTAGCTTGACCTTGCCATCACATTTGCTCACCCCTTTTTGCTTTTGTGGTCCTCTTGTTCTTTCCCTGTCTCCAGCTCTGGCACCTCCTCTATTTGTCTTCCAGTCCTTCTTCTGTCTCCTGATGTCGTCTGCCTCCTTCTTCCCATCCAGTCCCCATGTTTACTCTCCCTTCCACTTTCTCTCCTCTCTATTTGTTTCTTTGTTAGCACAATTAATTAATCAAGGCATGTCTTCAAAATTAATCTATTGCTTACTCTCACAAACTTTTGCCCTTCAGAAACTGAAGTGAGTAGCATTGTGTGTTTTTGTGTGTGTGTTTCCATTTTATGAATACTTCAACTTCAGTAACATTCTAATGTGTGGAAGACGTTGAACTAAATTTTGTTTTGCAAAATGTTGAGATCTCAAGGCATGTCTTCCTTCTCATGATGCCTGAGATTTCCACTTAGTGTGGGTTGTCTCTTTCGTTTAACAGATGGTGATTTTTCAGGTTGGCAACTGTGGGGTCCTGATGGGAAAGAGAGAAGCACTTTAAAGAGATGTTATGACTCTCAAGACTGGCATTCACTTGACCTTCTTCAGGCACTCCAGGGCTTATCTCTTCAGGCCAGGATTATTTTAGCAGCCCTTACGTGGTCCTCCCACTTGTGGGCTCTTATTCTTGCTAACTGCTGTTGTCACATGTACCTTCCTGAGGGGCTGTTTTTATCACATCAAAGATTGGGCGGATTTCTCTTGCCTGTGGAGTTAAGATCTGGCTCCTTAGACTGACATTGAGAGCCTTCCAGAAATTAACCTTCACCAGCCTATCTGAATTAGTCTGTCTGAAACTCTTACAGTCTTTACATTCTACTCTTTAGACTTAGAAATTGACCATTTCACTAATACTCTGTTTTCAGCTAATTTTCTTTTGAGCTGTGTGCCATGAGTCTTCATTTTCTCTATATCCAAATGCACTGAACTGAATGCCACTATTTTTTTTTTATCTCAGTGTCCTGAATAGCTTCTGATACATTATTTCAGGCTTATATAGTAATTTCAGCCATCTGACTCATGACAGGGGGACTCCCTTGATAGTGCCTGAAGTTAGAAGCTTTTCCTCCAGGCCTCTTAATCCTTCAATAACTATTTAAATCCTGCATGCTGTTTCTTGGTTTTTACCTTTGCTTTTGCTATGACATTAATTCTGAATCTCTAGTTTGTAGCCAGAATTTGGTGGGGGCATAAAATTCATCTTTGCAGACTGTTTTCCACTTTTTTTGTTGTCTGTTTGTGCTTTAAACTTTAGTAACTTATCTGGAATGGGAATGTCATTTCTATAAATGAACGTATTGCTTTATAAAAGAATTTGGCTCACATACTTTGGCTGAAAGAGTTATTTGACATATTGTTGGTAGAGCACAGTGCTTTATATTAGGAAATGTTATGGTTTTAAATTCCCTAGTGCTAAGAGGACTTTTATGCTATGTTAGGCATAGACCTACTAATTCTCCCCTAAACACAAAATCTTTCTACTTTACTTTGCCAGTCAGTGCAGATCCACTTAGTAGACATTTTATTTTTAGATGTTGTAAAATGTATTGCAGCTATTTTAAAGAGACCATTATCTTTTAAAGATGAACTCTGTGAAAAATTACTATTTACATGACGGAGCCTATGGGATTTACTCTAAAATAGGTTTTAAATGAGGGAAATTGGGCAGTGTTACAAATTAAGAAAGTTTTTTTTAAACCATGTGTTAAAACTGGGTGTCAGGTCTCCTCTTCTTACTGTTTTTCATTCTTTCAAATACAGATCCCCAACTTGGGCTGCATATGAAATTTTGTCCTTTTAAAAGCTTCCAGATGACATTGATTTGGCCAAACTTGTAATAATTTTTCAAAACTTTTATGTGTATTCCTGTTTGTCTTTGTGCATGTATGTGAACTTCGGTTATAGTTGATGCCTATGGAGGTCAGAAGAGGATGCTAGATTCCCTGGACCTGTAGTTACAGATGATTGTAAGCTTCCACGTGAAGGCTAGGAAACTGGTCTGGTTCCTCTGTAGGAACAGCAAGTGCTCTCAATCACAGAGACAGCGTCACAGCTCCCTTATCACACTTGGAAAACTTCAAATGTCATATTATTTTAAGAAACTTTTTTCATTTATAAATATTGGGAATTTCCCTACATGACATCAGATTCCTTCATCCTTCTTCACAAACCTAGTGTCTGTGCCTTTTCTATCGTCTCTCCTTCCTTTTCTCACAGATTGCTTTTCTCTATAGCCTTGGTGTTGTTCCATAGATTCCCTAGATTCTCTGATCTTTACTAAAAACTGATATATTAACAGTAGAATGTCCTGAATTGCTAGTTTAGTTTATAGTTTATGTTTCTGAGACGATAAAAATTCTCATGTCACAAGCTACAGCTCATGTTTTTTATATGCTTATGTACTGTGCCACATGTTTATGGTTTAGTTTTGACTCATGAAAAAAAAGGGTAGATATGTCCTAAATTTTGTTGCTAAAATAGAATATAGCCAATTTAAACTCAAGGGAGGTTGTTTGGGGATACAAGATGACAGGAAATGTAAAAAAAAAATAGCCTCTTGTTAAGATGAGGAACAAAGCACTTTGCCATTTCAGTTTGATGTAGGTATATCAAAATTTTCTGGAAAATGTTATTATTGAGGAGAAATGAGAAATATAAGGAGAATTTAGATACCTGAGGGTGAGGTCCTTATTTGGGATAATGAATGATGTCTTTTGAAGCTAAGGGCAAGGCTTAATAGATGGTGATATGTTATCTATCAGGCCCTGGACTCAGCCTTGTGAGTGGTTTATCCAGTGAAAGTCTCATAGTAACACACAGAGAGTTATGATGACTTTCTTTCTTTTGAATGCACACCTCACTGTAAAGTTGTCTAGGCAAAGTTAACCCCTCCCAATATGTGTTCCAGTAGGATTCAGATATAACTCTCTCATGCTATATTCCAAGCCTTTCCTTATTTGGGTCTCAGCAGTAAAACTTGACTGGTGTCTTGTGTATTGTACTAAAAGAATAACAAACTGAGTTAAATAACTTCCTCATTCTCTGAATATAAGTTGGACACAAAAATCTTCATTTTGGCTTATTAAGGTGGATATGATACAATTAAATATGAGACATGGCTTTGTTGTTCTTGCAATTTAATTTGCCATATGTTGCTATGGGCCTCTGATATCCTGTTTGCAAAGTGAAGGTGATGTTGAGCTACTTAATTAACAAGGTCTAACTTGCACTACTCCAGCATTAATTATCTTCCTGTTGCAGTAATAAAAGGCCAGAGCCAAAAGTAACTTCAATGATGAAGTGTTTATTTTGGATTATGGTTCCAGAGTCCATCATATAAGCAGTAGTGTGACAAGGCAGGAGGAGTGAAAAGCAGAGATATTAATCACATTTCAATCACACAAAATAGAGAGAAGGACCAAAGAGTGGAATAAGGCAGTGAGCCCTAAAATCCCTCACCTAGTGGCATAATTTCTTCAGCAAGACTCTACTTTCTAAAGGTGTTGTAATCTTCCCAAACATTGCCACCAACAGAAGACCAAGTGTTTGAGTGTCTGAACATATTCAGCC
This sequence comes from Sigmodon hispidus, assembly GCA_004025045.1. NCBI lineage: Eukaryota > Metazoa > Chordata > Mammalia > Rodentia > Cricetidae > Sigmodon > Sigmodon hispidus. Next base: position 61,264 of record PVIH01000704.1, read on the forward strand.
TATTTCCTCATTAGGCAAGTTAAGTAAGTCATTGTTTGCTATTTGCCATCTATTTCCCTGAAGCTATGAGGCCTGCATGTTAAGTAGGTGAACTGCGAGCTCACTGAGTAGACAATGCTTTGCATATAAGAAGTTCACCATTAAGGAGCTCTACATGCTCTGCACCTGTGACCTAATGGACTATGATGAATCTGAGTCCCAACTTCTTTTAAAGCTAAAATTTGGAAATGCTAGTAATTCACCTCTCACTTATTCTTTTCAGCCACAACTAGAACTAGGTCATGGTGTAAAGTACTGGACAACCATTGCTTTAGACTATGAAATTAAGACTGCTATCATTTGTAGTGGTGTTATTTATGAAAACCCTAACCCTAACCCTAACCCTAACCCAGCTTCTTTGTAGCCAAAGTTCTTTCTACTTCTTTCCTTTTGTTTCTTTGATTCTCCTTCAAGAAATAGGAAAAGAAACACCAAAAGTTCATGCACTTTCAAGTAATAATTGGACAAATATTGTAGATCAGCATTATTTTTATAAATTGAGTTAGAAAATCTCTTGCCTTTCTATCTCATGAAAATGCCACTATTTTTAATGTCTATATCTCATAAAAAGTCTTCTCATAAAACATTAATAAACAGGAATTTCTGAATCACATAAAATTCATATTTTTCTCAAACCAACTTCTCTAACACTTTTGCTTTCAACCAATTTTTTTATACCAACAGTTACCAAAAAAATGATATTTCTAAATCCCAACATCTTTGGCAGATGAACTGTGCTTAAAAAAATTATCTTTAAATCCTCAGGGTTCTGCATATACTGCCTTCTGTAGCTCCATGGGGCCACACACAAAATTTACATTTATATATTCCTCCAAAACACACTGGCTTTTGGTTCATGTTGTACAGTCTGTGAATATGTAAAAGGTATTCTTTCCTCTTCCCATGCTCTCTAACACACACACACACACACACACCTCAGCACTGATTTGTAATCCAATCCTGAGCTTTAAGTATGCCCTCTATTTCTGTTTTCTTATTATCTCTTTCTTCTAGTGGATAATTTTAATCAAAGTTTTTAATGCAAAGAATGAGTACTCAATAAATAACAATATTGCCCACATTTTTCATTTTTTAATACCTCAACTAAAGTATTATAACATATAAATTTGTGTAGAGAGATTTAAATTGATAATTTTTTAATTGGGAATTTAGTTGTTGTGGGGGAAATTTGTAAATGGCAGTCTAGGAATTGATGTGGTATGATGTCTTTAATTCTTTAAAGTGGCTTTTCTGGTGAAATTATACTTAGTTTAAAATACATAGAAAAGTCTGCCATTGACATGTGGGAAAGATAAGTTTAAGAGAAACAAGGCACAAAAATTCAGTGCAGTTTTCAAACAGTCTGATGTTTTAGGTTCAAAGCACACATCTTGAAAGAGAATTATCTTCAAGTATATTGTGAAGGATTTTGATTTGATAAGTGTTGATATGTTATGTTAATAACAAAATCATCCAGGTATGTTAAATTGGTTTCTTTATTGAAAGATATTACTGTTTCTTTTTCTATTTTCTTTTCCTTTTTTTCTTTTTTTAAATATTGTTCACAGTTATTCTGTAGAAACAGAAGTTAAATTATCTAAGCATATGCTGTCCAAACATCCCCCTTCCAACTTCTAAAAGTATCTCAAAAAAATAGATATTCCAGAAAACATTTTTAAGTATCACTTTGAAACAAATTTCTATAGGCAAAAGCATTTTGAGATTATTCTGATTCAGTGCTACAGTCCATTTACTATTTACGAATCTAAAGAAAGTATTGGGTCTCCCCACCAAGCCCATTAGTACAGACCTAAGATTAGACTGTACATTTTGTTAGCATAAAAGGTAAAGGCATTTGGCCTAGCCTTGTTTTATTTCCTCTGTTCTGTCTGGATAAAATGACTTGGATAATTTGAAGTAAAAGCCCTTTTTCTGCGTTGACTTCAATTCATTGGTCATCACCATAAGGGACCTGAGATGCCTTTGCCTAGGAAGAGACAGCAAGATAGCCTTGGCCATTAAATTTTAGGTCATGATCTCCAATGATCTGATTGCTTTCAAAAAGCCTTCTCAGATTTTCTGCCGTTTAGTGATTGTTCCTTTCTGGGAACCCCAGACTACCTGTTCTGTTGCCTACGCTCATTCTGTTATTTGCTTCTTTTGTCTGCCCAGCAGAGTCTTATGCTAGAGCTGTCTTCCTAAGCATATTGAAAGTTCAAAAAGGGCAGAGAAAGACATGCCCCTGAGGACTCAGCACACACATAGTGTACATCTGACAGATAGGAGCCTTTGGCATGAAAGGCTTAGCCCATCTGCAATTGCCTGTGGTGGTTGCAAAGTTTTGGCAACACATTTGTTGGAACAATACTCTCTGTTTGCACAGTTTGTTAGAGCCTTTGAGGATACTCTGCTAAAGGAGCCTCTAGAAACTCACAAAAAGGGAAAGATGAGTTAATGGCTTCCTTTCTCCCTGAACTGAGGATTCAGCCAAGAGCTCAATAGTGTGTCTCTGTGTGTATGTGTGTATGTTCTTATCTTGAGGTAATATTTATTAATCTCCATCTCTCATTTATATCATACCTATTCTGTTTGGAAAATGAATGGTGAGGGAGAGATTCTGGGGTAGGGACTGACAGGATTGGGAGTGAGATAAGAGAGGATGTGTGTAGGGAGAATAATCAGAATACAATATACACATGCATGAATTGTTAAAAATGAATATAATTTTAAAAGGACCAAAAAGAAATGAATGGTGGGGGGCAGTGATGTGACAAAGAGCATATGTTTCCTTGAAAAAGGAACAGTTAGTACTCAATTTATTTCATTGTTCCTATCGGGAACAGCTGCCAAAGATTGCAAGATCTTAAATATTGGAAGGTAAATACTACGTATATATAATGAAAAAATTTTTTTAAAAAAATGTTTACTTTAAAAATACAGAGCATAGTAATGTCCACAGCTAACTTGTATTCCATATCTGTAATCTATTTGGCTTCATTATCTACTTATGTGATGCTTGAGAGTATTATCTTTATTTAGTAATTGAAGCTGCCCTGAGAAACGGACAGAGATTTCCTTCATGGATAGGATGCCTATTACAAAAGTCAGATTAGTGAGTGAAGAGCATGCAAATTTATTTAATATCTGTTTCATGAGGGAACATTTAGAAATGAAGAAACAGGACACCTGGAATGCTGCTTGCCTAGGCATGGGAACAATAGATAGTTCCAGAGAAGGGAGGGTGGGGTAAACTGGATAAATGCAGAGATAGTCTGACAGTAATACTTGAAGGGTTTACTGAGCAAGGCCTATTTTCTACATTCTTCTCTGTGCCCACAACTTCAGAGTTGCATTCATGATTTTTGCCATATGTTTCCATGTCTCACTGAAGATCTTGTGTTGAACTCCAGAGAAATGTTTGTAGATTCCTTTATGTAATTTTTCAGAGATTTATTTTGCCTGATTTTTAAAATATTATGTACAAAATTATTTTGTCTTTTTATTTGCCCAGAATTGTGATACTGAGATTTAATCACATTGATTATTCCATGTAACAGAATTAAGCTTATTTCAGGACTTTATAATTTCCTTTTTGCAAATATTCAACAGCTCATTTATTAGTTTTACTATTTTCAGTTATATGTAATATTACAAGTGATGCTGATCCTGGCTCTCCTGTGCATATATTCTATGACATTTTTACTAGATATGTGTAAAAGTGGAATTCATGGTTTACAAGGAATATTTGCTTTTGCTCAATACTGCCCCTGTTTGTTATCATCACCATTGATGTCCTTCTCCTCTTCCTCCTGCTCCCTCTGCTTCTCCTCCTCCTCTTCTTCCTCCTCCTCTTCTTCCTCTTCCTCTCTCTCCCCTCCTCCTCCTCCTATTCTTTGATTGGGTCTTATTGTGTCTTTTGGATGTCCTGGAACTTGCTTGCTTCCTGGTTGAGGAGGACCTTTGAATCTTCAAGATCCACTTGCCTCTGCTCTTCTACTTGCTGATATTAAAGCCATATACCACTTTACTTGAGATTAAAATATAATTTCATTGTTTCTCTCTTGTTTTCTTTCCTTAAAAAACCTCATATGTATACCACTTTACTTTTTTCAAATTCTAGACCTCTTTTATTTTAGGTGTTCATATAAATATATTATTATAATATATATGAAGACAGATGATATGGAGACAGACAGACAGACACACACACACACACACAGAGAGAGAGAGAGAGAGAGAGAGAGAGAGAGAGAGAGAGAGAGATGGCAGCTTAGCATCTGTGTGGGGTGTTCACTTTCTGATCTTCTATACTTTTCTCTGAAAAGTTTCATAAAGGAATCTGCAAACATTTCTGTAACATTTCTCTAGAGTTTGTCACAAGATCTTCAGTGAGACATGGAAACATATGGCAAAAGCATAAATGTACTCATATCTGAAATTATGGGCATGAAGAAGAATCTAGAAAACAATCCTTTGCTCAGTAAGAATTAACAATTGTTATTGTCAGATGATACCTCCATTTATCCAATCCTACCATACTCTTAGTCTATATAAAGTTACCTGGATGTATTCAGAATTGACCATTTATTATTAGATAACTAATTGTTATGCTTTCCCCTGGGGAAGACTATTTCTCCTACAATTTCTTAGATGCTTGTAATTTTTTGTCTAAGGTTGAGGTCTCTTGAGCATGCTCCCTTCCATATTAGCTTGTCTATTGATGTAATCTTTGTTCAGTTCATGTTTAGTCTGCCTTGTTGATGAGACTTCTGACATTCTAGGAGATATAGTCTCACAATAAGTTCCTTCTTCATCTGGATCTCACAATCTTTCTTCACTCTTTTCTGAAATGGTCCCTTAGTGTTAGGGGCCAGAATTTTGTTGTGGATGTCTGAGGTACAACTGGGCTCCATAACTCTGTGGTTTGTTTGGTTGTGATTACTTGCAATTGTCTTTGTTCTGCCAGCTACCTTCCCAAATAAGGACATGGAGACTTCTTGTTTATAATTAGCTCTTATAACTTAAATTAACCTACTTCTATTAATCTATGTGCTGTCACTTGGCTCATGCCTTTTACCTCCCTTCTTTCATGTTCTGCTACCTCTGCATCTGGCTAGTGAACTAACCCCTTTTTGTTTTTCCAGAGATAATCTGTCTCAAGTCCTGTGTGTATCTCCTGCCTAGCTGTTAGCCATTTTGCTTTTTATTAAACCAGTCACAGTGATATATCTTTACACAGTGTAATCAAATATATCACAGCATTTCCCCTTTTTGTCTAAATAAAAAGTAAAGGGTTTTATCTCTAACATAGTAAACAATTAGGCATTTACATTTAGTTCTTTTGCATTTGGCAAATTTGAAGAAATTAAGCTGTTATTTATCTTATCTTGGTAAGTTGAAAGTTTTATACCTAATCCATTATTTTTTACCATATTCCAAACTAAATTTTATCTTTTTAGAATTCAAAACTTTTCTAGATGAACAATTCAAGCTTTTATGTTTCGTAACCTTATACATTTTATACCTTTTTGTGGATTTCTTTTCTGAAATAAGAAAAATTGTAACTCTAATTATCTTGTCTTTAATTCCATCAGAGACCCCAGAAAGATATATTACCTAAGTAAGCAGGAAGTGTAGAGCAAACAACTTCCAGAACATTTCTATAGAAATGTCAGAATCATTTGGTTTGCTGGAAAGTCATCCAATGTTCCTCTGCAGCATTGGGGTATCCATCTCCAGCCTACAGGCCTAGAATATCTGACATACTTCTGTCTAAACAGGCATTTAAAGGACTGTCCTATCTTGTCTTGCCAAAGTTCAATAGCTGCTTTCTTTCGTGTCTTGCTTGTCAAGTTTGACAACATACTGTCAGAAGTTGAAGCAAGGGCATTTTCTTTGTTCAAGGTCTGCCTTTGCCACAAATAAAAGCCAACTCTATAAGGAGGTGTTTTGATGCTTATCATCCTCTTTGGAAGTACATAGATACTGCAAGGAGCAGATGTGTCTCAAGGACAAGAAAATTGTATGTAATTAAAACATTAAAATGTCATATTCTATAGGTCCCTGAAGTATTTGAAGATCACTTATCTATCTAAAATTTATTTCACTGTGACCTTGAAAACATATCTAACATGACTATAAGTTTGATTGTTTTAGATGACTGACTAACTACTAACTTTTATTTCTTTATTATCTATTCTAGTAACTTTCAAGGACTAGAGCTTTATATTGCATTGTTAAATGAGGCACATAGGTACAATACCTTAAACAACAATAGAAATACACATAAATATAACAAAAAATTAAGTATATATGAAAATTTGTCCAATATAAAATATTTAAGACTTGTGGTTCTTCAAAATTAGAATAACAATTTATCCTTTATCCCACCATTTAATACTATATCACACATTTTTCACTTCAGAAAAGGATTTTATCTCTTTGATCTGAATTTGATCTCACTTGTGCAGCTGTTTTCTGATCAATAACAACTTGTAACAATCCTCTAAATAATGACAAACATCCATAACCCACTGCATGACCAAAAACTACTCACTCATCCTCTTGGGAATGTGGGCATCATGTTCTCTATACTGCTTACTGTTGTCCAGAGACAATGACATCTTCATAATGCACTGAGAAAATTTTGATAATGGTGAAGTCTTTGGAGAGCTAGCTGTATTGTCTGTTGTCTAGTATCTGTGTAATGGAAAAGTGAAGAGTTATCTGAAGTCATGCCAAGAGCTGTCTGTGAGGCTGGAACATCTCAGTTAGCAACTTGGAAGTTTCTCTGAATGCAGAATTTTGAGGAAAGAGCAACAGAGGCATTTTGAGAAGCTGGATTACCTAGTCTACTTGTCTCTATTAGCTTCTGGTCCAATTTTTTTACAAATATACAAACTTTTAAAGGTAACATATATAACTGTATTAACACAAGTATGGAATTACAGTATGCACTAGCCAGTTAAAGATAAATTTTTGTTTTATGTTTGAACAGGTAAAGGCATCTGTTGACTTTGTAAGTTTGTACTGTATAATCAGACCACTCCTCATGCCATGTGAAAGGATGGCAAATGATATTAAACCATGAGGACTTTGTAGCCAACAATATTTATAAAGTCTCATGCAGTCTCAAAGCTGTTCCCAAGTCAAAGAATCAGCTTATATATTACCTGACTTGTAGTTTTTCTTTTGTTTCTTGTCTTTTATTTTGTTTGTTTGTAGTTAAGATTTTTCAGGGGGTCCCTCCCACTCAAATCTAATTTAATCTCAATTAAGATTATAGCAATTCACAGCTTTTTGTTTCCCAGGGAAACAAAAGCACAACCCTTCCACCATATGGGATACATTTTTCCACTTCCATACTGAAGTCAAGACATCTTTAAAGTATAATCTGATTTTCTTCAGCAGTTCTTTCCATAATCCAATGTCTCTCAGGAACTTTTTGTTCACTCCTCAGCATTCAAAATATTCAAAATCAACAAAACCCATACAGGTTTCAGATACCCTGTGTATTTACTATCCTTACGTGTATTTTTTCTAATTATTTCTTAGCCCTTTGTGTGAAGACTTCACATTATTATTTTTACATTATTTCTTTTTCTATGACTGTCCATATCTTTCTCTTTTTTTCTTACCATTTAAGCACATTTTAAAGCATGCCTATTTACATACCTATTTGGAGTTTAGTTTTGATTTTTTGTTTTGTTTTTGCCTGAACATGGCTTTACTAAGCACTCACAGAGTTCTCTTACCAGATGAGCCAAAGCTTTAACTGCTAGGCAGTGGCTAACCCTCTTTTGCTTGAGTCTGGAAGCTACTCTGCCTCCCTAGGTGTCCTGAGAGCCTGTCCTCATGCTGGTTGGTACTGGCAGAAGACATGTTTACTTCCCCTGCTCTATGGAAGTTGTGGAGCCTGTTTTTCATAGTTTCTTTTTTCTTTGAAGAGATGTCTTTTTCCAGAAGTCCCACCTATATCTTCTGCCTAGCTACTGGCTGTTTAGCTTTTTATTAAAGAATTTACAGTGACATACCTTTACACAGTGTAATAAGATATCTCTTAACAGTCTTCTATTGCAAAGATGCATTTCCTTGGTGAGGGATGAGAGCTGTACATATTTGTGGGCATAAGGACAAAATTTAGAATTCAACAAGGGATTATGCTTGTTTTGTAAAGTGGTGGTTATAGGTTTTCCTCTAAGATCTATGGCTTCCAAAGCTCTGGGTGGCTGAATACGCCTAAAGCAGTGGAGCCAACCAGAAATGCACAAACAGAGAATTCCATTGACTTCATGTTTCATCCACTTAATGATTTCATGTGTTTCTGCTTTTTAATTTTTTATTATTATTGGCTTGGTATAAGCATTTTGCTAAGGAATTCACTGGCATTTTCTTAAAGAATGATAAAATTAAAATGTATCACCCATTTAGCTTCTTTTGTTAACATACTTCTTTCTTTTCTTTTCTCATTAATCTTATCTTTCAACTGAGAAGGTACATTCCTTAGTGACATTTGAGACAGCCTTTTTATAAAGCATTGAGTAGCATTGAACTCACAGCCATCTTTCTTCTTAAGTCTCCAAACCCCATGACTTCCCAAAGTATTCTTTATGTCTTTGAGTTTGAGTACTTTATCAGTTATATGTGTTACAGGTATTACCTTCATTTGACGTTATAAGATAAGGCTCAAAGAAATCAATTTGCGTATTTTCCTTTATGCTTAGTTCTGTTTGTGTGCCATTTAATAAACACTTGTCTTCAAGGTCATAGCCATGTTGTCTTATAGAAATTTTTTTTTTATCTCTCACATTTAGATCTAAAATCCATGTAAAATTGATTTTTGTGTATAGTGTAAGTTAAGGATGAGAATTCATTTTCCCATATGGATATCTCTAGTTGATTCAAAGTCTTTTATTGAAAAGGCTCTTATTTATCCACTATTTTGTTGCACACATTATTCTCTATAAATCATAAATCTATGTCTGATAAACCTTATTATAAATTATCTGTTACTTTGTTATTTCATGCTAGTCTCTTCTTGTATCCTTTCATGCTGTTCAGGCCAATAGATTTACAAAACATAAGTTTTATAATGAGTAGTACAATTAGTTTAAATTTTGTTTATGTGTGATTTTTTTTAGCTATTTTTAGATTCTTAGAAGCCTATTTTAATATTAATTTATAATTGGTGCTACTTGTCTTTTGTCACATGTTTTATAGTGTTCAAATGATTCTTTGATTTGAGAAGATATTTCAGTGGTAAAATGTTTGCATAGCATATACAAGGCACTGGGTAAATCCTTAATAACACACAAACACACACTGTAAATAGACCTTTAAAAATATTGTATCTTCAATCACATATACAGATATTAATATTTTACTCCTAAATCAGGAAAAGAGTCTCAACTAAATTATGGCAGCTACTCTTTGCAAAACATCTATATTTGTTAAAAATCATGGCTATCATTAAGATAGCTAAAACTTCGTTAACTTTATGCTACTGTATTATTTTTAAATACTGTTATGAAATTGTCAGTGTAAATATTGTTTATAAACATAGCATATATATTCACTCTATATGATTTTAGGATTGACTCTTTGTCCTCAGCTTCACATACATATGTGCCCTACATACTGGCATTAACTAAGTCCCCATCTTCTCATTTGCTTGATTAGAAAACACCTTCTGAGTGAAACCTTTGATAAGGTGACTTCAAACTTCACTTCCTGCTCTGCTGTGGGGTGTATTATCACAAGCTCTCTCTCTCTCTCTCTCTCTCTCTCTCTCTCTCTCTCTCTCTGTGTGTGTGTGTGTGTGTGTGTGTGTGTGTGTGTGTGTAGTTCTCTTCAGTGACAGAGAAGTTTTTGACCAATATATTTTCACTGACAGACAGATTTTTGCATATTGTGGATGTTCAACAAATATTTGTAGAATGGATTTAGCTGTGACGAGATTTCCTACATGTAATCACAAGATTGAGCAAAGTTCACTGCATATGGTTTTAGACATACAGGAGGTATTTGTTAAAAGACTGTGAATGTTCTGTTGAAATCATTTGATAGGCACAGGGACTATGGAGCCTTGTAGAAAGAACTCATCTTTTCCTTAAGTAGGAGATCATGATTCTATTATGTATTGCCCTATAGCCTGCAGGGGAAGGTGATTCTGATAATATTCTGTTGTTGACTGTTATTCATACTACATTCATATGGACATGTTCCTGTAACAGGAGAATATAGATTAAATATGGATGTGCTGACTTACTAAATTACATATAATAAGTATGTGGGGTTAAAAAACAGTTATCTTCAGTTTCATTTGTATATTAGAATCATTTGATGAAGCCTATACAATATACACTGATGAGAGTCACTGGAAATGTATTTGCTTTTTTATACAGGACAATAATCATCTGCCATTCTCACAAGCTCCTAAACCATGCAGCCATTACTTTCCCTGAACTACACTGAGATCAGTGTTGTAAAATAACCAAAAGCATGAGAGTTCTGTTTCAGTGTTTTTTTGAATGTGATCTCTAAAAGGCAAGAAAAATTTGCATTTTCTCTTTATTTTCTCATTTTGGCACAAAAAAAAAAAACCCACCATAATGCATGTTGATACTTTTAAATGTTCTATGAGTTTGGAGGCATCCACAAAAATGGATAGTGATGCCCTCAAGAGGCACAGTGCTTTATAGCTCAAAGCAAAGGTGGACAGAAAGAAGAAAGTGTCCCCTTAACCTCCTTTATTCTACCATAATTTATATATTCATAGCCTCTTTGTTCTTCTCCTCCTTCCCTCCCTCTCTCCTCTCTTCTCCATTCTTCTCAATGAGAGCAATACAGTGAGTAGTTTGACCATCATCTGTGCTCTCTCTGGGTATCTTAACATCACTAGTGAACAGAAGTAAGAATCTTGCTTCATTCACACAGGTTATTTGTTTTTACACACCTTTTCCCCAGACAAGCATGTTGGGAACAAATCTTCAGTAAGCTAGACCTGCATCGTTGAAGCATGAGGCATTAAGACTTCCTGGCTGGAGGCCTGGAGGGAATTTATAGTGTCACTGCACTGCCAATGTTTTATTTAATTCTGTTTTCAACTATTGGCCAGAGGTATTCTGTAAACTGAGGTGGCTCTGCATGCTAATAAATATCCCTGAGGAGCTCTTAAGGTTTCACCTAAGCTTAATTATAATGTGTAAATATAAAGACAGCCCCATTATTGATGTTAATCATACTGCTAATGCAGCCAGGTAGAGACTAGCAATAAAATAAAATTTGGTCGAGGAATGGCCTATTAGGCTGTTCAAAATGGAAGAGTCTCCAACTGGCTACACGTGACTCCAGATTACTAAAATCTAATTACTGTCTGATTCATGCCTCGCTCCATTCCAGTGCTCTGTGATATTCGGGGCCATGTTTGAAACCTTTTCCTGCCATTTATTTAAAATTTTGTAAGATATCTTATGAATGTGGCTTAGATGAAGTATGATCCCAGTTACTCAACGTGCCTTTGGTGACTACATTCCTTGTACTCCATTCTTCAAACATACCTTGGGTAGATGGCTGTAGTTCTGTGCAGAAAGCCTGTTGGAACCTACAGGGAACTAGTTAGTCATCTGTACTTTTGTTGTTTTGTTTTGTATTGTATTTTGTTGATACAGAGTTTCTCTATGTTGCTGTCCTGGAACTTTCCCTAGAGACCTGCAAAGCCTTAATTCCTGAGTGCTGGGAGTAAAGGTGTGCACCACCTTATTCCTGTCCAGCCTTAGATTTCTCTGTGGTCATCCATTATCTACCTACTTTGTAGCAGGCTCTATACAAACTTTGGTGAATATGAGACTGAGGGCTGCAGTAAGTTTTGTTAAAGGAACTCAAACAGGGAAGGCAATTAGATGATCAGTGGAGGAAACTGGGGCTTAGAGGAGGTAATATGATGATGTGCTACTGACAGAGTCATGAAGGGATATTAGGAAATACAGAAGAGAAATATATTCAATGTAGAAAGAATAGACAACAGAGTCTTTAATGGATGTGATAACCCAGATATAACATCAATATTTAGGATGCCTTCAAGAATTCACCACGGCAAATAGGATCGGCCAGTTAGAGACACAAAGATCATTCCTACCTCTGTCTGTGGAAACTGCTGGGAAAGTAAGCATGTGCTAGGTTCTGTGCATGATATGGTGGTGTTGCACAGGGAAGAGGTAGATTTCATGGGTTCAAATCCTGGTCCTTCTATGAACTTGCTTTCAGACTCTAGACTGGTAATTTAAATTTAATCATTCAGTGCATGTGGCTTAGTCTTTTTTTGTTTCAGTTGTCACATGGGAAATGGGAAATGATACTATTTTTCTCAGAGTCACTCCAAAACCAAAGAAATTTATTATGAAGTATATGTTTTATATAATAAGTAAATATTACCAACTACTTTCACTATATCACAATGCTTAATAATAATTTCCATTCATTTTGCCCACAATGTATCAGCTAAAAATGTGCCTTCCCAGATGTTTTCATATCATTTCTAAATCTACCCATCTCTAGGACCTATGGTCTCCACAATTATGGTCTATTTCTTTTCTGAAAAACATATTTCAGTCTAGTGAAAGAGTGGCACACGGTACAGGAAGAACTGGATTAAAGATCAACTATGTTCCTTGGGGAAGGCATATATGAAATTGCAGGCAACCAAGTTTCCCATTTCTGCCTTACATACAGCTCGCAAAGAACTCATGAAATAAAAAAAAAAAACCTGTTACAAGCCACACAGTGAATATGCTATTTTTGGATATCTGCTTCTCATATTAAAATTTATCATAAAGAGGGTAAGATATAGTGGGCACATTTACAATTGCATTTGTGCTTCTCTTTAGCAGTTAATAATGGTGATCTCATCACTTCGGTCCATATAAACAAAGAATAGGCATACCTTAATGTATGAAGGCTCCAGTGTTTTCCAGCTGTGAGAAATTATCAAGTTTATTATCTTAGACCACTGTGGGATAGGATGAATGAGTTGGAAGCGAGAAGTCAAGAGTTTTATGTTCGGGAAAATAAATAAATTACCCAGTAGCAGTTAAGAAATTAGAAAGCAAAACATTCTCTTGTGTTCTTAGCCATGTCCTACTATGTACTATATCTCAAAGGCCTTCATTGGGCAGTGTTGGAAAGAAGTGGACTTTTATCAAGATCTTCATTGAAATTGAATTTTGTGAGGACTTGTGGGTTACAAGGCAAACCTGTAAGAGTGAAGTTTGTGTGAGTGTCTGAAATATGGATTTTCAGGTGGCTTTGAGGGTAAAGACAGCAAAGGTGGCATTTAGAGGAAGTGTGAGATCCTTGAAAGTGTGCAGAAAGAATACAATATTATGCCTCCAACTCTTTCACACAAAAAGCACTGTTTCTTACAATCTGCTCCTGCAAGTTTGCCCTGAAAAATATCTTCCTCTAAGAGGTAGCATTGGAATGTGGAGAAACAGGAACCAGCAAATTTTTCTCCCACTGCGGAGGATTCACCAAGAGGTGACAGTGCCATGAAAACAGGCCTAAGAAGGCTTTGTTTTGGAAGTCAATAGCAGTGGCTACTGCTGTTCACTAGGCAGCTGTCATGAGATGCCAATTCAGGCAATATTATTATTTTTCTCCTTTTGCCCCAGAGTTTCTGTCCCTTTCCTTAGCCCAGCATGTGGGAATCACCCTTGTCAGTCTAGGCAGACCTTATAATGTGTTGAAGAATAGTAGGCTCAGCTCCATATGGTTCAGTTCATTTGTGCATTTTCTGGTGGGGGGAAGAAAAATCATTGTCTTCCTATCTCTGTTGGGGATATCTGATTCAAAAGCTCCGATGTGAGAGAAGCTAAAATTATCTGCAAGACATGTTCGATACAGTGTGGAAGAAAAAAACCTATTTAGGACATTTCTGCCAATAAATATTGCTATGGCCAGTTATCTCCATCTGAAGCCTCTATGAGCTCTGCCCCGGGGAAGGAAAGGGGCAGTGAACTCTGTCACAGATGTGCCAACTCTTAAGTAATGATGTCTCCAAGGTTAACACAGTTATTCTGTCCCCTCCCATTCCACTTTCTCCAGCAGAGGCCTAATTTTTCAAGCTTTACATTTGAGAGAGAAAACAGGTTGGAGATAATTCCTGTCTTCTTGACATCGAGGGCTGTGGATAAACACATCTGTCGGAGAGACAAGCTGTGTGAGGAATGTTCACCGAAGCATGGTACTTAACTGAATGCCATTTTCCTTTCAAGAGCCACTCAGAGAGTCTAAAGGAAAAAAATCTTTGCCTTGTGAGCAAGTGAGAATGTGTCAGATCACTGGAGCAGGAGCAAGCATGGCTGGCTGGAGCTTCCGCTTACACACTGTCCTGCAGAGTAACTCTGGGAACACTTCTCTAGCCCAGGGATTTTTTTAAACTTAGTAGAGAACTAATTTGGTGTGTGAAATCTCCCTTAAACCACACCAAGGAAAACATTAAAAGATAATCTTATTTAACAGGTTGTACATTCAAATGTGCAGGTACTTAAAAAGTCTTTAACTCCAGATATTTTGCTTTAAAGAAAACTGGAAAACAGATGTGATAAATAGCTATTATTGATGCTTGAAATATGATTGGATCTCTATTTTAGGGTTTTCTTTTTCCAGAATTGAGTCAAATTGACTCATTTTCTTGTCATACACCAAAAGGTCTTCAGCTGCATAAATCACAATATCAACATCTACTGATAATTTGTATTTATCTTTCCAAATTAAGTCACTAAAACCACTAATACTTATTTGTGTGTTGGGGCAATGGTTCGGTGGGTGAAATTCTTACAGAAATATTCATGAGGACTGAGTTCAGATACCCCTGCATCTACTAAAATACTAGCCATGGTGAGTACAGCTATAATCCCAGCCTTAAAGAGGGTGAGTTTTTCTAACAAAACTAGTGAGCTTTTTAGCTGTTTCAATTAAGGCCTGCCTAGAAAAATATAAAAGAAGAGCAACAGAAAAAGACACCAATGTCAGTCTCTGATCCTGTTATACAGTGCACACCACCACAAACATAAAAATAAGATTATAAGTTTAAATAATCTTTGTGCTCCTCCAAATAGCAGAAATGATAATTAATAGAAGTCAGAGAACAGGTTTATCTGCAAGTTTAAAACTTAGAGAACATTTCTGTGTGTATTATGAGATAAAATATCATTTAGTCATATATTTTGTTACTTTTAAAAATATATTTTTCCATAATATATATTTTGACCATATTATTTTCCCTCCCTACGTCTTCCCTGACCTTTACTATATCCCGATTCTCCCAGATGCATGTTTTCTTTCTCTCTCTCAAAAAAATACCAAAACACCAAAACCTGAAAAACAAAAACCCAACCCAACCTAACCAAGCCAAACAAATAAACTACAGGTAATAACCAAAAGGAGCAAACAAAAATGTAGTCTGTTTTATGTTTGCCAGCTCCTCCTGAACATGATGCCTCTCATGGAGTGTGTTTGGTATACAAAATGTCAATCCATTGGAGAAAACTAATTTTTCCATTCCCAGCCAGTATTAACAGTAAATACTTTCAAACAGGCAGACCCCCCTAAAATAAAGAAAACATACAAGAAACACACACAAAAACAATAAACAAATAAAATCTTAAAAATAAATGATCAGAAACTGTTGTAGAAGGTTTCTGGCCTGTTCGGGCCAGAGGTTCAGACCTGGTCTGTGGAGGCTTTTGTCCCCCAAAGAAATGAATCAGACACTTACATTAACTTCATACTGTTTGGCCCATGTCTCAAGCACATTACTAGTTAGTTCTTTCATCTTAATTCAACCCATTTCTTGTAATCTACCTGCCACATGGCCCAGCCCGCAGCTCACCTGGATTTCTTACATGTCTCTTCTTCGGGGGTCAGATAGAGACTGGCTAACTCCGCCCTTCTCCTACCTGCTTGTCCTCTGATCCTCCACCCACTTCTACGGTGACCCACATAAACCAAAATAGCTCCTTTACAGCATACAGAGAACATTCCACCACAAGAAACCATTGTGTACAGACAAAAAAAACAGAAATATATGGAAAACTAACTAACAAACAAACAAAAACATATGCCTTAATAAAGGGCTATGAAACAAAAAATCTGCAAAATTCCCATTGTGTTCCTTTTGTTTTGGTCATCTACTTCTAGGCATGAGGCCTAGAGTGTGGTTTAATATACCCAACAAGACTCTATTGGAGAAAATTGACTTTTCCTTTGCAAAGTGGAAGCTCCTTGTCTACCTGTCCTTCTCTGTGCTAGGATCCCATCTAGCTTGAGCCTGTGCAAGTCTTGTTCATGTTGCCACAAGTCTCTAGGGGTTAACATGTGTATCAGTCCTATTATGTCTTGAGGATCCTGTTTTCTTGGAGCCATCATCTCTTCTGAATCTTACAAACTTGCTGCCCTCTCCTCCTCATAGTTCCCCAAGCACTGCCAGGAGGGGTTTGATGAAGACATCTCATTTAAGACTGAATGTTTCGAAATATCTGACTCTCAGTGCCTTTTCCAGTTGTGAGTCTCTGTGTAAATTCCCATCTACTACAAGAAAAAGCTTCCTGGTGGTGGCTGAGTGAGTGCATAGTATACACTGAGTATCATCTGAGTAGCTACAAGGGAAAATTTCACATTATAGGTTTATCTTTTAATTATAGAAATGCTGGGAATGTTGGCAAACTCCTTAAAACCTGACATTCTGAAGGCTGATCCAGGAGGATGATGAGTTTAAGACCAGCCTTGTAGATATTGTGAGATCTTGTTTGAAACAAAAATAGAAAAAAAAAAAAAACAAAGAAATCAAAAAGTATTCATTGTTATAAAACTGTAAAATGATTTACTCAAATAAATCTTACCTTTTGCAGGACTACATTTTTCCCCAAACAAAAGTGTGAATTCACAGTAACTACTTTAGTGTTCAGTTTTCATGGAACCTAAGCTCTGGCAAATGTAGTCAGTGTGCAGAATTCACAGTCTCTGCTCATCTCTGCCCTGGGCCACTAATATTATTTTTAGTCAAACTTTTTTAACTCAGCCTATTCACCAGTCCATTTTTTATGATGCAACACAGGCGTAAACTTTTTGTTTGCTGTGGTTTTGGCTTCCTTTCTTATAAGGAAGCAATTTACCTTGAACAAAGCCTAGGATGTATTATCTCCAGCATATTTGAATTAACTTTGTTTGCATCTATCCAGTAACATTTCATGCTTAATTGTCCCAGAGAAAATCTGGGTTATGTATTGTATTTTATAGAAAAATGACCTTGTGAATTGGCTGGAACATGATTTTGCAAAATTGTACATACACTCTCTTGAGGGCTTCTATTATCTTTAGAAAATGAAATTAATGACTAATACATACTGTGCTGTCTCTTTTGAATGACTTTAGGAGAAATAAAAGGATGCTCCTCTTCATGTTTTAAATGCCAGTGAAGTAGACATTTGGAACTGTTGAAAACCTCCAATGACCTCATAGTGTAATTTTTTTGCATGAGTTTGAAGCTGATGAATTACATCGTAATCATTTTTATTATTTTAATTCTCAATAAAAATATGGAGAATATTTCTAATATGGTTATTTAACCTGCAGTGAATTATAGCTGAATTAACAGAGAGGTATTGCAACTCATGTAAACTCAAAACCTCTAATATTTGCATTGCATACTTATATCTAGTGTTGTAGCAGCAGAAATGTCCTTGCTCCTATAAAAAAATCCCTCACTCTTGATCCTATACTAACCCTAACTAAATTCATCAGAAATAAAAATTCATTAAGGGAGCTGAAAGACTTGGAAATGGAAGGAGAGCTAGCTGCCTAGCAGTGTATCAGCAAGAGTAAGAAGGGGACAGAGAGAGGAATGACAGGTAGACATGAAAAATATGCTATACACATATCATAGTGAAATCTTAAACATATACAGCTATAGAGACTAAGAGACACTTAGATAGGAAGAAAAAGAAGGCTGTGTATTCGTTATTGAGCATTTACCAACTGATCATGCAACAGTTCTGATACATACAACATTAGTTTACAGCATGGAGGTCTTTAGGGAAGAATAAGTATATTCACTGTGATCAGTGGACACATTGGGGCCTGAAGGATCTGTGTTTTATTTTAAAACATTTATCAGAATGTACCCTATCTATATTATGTAATCAATCACTAAAAATCCTCATGCCTAGCACACTACTTCTTTCTATCTTCTTTTCAGTCATGATCTGAATTTGTGCAGGTCTCATTAGTTGTGGTAGGAATGTTCTCTGTGTATTGTGAATAAAGAACTGTTTTGGCCTGTGTAGAGCACCATAGAAATGGGTGGAGAATCAGAGGCAGCCAGGTAGGAAGAAGGGTGGAGATTGACAGTTGCCATCCATCCGGAAGAAGCAGCATGTAGGAGAAACAGGTGAGCCACGGGCTGTGGCCACGTGGTGGGAAGATTAATGGAAATGGGTTGAATTAAGATGAAAGAGCTAGCTAGTAATGTGCTTAAGATATGGGCCCAATAGTGTTAAAGTATATAAGTGTGTGATTTCATTTCTTTTGAGGGACAAAAGCCGCGGGCGCACAGACCAGGTTCCAAACCACAGGCGCTGCACGCGCGCCAGGTTGCAAACCTCCCGGACCCAAAACGGGCCGGGGAAAACTTACTACAACAATTAATCGTGATTTTCACATGGTGTTAACTTTTAGTTTTAGGAGGTATTAATGAGGCTTCCTGGGGGAACCTGAATGACCAGTGTTCAAGTTGCTTCTCTTACCTGACTGATACTGTTAATTTGTCTTGAAGCTCTGCCAAGCTTCCTAACTGGCAGACTTCTTCCTTCTTCCTGGGGTTTTGCACAGGGTTTCCTGGAAGCATGGAGGTTCTCTTCCAAAGATGAAAGCTGAATGCTAACACTTTGTCAGTGCTTCTTACTGAATATGATGGCAGTATCTTTTGTGTCACATTTTACTTGTCAGAGCAAAGAAAATCTCCACTAATCCACAATGCTAAAACAAAGGTTCTTCTTTTTCTTAGGAGGAGTGAAAGATTCTGAATCATTCTTAGTCACCCCTACAGAGTCATTATCACCTGGGGGATCAGTGACACTTTCAGATACAATCAAGGACAGAGTAATTGTGGGAAAAATGAGCTCAAGGTTAACGAAACTTACCACTATTAACTGATCTAATGTGCATAGGGGTACATGGGGTACAAGTGGTAGGTAGGGGATAGAGCTGTGGGGTAATAGTTTAACCTACTAGGGAAATTGTCATGTTAATTATCGCAGGAATGCTAATATTTGCTACAGAACACATTTCTCTAAGGAGAGAAAGGGAGAGAAAGAGAGAGAGAAATTTATAAGAATTAGTAAAAGGAAATAGTATTATTGGACTGGAGAGATGGCTCAGAGGTTAAGAGCACTGACTGATCTTCCAGAGGTCCTGAGTTCAATTCCCAGCAACCACATGGTGGCTTACAACCATCTATGATGACATCTGGTACCCTCTTCTGTACACTGTATACATAATAAACAAATAATGTTTAAAAAAATAAATAGTATTATTACACAAATTCTACTTTGTCTTAGAATAGAGACCTGGAGTCAGATATTGGGGAAAACCTGGAAAATTGAAGGGACAGAGGAACAAGCCACAGCCACTTCTTACCTAGCTGCTCCTCACTTATCCTCAGATTGAATGTTTCTGAGTCCTCAGGCAAAAGTGAAGGAGGTTGTAGCCCTGAAGGGCTGCACTTCTGATTATGCAGTTGCTTATCTTTCTCCAACTTGCTTTCTCACTTCCTGGTTCAATTTATTTGGTGCTAGTATTTAAAGTGTGTGCTTTCCAAGTACAGGGATCATAAGTGCTGGGATAAAGTTGTGTGCCACCTCTACCTGGCTATTAGCCCTTCAACTTACAGAGATCCCGAGGCATCTCTGCCACCCAAGTGCTGGGATTAAAGATGTGGGTCACCACTCCCTGACTTTTGTGGCTAAATCTATAGATGGCTCTGTGCTCTGATTTTCAGGCAAACTTTACTAGATATATAATATATCACCACAATAGTATAGAGGAAGAATCTAGAATTCTGTAGAACATAATTTTAAAGTTAGTTTCCATATAGCCTTTCGGGGTCCCCTTCCTTTTTATGGCTCTTTGATTTAGTCAGTTCTGCCTTCCCTCTCTTCTTTAACCCCTCCCTCCCTCCCTCCCTCCCTCCTTCCTACCATTCCATCCTCATTCCTAATCTCTCGCCTCCTTTCCCCCATCTCTCCTTGTCTCTTTTCCTTCATTCTTTCCTCCCTCTCTCCTTCCCTCCCTTCATCCTTTTTCCCCTTTTTTATCTGTTAGTTTTTTGTTCCTTCATCCTTTCTTCCTCCTTCCCATCTTGATCTTTTTTTCTCCTTCTTTTATTGTTTCTTTCCTCAGTTCCCTTCATTTTTCCTCCTTTAGGAAATGCTTACTTTGAATTATTACTTTTCTAGCACACAGTTAGTGAGATGTAGTCATTTTTCCTTCCTGGGAGCTGTCTAGATAGAGTAAGTTAGATCTTATATCCACTGATTCTCCTGTGTTAGCTTCCTAAATGACAGATTACAGCCTCTGTCACTGCCTCCAGCTAACTTTATGGACTGCTTTTGGATTGTGGTTTTTACAATAATAGTATCCCCTCCCTTCATTTTCCACAATGATTCGGGACTATTATAACTATATAACAAACACTAAGCAGGATAGCATTTATCCAAAGATCTTATTTTCTCTGAGAGATAGTCTCCATCCCAACATCCTTCTTCAAAATATACAGGAGATTTCTTGTGGGACTTTACAGATAATGAAAAAGTCATTACCCAGTGGGTTGAACCTTCTTATGGCAATTTGTTAAAACTACTAAGAAAATATTAGATTGCATATTCTCCTTTAGGCATTAATTTAAATAATTGATATCAACCCCATTGATATTCAAATAATTGATATTATTTTAGGACATGGCTTATATAGGAAGTGAATGTTCAGATTATCATTTTCTCTTTCATACCCACACATACACACACACACATACACTTCACAAAGAACATTTGTATATTATTATTTTATTTGGAAATGTAAATGTAAACTGAAATTCTTTATATAGAGATTATACATAGCACATTTTCATAATAGTGATCAGCTAAGTGCTACAATCTACCTATGATTTATGTCCGTATGTCAGTCTTCAAGCAGTAACTTTGCAGAGGAGCCCACTCTCATACATGTCTGCAATACAAGGACAGAAAGAACATGTCACCTTTGCACTTCCTATACTATTTCCTGTAGGATTAAATAATCAGACATTCTGAGGAGCCAGGAGTGGAATCTACTGACTAAACTCTTGATGGAAAGAGATGAGATTCTCTGGACAGAATGAAGCCTGGGTTTTCTGTACATAATGATCTTGGTGAGAAGATATTTCCCCTTTGCATATAATCTGTGTAAAATGTATTATTTGGGGACACTGTGCTGTGAATTTTTTTTAACTCTCCCAGGTTTTCACAGATAGAAATGAAAGCTCATTAGCACTGGTTTATGCTTCACTGTGCTGTGTGGGTTGCTTGAAGCTGCACACCATGAGAGAGAAGGCATAATGGTCCCCACAGTGACTTCTACTCAGGGTTTCCCAAATGAGTCTCTAGTCGGAGTAACTTAGGCTCCTAGTCTGACACAGTAATTAAAGAAAACTGGGGAGACTTATTCAATTCATAATTATTTTAGGTCCAATATAGCTTGACCTTACTAATTCAGAATTATGGAAAGAGATATTAGTTTGGTTTAATGAGAAGCATGAAAAATGTAACATTTTAAATTGAAACAGAGCTTTATCACTTGCGGCCATATTCAAAAACCACAGAATAATAGCTTAACACCTTTTGTGGATGCTCCTGGGCCTGCTTTAATGATGAGATAAGAATGAGTCCTAATTTTCTCCCAGCTATTCTTGTCCTTGCAATGCAAACTCAGTGGTCTTCATTGTACTTATTTGCAATGTAACAAATTATTTTAAATTTATATATTCATGACTCTTTCTCTTTAAAAGTATAAAAGTGGCATATCACCACCACAAGAAAACAAAGCAAAAAAGTACATGAAGAAAAGGAATAATAAATTTCTCTTTTTCTGTAACTTGAATCTGCCCTGTATTTGGTGGTGACAGCTTGGTATGAATCCTTTCTGAGTCACTTTAGCAGCTTTGCTGAGAATAAGCAGTAGATGGTCACCAAGTATCTGTCAAGTTGACTTCCAGCAAACCTCAGCTCATAAACAGCTGGCTGTTATCCCTCACAATGGCTGACTTCTTTTCATTACTGCTTCCTTGTACACTTGATTGTACCTTTATGGCTTTGCTTCTAAGGGACTATGAAATTGACATTTTTATGACTTGCCTATCAGGAGACTCCTCACCACTTTTTTCAAATATAGGAGTATAGTTATCAGCTTAAATTTCCTCAATGAGAATCACCCCTCTGAATTTTCTATGACCTAAAACAGATGATGAAAATTTATTTTATAAAACTTTGGAACTGGAGATGTGGCTCCACTGTATAATGTTTGATTAAGACACACAACATCCATAGTTCAATCTCTAGTATTGCATGAATTTAAGATAGTGTCATATGCCTGTAATCCTAGCACTTTGGAGGTAGCAGTAAGAGGATATGATGAGTTCAAGGTTATTCTCAGCTACTTAGAGAGTTGGAGGTTGGTCAGGACTGAGAGAGACCCTGTTTCAAAACAACACCCACCGCCAAAATAACAAACAAAAAGAGATTCTCATATGTGACTCAAGTCCAACTTAACTATTATGCATCAGATGGCCTGGGTCCTTTAGCTCCGCAGAAGTAGAAATCAGAGATAACCAAAGAGAAGTGTCACCAGTGTTGGTCCTTGGCAGTGTTTGTGACTCCAAAATGCTGGTCATATAGTGACAAGCTGTATAGCTTTGGTGTAGATTTCAGAACTCAGTACCTAACAGTAGCTAATATCATAGCTTCTACTGATGTCAAGACTTCAGGCTGTTCATATGGGTCAACCACTTCTAAAGCTCTGCCCCCGGCATACATTTTTACTATGTCTCCTGCCACTGTTACCACCATGTTGCAGCTTCTTTACTTCTGGTACCAGCTGATCTAACTTTATCAAAGGCAAAAGTCAAAAGCAACAGCTTTTACTAATGGAGTCAAATATCTCATCCCCAAAGGTCTTTACTTATTTCACATAGAAAACTAACATTAGAGGTAATTAATGGAATAAGATGGATGATAAATATTAATAATGTTTTTACAGTACACCACAACTACCCCACATCAAAGAATGTAGCGGGTTCCCCAAATATGCATCATAGCCACATTTTACTAGTAGTTTCAACCTTCACAAATTTAAAACTCCAGGCAAGGTAGCATGTTTGAAATGCCAGTTTTGCTTGGATCTTCATTCTGCCTGTCTGCTTTTATTCCTCCCAAGTATCATTCTGGGAAGAATTCAATTAAACAATTTTAAGTAAGACCTTTTCATGGGACATTAAATTGACCATTGTAGAGACCTGGCTAACAGAGATTAAGAAAGCATTCTTCTACTTGAAGCTAAGTTGGAAGATGTCAGGTTCATGTAAAGAATCCTGGTAAAATTGTCTCTGTCCTGCTCCCACTGTTTGCATTTTTGAGGAAATAGATTTTCCATCCTTATCTCACAGTGATTACTGATATCTCCTTTTCCTAAACTATACCTTTTCCTTTCTTACGTTTCAGCTCACACACTTCGTATTATGCAAAACATTATAGTGTATGTACTTTACATAATACTGTGTCCCCACAAAATATTGGATCTTCCTCCACCAGACTGTAAATTTCTTAAGGACAAGAAGTATGTAGTTCATTGCTCAAAGCCTATGAAACACAATGCTGGGAAGAGTCTTAAAATACAAGCATAATTTATGCACTCTGTTCAGTTTTGTACGCACAAACTTTTAGAAACTTTTAATTTACAGAAGACTTCTGCTATGTAATTTAAGGTCACACACTAAACACATTTTCTTGAATGAAACAAATAGTGCAATAAATGGTAATGGAAACTGCTTCTTCACTTTTCAGTGTACAGCTGATAAGATACTATTACTTTTATTTTGGATAAGCTGAGGGTTAGCTTGAGTCTTCTGCAAACTGATTTGAGGTAAAAATGGCCATTGTAGTTACAGATGGTCTTTCTTCAGATTTTCTGGGGGAACTGAGGGCATCATCTTACATCTATGACCACAATTAGGTGAACTGTATTATAGCCCATGAAATGAAACACAATATAGAAACCTATAGTTTTGTTAGTAACAACATTTTTTAAAAAGTAAATTAAACTCATAAGTAAATTCATTATTGTCTCTTTTATTACTTTCATTCATCTTTTCTTTTTTTTTCTTCCTAAACTGTCCAGATATTCAAGCTTTTCTCTTCTATGGTATCTGATTCAGTCGTCACCTGTTAATTCTTACCCCAGCTAACAAACAGAGCACTGTGTTCCAGGTGCATTTCCCTCAAAGCCAGTTGTTTTCTGGGGAGGAATTCTGATGTCAGTTGTTGACATAAAAATGTTCCTATCTTGTCACACTTGAACAATCCCATTTTCATCTTGCAGAAGTAAATATAAGCTCTGCTCCTGGCTGAGTTTGTAAGACCTAAACAAATGAGGTGTAATCTCAAGGCTACAGCCTGATTTGAAAAAAAAAAAAATGGTTCAGAAGTCCCTGAAGCTAAGTTATTGTTTGCAAGAACCAAGAATCTGCTGGTGCAAATGGAAACAGTTCATCTTGTAAGCCAACTCAGAGTGATTTCTCTCTGACAAATGAAGAGATGGGGGAGGAAATATGGACCCTGATCTCCAGAGCCTTATTCTTGCTATGTAATTTAAGGTCACGCACTAAGCACATTTTCTTAATTGAAACAAATAGTGCAGTAAATGGTAATGGAAACAATACATCTTCACTTTTTGATGTGGATCTGATGAGATACTATTAATGAAAAGGGAAGCAGCTGATGGAAAATTTCTCCAACTGTAAGATGGGAAATGGGATTCTACATGAAATATATACTCTAGTTTCTGGAGGTTTGATATGATAGGAAAGAAATACATAGCTCTGAACCTCAATATTTATGGCTCTTCTAATCTTACTCCCTCCTTCTCACTCTCCCTTCCTTCCATGTTTGCAGGTTTGAAGTACATGTCTGGTAGTTCATGTTCATACATTCCTACATATGTATATTGTGTGATGTAATGATTGGGGCATCACCTAAACATTTCCATTGTACCTCCCCTCTGTCAATATATAGCTATACCTTGGTAAAGCCTCTTGAAAAACTGTTTTTATGCCTCCAGTAATTTGACCAAATACATTGCTTCAGCAGTGTTTTGTTGATGTAGACTTATTTGTTTCTTATTTTATGTATCTGCATGTATCCCTGCACATATTTATGTACACTAAAAATACTACTACTGCCTTTGAGAGGCCAGAAGAGTGGATCCCCTAGGACTGACTTAACACAACACACATGGTTGTGTGCCACCATGTGGAAGCTAAGCAGCAAGTATTCTTAACTGCTGTTCCATCTCTCTGGCACCATACTTTTGAAGTTTTATTATTAGTTATCTTTGAAGGTTTTACTTAGTTTCATCCCTTACTAACTTGACATCCCAAGAGTTATTTAGTACTAAAATTCTACAGTCAATGACAAATGGGAGGAATGAAAAACAATGCAAGGAGATGCCTCTTAATTGCTTGTTTATTGTCTTTGCAGTCTGATTCTAATCTAAAGAGTGTTAGTTTTATAATCACAGAAATTAACTTTTGCAAACTCAAAAGTTTTAGAAGCTCAGTATATCAGAGAGTTTATTTTTAGAAGAGACAAAACCAATCCTTGTTTAAGATGATGTAATGGTGTGTGGGGAAAGGGGGCCATTTGGAAACATTCAGTGCTAATGAATAATGCAATTTGATTTACTGGAGAAATGAAAGGGGATGGCATTCTGCCCTCTGTTAATGTACAAAAGATAATGACTGCTTCATTTTAACAGTGTATCTGCAAGTATCTAATACAGTTTATTTTTTTTTAAATCCAGGTCAAGTTGTCATCCTTTAAAACTCATTTAAGATTAGCTGTCATATTAAAGTGCACTTTTGAAAATAAAGAAAATGTAAAATGAAATTGTGCTCAGTTGCTCCTTCGCCTCAGTTCTTCCTAGTACTCCACAAAAAAAAAAGTGTGTTTCTTAAGTAAATGTCTGAGACATTAACGACTGAGAATCCTGGTGACAAGAAGATCTAAGATTAATGGCCCAAGTATTTCAGGTGACAGCGCTATCCTACCACTGCTGTTATGGTGACATTAAAATGGCATGGGTTGTCATGGGTTGTGTTTATATTTGAAAAGTCTTATTCTGTACTGCCATGTAATCCCTTGGCTAAGATGTTTCAATAAAAGACTCATACATTATGTAAAATTGAGAGATGTGAAATATGCAAGAGGATTAACATATTAGGAGAAACTTATGAAAGTATGGAGTTTGACGTCTTCATAAAAAGGTTCCTTTCATTAAGTTCTGCTGTCTGGAAGAGTGTGCATCTGACATAGTCAACAGAGGTCTTCTTAAGTTGGAGTAGACAGTACAAGTATCTGTCAGAGTTTGGAAAAGCAACCAGAATAAATTATTTGCAATGCCAATGCCTCTCTCTGTCTTGTCCCTACATGCATAGTTGTGAGTATTGCAGTAGAGTTGGGAAGAGATCTCGAGAGGAAGTGGAGGAGAAGCTCCTCCACAGTGAGGAGAAAGTGGTTTAGTATTATGGAGAAGAGAGGCAGGTCACCAATCAAAATCATACGGGTGCTTCACTCATTGTTTCTCTGTCTGTAAAGAGGACAGTTATATAGTCTCACATGTTATCCCACAGATTATCTTGGAGACTTTGGGAAAGGTATTATTAGCCGGGTTATTATCACACATTTCCATTCTCATTGTTAATGTCCTTTGGGAGGTTTATTGAGTAAGGGAAACCTCTCAGTTATAACTTTTCTTCAGATGACTTAGGACACAATTCCTTTTTGCATGAGTGTAGAGTGCTTAGAGGTGAGAAAAACTGGTAGCTGATGGGTTGAGGGCTGAGTTGGAGAATTGTTTTGTGACAAGAGAAACAATAATACAGTTCACTTTCAGTCCAAGAGAAAAGTAGTGGAAGTGGGTGGGTGGAGAGATGACTCGCAGATAAGAGCCCTGGCTATTCTTCCTGATTTCTGTGTTCAATTCCCAGCAACCACATGGTGACTCACAACCATCTGTACTCAGAACACTGTGTATATAATAAATAAATATTTTTAAAAAGTGTGTGCTACCATACCAGGCACAAAATTTAGAAACAAAACAAACAAACAAACAAAGCAAACAAGCAGCAGTGGATAAGAGCCAAAGAATGCATATCTTGCTTGGGTGTTTGTACATGTACCAAAGATGCAGGTATGGGAATGTGACATGCAAGATCAGAAGCAGAGGCAATGAAGGGCATGCACAAGAGGATCCACTCAGCTGGAGTTCACTAATTGTGATAGCGCATCTGCCTTGGGCCAGGCACAGTGTTGAGGGTGCAGGCAATGCCCAGATCTTATGGTTAAAGAATGAAGGCTCCTGGTAGAAAGTATAATGGAGAATAATTTTACATGAAACCAGCTTTGTGGTTTCAGTGTAATGCTCAGTAGATTAAAGGAGACATCCTATTCCGGGACAGTCTTATAAAGAAAAAAAGGATCCCAAAAGAACATTATTCATTCCTCCTACCTCTTTCTTTTTCCCTAAATGAGACAAAAAAAAAATCCAAGAAAAAATAGCAATGGAAATTGAGTCCCATATGTTTCTCTTGTAATTTTAAACATATTTCCTTTCATTTTTAGAAAGCATTATGGACATTCCTTTATACTTCTATACAGGCTCTAGGCAAGCTTCTTCAGGTATTAAAACCAAGATTGACTGCCTTACAAACTAGCTTTATAATTTGATCAGAAAGGATTGGTACCATTTGAATTATGTTGTTAGGGTTGGATCATCCAGAATGACCATCATATGCCTATTGTTATATCATTTTGATGCCTTATTTGCCAATGGGAAAATTCTACTTCAAATGTGATTTTTTTTTCCATTCTCACTATTTATTTTTTTTTCCTTTTAAAGTAAGTACAACCAGAAAGGCAATGCAGGCATTAACTGGCTGCAGACTGTTCACACTGGTTCAGACAAGAGCAGGTTGTAGTGTGCCTGTATCTGTATGGAATGGTGCTGCCATCAGAACAATCAAGTTCAATGTCCCTGTGTTCATAGTTTTCTTGATGGCAGCAAATACATGAATTCTCCAATTGGAAGGTCTCATAATTATACTTGAGGGTCCTTTTGCATTCTCCTGCACATCTTGCCATCTCAACTTTCTTCCGACAACCATTATACTTAATGGTCACATTCACAGGATAGGTTCTGCAGTCACTCTTACATGTATAGCAACATTTCTTTGCATCATAGGTTCTCTCTCTTTCTGTGCACCAGGTTTGCTTTGGGCAGTCCTGGACCACGGCCACCAGGCCAGTGCTGTTACAGGTGTAGGAGACACATGGGTTGCTAGGGTCGTCAAAGGATGCACCAATCTCATAATCAGTATTGTTAAATAAACACGTTCTTGGTTAGATTTCTCTTCTCCCAGTGGACCATGACACACTGGGACTGGTGGAAGCATGCTTGAACACATTGATAAAACTGAGGCGGTCTCATTGCTGCAGGGATGGAATCACATTTTAACTTGCAGCTAAAGCCTTTCATAAACTTTTCTATATTTCCTCATCTTCCTCCTTGCCCCTCACAATTGCATTGCCTGCGTCTGTGTAAGCCCTGAACTCATCCATTCAGCCTCATAAATCCATGCTCATGTTTGGTAGAAATCTGCTGCCCATCTAGCTAGTATAAAACTCAACTATCAGCATTCTTGTTGTAAGTGTGTTCCTGGCATGCATGGCGCCAGGTGAAATGCAAGAAGTCAAATGTGATTTTTAATACAACAAACTGGTGGCCAGGGTAATGCCTAAGACAATATGTAAAAGTGAGCTCACTATGTAATTCACACGGATTTCTAAAGAAACCAAGAGTACAGATTACATTAAAAAAATTCACTCATGTGGGGGAAAATTATAAGTCATGGGAAGATTAGGTATTATCTATAATTTCAGTAGTTACCTAATTCTATACTTTTGATAGTTGTCTTATTCTCATTTAAAGGGAGTTGTTTTGTAACTCTTTTATTATGGATGAATGACAGTGTATAAAAATAGTTCTTGTCTATGGACAAGAAAATTCCACCCCAAACTATTGAGTCCTGGCTCAGTCACTTCCAAGTCCCCCATCCCAAGATAGGTTTGCCTACATTTCCACATTCAAATTCACTTTATTTTTTTGAGAAATGTTCTCTCATTCTCTTGGAACTCCCTAAGTAGGCTTAATTGACTAGTAAGTGAGTGCCAGTGATTAGCATGTCTCCATCTGTCCAGTGCATGTCCCCATGCCCAGCTTTTATTACAGGGCTCTAGGATTAAATTCTGGTGCTCATCTTGTAAGGCAAACAGTTTACAGATTGGGCTATCTCCTCTTCCGTTATTTTCACAGTTTAAAAAGTCTGTATGAAGTGAAGCTTTTTCAAATATTCCTTTGACTGTTCAAGTCATCAGCCAGGTTTCCTGTGTTCTAAGTAAAATAAAATATTTGAGCCACGCCTTTTTATGCGTACCTGAGAGTTATAACTGAGGCTTTACTTGAAGATGAACTTTAAAGCATTGTACTACCTATGGTTGCTACAGCTGTGGATGCTACTGACACTCTGGCTGCATTCGGCTTGTACAAAGACTCATTTTTGAACTTTGTCAGTCTCCAGCTTAAACCAAAATGAGGGGAAAAAAAAGAAAGGACAATACGATGTCCAGAAAAGCAATACGTTAAGTTATTTTGATGAACATACTCCTCCACTGGTGAAGGAAAGGCAAAATTCTATGGCCATACAGCCCTTTTCTCCTAATCCCTAAAGAATAAGCAGATGTTAGATTCACCTAGATACTCCACACAGAACACAGTAAAAAAAATATTTCTTATTCAACACATCCCATTATTTTTCCAGCTCACCCAGGCAGATGTGATATTTGAAGATGCACTATCATTTGATTCAAACTCTTGCTTCATTTCCAAAGCTTTCCCACAGGCTGTGATCTTGCTTTTTAACCACTAATATCTACTCCTCCTGCATACATACCTCCTCTCCTGTTAGCTGTCCCTAATAGCCACTCTGCTAGTGAGACTTTCAGAAATTATTGCAAAAAAAAAAAAAAAACTTGTGAGTTTACTCTGGTTTCCTGGAGATGAAAAAGAAAAACACATTTTAGTGCTTGTTACTAAGATAACTGCTGCCACCTTTATACAGATTGTGATCAAGGGGTTAGTGCCTCTTCATCTTCCCTTTCTTTTCAGAAAATATGCAGCAGTTTCAGAATATCATGTCCTCAGTTTTTAAACTATCATCAGTATTTTCACATTGAAGTGATGCTAAATAGCTTGTTTGCCAGCAAATTTTAAATTTAATCCGAGCCATTAGTTTTACTTCAAGAAGAACCATCTCAGTAGCATACACTTATGACTGAAATAGTTTTAATCAGCTGCTAAAATCAAAATCACCCCTTTAATTGATAGCCATTTCAATGATTTCAGCATCTATTACCCTGGTGTCTGCTGGTTTATGTAATAATCAATTGCTATCATTGAGACCATGCAATGTATATTTACCACTAATATGGGGTATTCCTAGGTGTCGTTTTTATTATTTCCTGCTTACTTATATCAGAGTCATGCACTGAATACAAATATATAATAAGAGAATCCAAGTTACATTATATTTCACTGACTCCTAAATTAAAGTCATTCAGAATATCCCAAACTCTTTTTAGCATGCTGTGGTTATTCACAGAAAGAACTGACTTCCACAGTTGCAAGTTTTATAAGTAAAAATAACAATGAAAAAATCAGTACCATGTTGATTACCAGAAAATCCTTGGGATTTTACTTAATTATTTAAAAGATTTTTATTTATTTTTAAGATCTTCAATCAACCTGTTTTGATCATATTTACTTCAACTCTCTCAATCTTCCAAGACCCACCCATTATCCCTACCCACCAAACCTTGTATCTTTTTTTTTTTTTTAGTGAACAAAGACTGGTTTGTGCTGCCCAAATATTCTTGGATAGGTGGTCTTCCACTGGGGCATGATGGACTTACTGGTAGCTACATGCTTACAGAAAATGGTTTTCTTCCTGTCTAAGCAGCTAATGATTCCTAGTAACCCTATATTTGGGGGTAGGAATGTGTGTCTAACTTCTGTGTTGCTGAAATTTGGTCCAGCATGGGCTCATACAGATTTTGTATATTCTGTTGTAACCACTGTGGTTTCACAAGTACAGCTGCCTGGCTATGTTTAAAACACACTTTTTGTTTTTATTCATTTACTGCCTCTTCTTATACTTTTTCTCACTGCTCTTTCAAAATGATCCCTGAGCTTTGGGAGGATGTAGTGCAGTATAAATGTTTTATTTAGGCCTGAGTATTCTGTACCAGTGGACATGTCGTGGGTCTAATTCACATGGCCTTCTCAGATAACATGCTTAGCACCTTCTTGCACTGTCAAAGCCATGCAGTAATAGACAAAAGAGGTGTATTCTTCTTCTGAGGACTATGAGTCTAATTCACATGACCTCCTCAGAAAACATGCTTAGCACCTTCTTGTGGTGGAATGTTCTCTGTATAATGTAAATAAAAGAACTGTTTGGGCCCATGCAAGGCACCGTGGAAGTGGGTGGAGAATCAGAGGCAGCCAGGCAGGTAGGAAAGGGTGGAGTTAGTCACTCTCCATCCGACCCCTGAAGGAAGAACATGTAGAGGTACGGGGCTGAGCCACGGCTAAGCCACGTGGCGGGAAGATTAAAAGAAATGGGTTGAATTGGGATGAAAGAGCTAGCTAGTAATGTGCTTAAGATATGGGCCAAACAGTGTAAAAGATGTAAGTGTGTGATTTCATTTCTTTGGAGGACAAAAGCCGCGGGCTTGCAGACCAGGTTCCAAACCGCTGGCGCTGCATGCGCGCCAGGTTGCAACATCCTGGACCCAAAATGAGTCTGGGAAAACTTTTTACAACACCTTCTAGCACTGTCAAAGCCATACAGCAATAGACAAAAGAGGTGTATTCTTCTTCTGAGGACTATGAGCAAGACGATTAATTCTCAATTTTCTTTCTACATATCAAAATCCCTAAACTTCCCCTCTCCATTTTTAAGGCAGTATTTCTCTGTGTATTGCTGGTTGCCCTTCAGCTTGCTTTGTAGTCTATGCTGTTCTGGAACTCAAAGATCTGCCTGCCTTGCTGGGTGGGATTAATGATGGGAGCAATCATGCCTACCAAACTTCCTTTCTTTATAACCTGTCTTTAAAGACACTAACTTTATTATCTGATTGATTCTAGGTTTAAAACATTGTTCATTATCATGTACACATTCAAATAAAATGCTGATAGTTTCAACTGTGGATACAGGGGCATGGTCTCACGCAAGTTTGAGTATGTTTTATTACAGAAAGAGATGAGAATGCTATCCAGGGTTCAACTTTTAAAACTGTTTAAAACAGAAATTCATCTATACTCTTCTCTCAGGTCAAAATTTGTCATTTAGAATGGGTTGCCATCATTTCCCTTGTGGCTTTGATGGATAGTTTTCTATCATTTTTCTTTATTAGCCTCAATGTTTTCATCTGTAAAATGAGAATGACAAACATCATCAGGGCTGCTTTAAATATCATATTGATTGAGTAATGTTTCTTCATTGGCATTTTTGCAAACACTAATGTCACACACAGCAGCATGTGAAATGCTTATCGTCAGCATCAATGTAGGCAGAAGATGGATATCAACAGTACTTCCTCCTCTCCACTCCCTCCCAGTAAAAAGCAGTATGGAGATAATGTGTCTGAGCCCCTGGGGAAAGGAAGAATTGTATAGAGTTATGACCTGACATATAGCATCTATATCTGACATGACAGTCCTAAAAGAAATTGTGTTTTGAACTTGAGAAAAAAGCCTAGTAAGGAAGTTTGCAATACATGTTTTTCATGTTGACTAAAACTACTGTAAATGCATGCTATTTCACTCTCTTACTCTTCATTGATAATAAGTTCTAAATTGGTTGCCATTTTCCTGATTTGAGTCTATACAGAAGACTATTTCAGTTTCTTGTTATCATGGCAAGAAGAGGAAGCCTGAGTGTCCTTCATGTGTGGTGGGTATATATGGAAGCTGGGACAGCTTTGTCTCGGTTGTTTCTGTTAAGCCCTTTGCAGACTCACAGAAACATACAGAGGAACATGTCACAAGCAGGTATCCAGCAGCCAGGCTTTGTGCCTTGTGCTGATCACTCAGCCCTTGTCTTTTTCTTCTTTATCTTACTCTGAGCTGCTGAGTCTGTTGTTCACATCAAGACACATAATAACATATAATGCTTAGTTGCATGAAGTATTTCATCTCTTTCAGCTCTGTCACTGGTAAAAGTAAAGATAAAAGACGCAAAAGAGTAATTTATTTTTACATTCAGAATCAGATTCTAAATGTAAAAATTAATGAGATATTTGCTTAGTTCTGAAATAAAGCTGCAATGGGAAAATGAAAAAAAAATGACTTCATACAACATTAACCTTATACTCTTTCTTCCTTTTTACCTCTTTTTCTCCTCCTATTTTTAAATTATTATTTTCCTCACCCCTGTACTATTTTTATAACATATTTTGTAATTAATACCCATCTCTGCTTCAGAAGTAATGATTTTTTAATCAAAGGCAGATAATTTTTAATGATGTTCACAGATGAAAACATTGCATTCATGCTCTGCTTCTGTTGAATCTTTTCTAAAACCTGTAAATGCTTTTGTCAGTTAGGCTGACAGGTGCATGGTGAGAAATCAAGCAGAGGGTCTCTGTTCAGAGAAAATCAATTTTTAAATAAGAATTGCCCACTACAATTGAGATCAATGTTCCTTCAAACACCTCAATCTAGTTCACAGTGAAATCCAAAGAAAAATTTCCTCCCTGTTTCAGGGTTTAATTTCATACATGTGAAGAATGGGAAGGCCAGAATGTACGTGTCTTCCCTGTCTTCAGCTTGTCAAACATTGAGTAAATGATTGAGCCATTTGGTTTCTGCATCCAAGAAACATGAGAACTGAAATGCTCTGAAACCTAGAATGCGTGCTGAATAGGCATTGGTTAAGGCAGCAAGATCTCCTACATCCCCAGGGCTTACATGTCAAATGCAAGATGTAAGTCAGAGTCAGTGGAACATAATGTTCTGTGCTGCACCTGGTACTTGACAAACGGCTGAACATAAGCATAACTAAGATTAGTAAATCTTCAGTGATCAGGTGACCGGGTGGCAGCCTGCTTTTTGGCAAGAGGTATGAAGCAAGAAAATGAGATGAAGCAATTCATAGCTGTAGATAACATGACCTTAGGTACAATCATTTTAGTAAAAATTAGAACTTAAAAAAATACGTTTTTACAAAGAAGCTTATATTTTAATTTTGTTATTAAAGGATTCTTGCCCAGACTTTTTGGGGTTAGCCTCAAGGTTCAGACCCACAGATCCACAGAAAAACACAGACAGTTATATTAATTTTACACTGATCAACCTAGGGCCCAGGCATATTGCTAGCTAGTTCTTGCTCTTAAAATAACCCATCTTGTTCAGCCATGCAGCTCAGTAACATTTCTTAGCAGCATTTCAACTTCTTTCTTTTTAAAACAAGAAGAACCCCAAATCTAATATTTATTTCCCCCCTATTTTCTATAAAAACTTGCAACCAACACTGTAAACAAAGACAGATATTCACAATCTGTTACTTCATAATGTGGGCATAGTTCTCTGAGCTACTTTCCACTAAGTGAGAACACTGGAAATCCCCAAAGAAAACTTTCAGCATTATGGGCAAGTCTTTATTGGAGTAGTCTCTAATGCTGAGTAATTTCACCCACTTTCTTTGAAGTTGTTTTGGATGCAGAGCTCAAAGGAAGCTGCAACAGAGGTGCTCTGAAATGCTGACTCATCTAAGCCATTCATCTCCATTGACAGCTATTCAGGGAGCCTTCCATAATTAAACATTATTTTCTTTATCCAGGAATAAAGTCCACAGCTTCTCATTTTCTGTGGGAATAAAAACAAAACAAAACAAAACCTCTTCTCCAAAGTAGTATAGCTTTTGATTTCAATTTTAAAGTCAACATATTTATAAAATACATAGATTGGATTAATACAGGAGCATTTATAATCAAATGTCTTTTAGTAGCTTTAACTACTTCATTTTCAGTCAATAAATTTAAAGATAAGACAATAGTGTACATCATCCAGACACTTGTTGTATTTTCCACTTTTACGTGGCTTATTAGTATTTCTTTTTTAAGGATTTTTTTCTATCCTTTTTTTCCTTTTATTTTCTCTCCTATGCCTACATATACTTTTTTAACATACTCTAAAACATGTACTTTTTTAAAAATCTGTCTTTAGTGTAATTTCTTATTTCTTATCTTCTTCTGTTTCTCACCACACTTTTGTTTGGCTAGGGTGCTGACTCTACCCAGTTTACTCTGTTTCTTTTTGTTTCTGACCACATCTTTAATCTGTGAAGGTGTGTCTAAGGACTAAAGGCTTCACAAGGGTGGCTGACTCCTCCCAGTTCCCTTTACTTCTTTTTTTTTCTGACCACACCCTTTATCTGCCAAGGTTTGGCTAAGGATTAAAGGTCGAGCTAGAGGGGCTTGCTGGTTCTACTCAGCTCTTAGTCTACCTTCTTAGAATTTAGAAAAATGAGACTTTATTCATAATTTACAAAGAAAGAGACAGAGTAGAAAGTTTTTATTTATAAATAAACATATTCCTGCTTTTTTTTCATGGGAAATGACCATTAAAAAAAATAAGAATTTAACTTTTTAGCCAAGGTACTGGTAGGACCCACAGTTAGCACTCTGGGGAATTTTAGGGTTTATATAATCATGCAGGAAAGTACTGCTGTCTGCTGTTCATGAACTCCATTTAAGTATTTGGCAACAGGGCCTCTTAAAAGATTCACAAGTGTTTTGCCTCTAAGGCTGAATCAGGAAAACTTTCTTAGAAAAGCCATACTTTTGCTTGCCTCCAGCAAATGGAGCTGATTCAAGAATATGCTGCTGCTACTAAGAATCAGTCTTTGACTCTGTTTCCTTTTTGTCTTTATAAACAGAAACCTTAAATTCACCACATACAGCTTTTTGCTTATATTGAGGCTCAGGAACTGGCCTTGTTGCAGCTTAAATTGCATGCAGCAAACATGCTCTTTTGTAATTTAATCTTATACACCACTCAGTCTCTTTACCATGGCCCACTTGAGAGACAAAACATGGGGGCTGCTTTTGTTTTTGTTTTTGTGCTATAGACTATTTTTAAGCTTTCTATGGCTTAATGTTGGTATATTTTATCCATGTTGGTGTGCTACTTGTATTAAGTTTCTGTCCAGCTTTTTGGACCTAGACTTGAGGTCCAGAGGCACTCACAGTCCCATTGCTACATTGTCCCAAAGAAACACACAAAAGCTTATATTCATTTCATGCTGATTGGCCTTGGGTCCAGGAAAATAACTTGCTAACTCTTTCATCTTAACTCCCCTATGATTTCTGATTAAAGAAAATGAAGTTTGAACAAGGAAGACCCCTTTAAAAGTTTCTATTTGAAATGGATGGCCTAAATAATTCAGTATTTCAGTGCACCTCTGTTGCAGTTTTCTCTGAGCTCTGCATTCAAAAACAACTTCAAAGAAACCGGCTGAGATTACTCAGCCATAATGAGTAGTCCACTAAAGACTTATCCACTTTGGGTCCTCATGGGAGTTCCAGCACCCCTACTCAGCAGAAAGTAGCCTAGAGAACTATGCCTGCATTGCCAAAGAAAATGCAGGTTTGTCTTTGTTTACAGTGTTGGTTATAAGATTTTTTTATAGATAATGGAGGAAAAAGGATATTAGATTTTTGAGTTCTTCTTGTTTTAAAAAGAAAAAGAAGGGATATGTAGTGAGATTGTGGCATGTTGTAAATATTTGTCCCTCCTGCTGGTTTAATAAAAAAAACTGACTGGCCAGAGGCAGACAAAAAGTGTGGACAGGGATACCAGATTAAGAAAACTTTGGGAACATCTCAGAGCAGGGTTAGAGAAGCTGCAGAGATGCCAGGAGATGCAAAGGAAAGAAGTTGAAACGCTGCTAAGGAAAGGTACCAAGCCACATGGATGAAAAAAGAATCATGGGTTAGTTTAAGGGTACAGGGTTGCAATATATATCCCTGGACCCTAGGCTGATCAGCATAAAAATAATAGAAGTGTCTGTGTGATTCTATGGGGCCACGGGTCAGAACCTCAGGTCCAGGCCCAGGCTCAGAAAATCTGGATCAGAAACCACATACAGCACAATTGTGGGTGTTTTGCAGTGTTGCTCAGTACTACAATGACAATTATGAGGTTGGATAGTCTTTGTCTATTTTTTTTTTATTTTAACTTTTTAGGGGAAAGTTTAATTATTTTTCTGTATGTAAAAATTCCTACACAATTATTTCTTTCTTAGAGAATTTCACACAAACCTCATATTCAACCCATTACTACTTCCCATCTCCTTACACATATACTCCTCCCTTTCTGTCCCCAACCTCACACCCTCTTTGGTTTTTTTTAATGATATGTGAAGTCCAGTTTATTTGAAATATATATTTAAAAATTGATTATTTGAGTTGGAAAAAATGGTCCAGCAAGTAAAGTACATGTCTGACAGGTGTGAGTACCCAAATTCAGATCTCTAGAATGCACTTAAAACCTGGATGAATCTGGAGAACAGGAAGTATAGAATGAATTCCCAGAATAAGGTCACTGCTAAAGCTAGCTGAATCCACAAGTGAGAGACTGTCAAAATATGTAAAAGAGAGCAGTTAGAAAAACCTCTAGATTCAACTTCTTGCCTTACATGCACATATGCACACTACATACACAGGTGAGCACACCCATTGACACAGGTGCCTACATGCTATACACATGTACATAATCAAAAATGCCAATTATTTTTCATAACAGGTTTTATCATAAGCTTCTTCCAACTTTAAACTTGTTACAAATGTTCCTTTTTTTTCATTTCTTATTGCTTGTTTCTTGCTATTGAATACTAGATGTGTACCTCATGCTTTAAGCAAGTGCAAATATGTAAAGTAGATAGAAAAAAAGTAGAGATGGTAATACAGATGGAGACTTAAGATATCTCATTTTCTTACAGGGTGTCATTCTTAATTACATCCCTTTGGTCTCTACTTGCTCTTGTTATCTGTACTTTTACACACATTTACACATACATGTAGTAGCAGTCACTCTGAAAAAAGACAGATTTGTAAAATGTGTTACACTCTCAAAGCTGTTCAGGGTCTTAGAAAGGCTCTGTTTTTAGGAGTGAGTGAGCATTTGTTTCAGTGTGTCCTAGGCTTGATAGGTACAATCTTTGGAAAGACCTGACAAGATTCTTTCATTTTGAACCTTTCTAATAGGTTCTTTAGAAGGTGGGAGCAGGGTAGGGCTTTACACTTGTCAAGGATGTCTTTATAACAAGAAAAAAAATTGAAAAGCCATCTCTTTACACCTGTTTAAGCAATGATAGAATCTTGATGAGGTTTGACTAAGAAAAACATGGCACATGAGGAGGAACCTTGCCTTACAATAATTATATAAAGAACTTTTAGTACCAGTACTCAGGCTTATTCAATAAAGAAGAGAAGATGGTAATGGTGGACAATTGGAGGCTCTTCTGAGGAAAAATGCATCATGGGTCAGCCTGCAAGTGCCAGGGATGTCCATGCAGCTCGATGGAAACAAAAAATAGACCATGCTTTAAGAAGGGCAATAGGAAAAAGAAGAGAGCACTAATGTCCCATATGTCAAGGTTACTGCTGACTATCAGTAAACTTGACAGAATGAGGGTACCACCGAGGGAGATAGACAGCCTTCAGGGGGGTGTTTGGGAACTCACTTGAGATATTCCAGAATCATTTCAATTAGAGGAAAAAGCCCCTCCTGGGGAAGCTTGAGCCTTGTCTCATTGTCACCAGCTTGTATTTTACAGAATACTTCTTGGCACTCTGCTTTGTATACTTGTGTTTTAAGTGATGAGACTTTGGGCTGTTTCCCTGGGGAGGTTATTACAAGTTGTAAGGATATTTCTATGTGGCAATTGTCTTAAATAGGAACATTTTGAGACCCGATTTTATTTACTGTAGAGCACTGTAACCATTTGTAGTGCTGTAGGAGTGTTAAATATTAATGATGTTCCCTGCTCTGCTGAAGCCCCAACAT
This sequence comes from Sigmodon hispidus, assembly GCA_004025045.1. Classification (NCBI taxonomy): domain Eukaryota; kingdom Metazoa; phylum Chordata; class Mammalia; order Rodentia; family Cricetidae; genus Sigmodon; species Sigmodon hispidus. The sequence continues at coordinate 100,849 of PVIH01000704.1, forward strand.
CATGAGAGTGTTTAATTACAGAAAAGTAGTCAAAAATGCTGCTGCTCTACTACACCCTTAAAATATTATCCTCTTGCAAATATTTCTAGACAAGAGAATTATCTTGGTTTGAGAGAAGACTCAGTTGGTATAGTGCTTCCTGGGCAAGCATGAGAACACACGTTTGTATTTTCAGCACTCATATAGAAAGTCACACATGGCATTGCATGCATTGGAAGGGAGGAAAAGGAGTGTCCATGAGGCTTATGGGCTTGCCAAATCAATGAGCTTCAGGTGCTTTCAGAGATCTTGTATCCAAAAATGAGGGTGAAAGCAATAGTGACATACCCAACATTGGTATATATATAAACATACCACCTATGTACTTATTCATGGGCACACGCACAGAAACATGTGCACATGTGTATGTTATACACAAGAAAATAAGTTGTCTACCTGCTTTTATATACAGTGATACCATATGATTTCTTTCCAAAAATTAGACAGATTGTGTTGGATACTGTGGTTAGGGTGTTGGAACAAATACTTTTCCACCCTCTATTTTCGAATTAAGCAATTGTATCCCAGCATATGAAATCCAGATATAGTATTTTTTCATTTATTGCCATTCTTATTAAGCAATATATAATGACCTCTCTTTCTCATTCATCCCTATTAAAAACAATACTTTTGAATGTACTCTATTTTAGAACTTCAGAGCAGGTAGGAAGATCCATTTACTCTCTCTCTCTCTCTCTCTCTCTCTCTCTCTCTCTCTCTCTCTCTCTCTCTCTGTAGCTACAGTTACATTATTCTCTGTTCTCCTTTATTCCTCTAATCTCATTCGTGTCCCCTGACATGTTCTCTCTCAAATTCAGGGTCTTTTTTAATTTAATTGTTGTTACATCATATATTCCTAAGTGTACAAATATAATCTGCTTAGTTTGTATACTGTTGCTTTTATATGTATATTTTGAGGACCAATCCCTTGGTATTGGATGACAAACTGAAGAACTCTTTGCTGAGGAAAACTTTTTCTCTTCTTCTCAATATTCCTTGGTTTTCTGTGGAGTTTTTGCCTCTGATTGGGTCCCCATGGAACTACTTTAATTGGACATAATTCAATAGTCTTATTGGACATGGAAACATGGCAGATTGATAACTGCCCATGTTTAAGATGGAGAAAAAATAGCTTGGTGAGTTGTTCTTTTTCTATATCAATGTCATTACATTTTTCCTTTAATCATTTTCTAAAACATTGGTTTAGGAAAAAAGTCATCTTGGATAAAATTTTAGAAAAATTAAAAGTAATTCTAAAAAATAACAAATTATTTTAAATACAATAATGAAAAAGATAGTAATAATTATCTTCCAAAAGTAATTTAAAATTGGGTTAAAAATGCAGACTGCACTTTGTAAAAGAGTTATTATTGTGATGTGAAAGGAGACATGAATTTGATAACATATTACTGATAGTATAATTTTCTATAGATGGTAAATAAAAGATCTGAAGAAAAAAAACACTATCGTCTTGCAAATATTTCTGAACAAAAGACTTATCTTAGTTTAGGAGAAGGCTCGATTGGTAATGTGCTTCCTGTGTAAGCATGACGACACATGTTTGTATCCTTAGCACTCATATACGAAAGTCACATATAGCATTGTATGAACTGGGAAAGAAGGAGGAAAAAATATCCCTGGAACTTGTGGGCTTGCCAAATCAGGGAGCTTCAGGTTCATTGAGAGACCTTATCTACAAAAATGAAGTAGCAAGCAATAGTGACATAGACCCAACATTGTCCTTAATGGAGGATGATAGACAATAGGAAGACATGGGAGGAAACTCAAACCTTGCCAGAATAACAACATTGAAATGTGTATTTCCACAAACATACTCTGTTCCATTGGTCTGTGTCTGTTTTGTGACAGTACCACACGGATTGTGTTACCATGGCTCTGAAGCTGAATTCAGACTCAAGCGTTGCTCTCTTTGTTTGAAATTGCTTACACTATTCAGATTCTTGCTTCCATGTGAAGTTGAACATTTTGTCCAGGTTTGTGACTAATAACTCTAGAGCACCAGTTGGCTTTCACATCAGCCTTTTCACATATGACACTAAGAATGTGTGTTTACTTGAACTCCCTAATTCTTGAGATGTTTTTAATTACTTTTTTATTTAACCTTTTTTTCTTGAATGATAGTATAAACTGATCCCTCTTCCTCACCATTGTCTTCAATCTCCTTATATCTGTCTACCCTCTCCTTTCCTACAAATCTCTTTCTTCCCTTCAGAACTCTTCATTTTGTTTCATGACTTGTTTAACCAGAAATGTCTGTGAGACTACGCATTTAGAACTATCAATCTAATGCAGCCTTATGGGTTCTATAGAGTTATCTCAGCTGACGACATTCTTCTTCCTTTCCCAGATTCCACTGAGTCAAGAGTTTAACAGAAAAGGGCAGAGACTAGCAGTTGGCAGGGCTAGTGTCCTGTGAGCCCTGTGCCAGTGACCACAGTTATAAGTTCATGATTGAAATCATTATATCAAGGCTAGGAGATGATTTTTTTTGCCACCCTTCACCTTGTCTTCTGGCTCTTACTGTGCCCTACTCCTCACTACCTTTCAAAATGTAGACTTGACTTTACTCTGTCTAAAATGTTCTTGTGCTTTCATTTCATTCCAGAATTAAAAGCCTTTTTATTTTTCAATAACACACTTTTTATTCTCAGGTGTATTGTTCTATCTCCCAACATTCTATAGATTCTATAATTTCAGTTTCTATTGATTTCTGGTTGTATACTTTTATATTTTTTCAAGGTACAAGAAATTATTTGATTGCACTGAATCTATGGAGAATTGTTCTGTGACCTAGAATGTGGTATATTTTAGAGCATGTTTCATGGGCTGATGAGAAGAATGAATATTACATATTTATTGGTAGATTATGCCATATGAATTTATTCAATCCATGTAATCTGTGATAATATAATTCTGAAGTTTATTTGATTTTATTTATTAGAATGATTTATTTAAATAGGAAACTGTGGTATTAATGCTATTGAGTATTCGTGGTTCAGTACTTTTATCACCTTGTATGTCCACTAGTGTTTGTTTTATGAAATTTGGGATCCTACCATTTGATTCATATCTGTTACATCTTAAGAAAATTTTCCCTTATTATGTTTCTTGGATTGAGACTGTCTTTCTTCCTCATTTGTGTGTAATATACCTCTGAGTATCACCTGCAGTTCTGGCTTTGGTAGCAATGAATTGTCTTAGTCTGTGCTTGCTTAAATTTATACCATATGTTTTTTATCTTGGTTGATAGCTATTTATTTTCAGGACTGAAAATATGTCATGCATTCCTTATTTGGGGTTTGCTGATGAGAAAGCTGGTGTTATCTGATGTTTCTGCCTTTGTAGGAGAATTGATGTTGTTCTCTTTCAGATTTCTTTTTTTTTTTTTTTTTAAAAAAAACTTTATTTATCATTTATTTATTTGCCTTGGTGTTTGCCTGGAACTGGAACTACAGACAGTTGTTAGCTGCCATGTGGGTGCTGGGAAATCGAACCCGGGTCCTCTGGAAGAGCAGACGGTGCTCTTAACCGCTGAGCCATCTCTCCAGCCCCTCTCTTTCAGATTTCAATATGATGCTGCTCAGTAGTTTTGGCATCTCGACTACAGTATATTGTGGAGAGGGTCTTTTCTAGTCACGTCTATTAGTACTTCTAAAGGTCTCTGTGTTTGGAGGTCTATTTTTTTCTCAGTATGTATAATGTTCTGATAATATCTCATATAATAGTTTGCTCCAATGTACAGCATTAACGCCCCTGTTCTGTGCCATATGTTCTTAGGTTTGATCTGTTGATCGTGTATTACAGTTCTTAAATATTATGATCATGCTTGTTTCATAACTTTATTTTTTTGTTTAAAATAGATTCTTCTGTCATACAATATATCCCAGTCTCCTCATTTATCCATCTCCTGTCCACCTTCCCCATCTCCCAGACCCTTCTCTTTTCTTTCAGAGAGAAGCAGGTATCCAGGAGACAACAACCAAACCTGACAAAACAAACTATAGTAAGACAAGGCAAAACCCCTCATATTGAGTCTGGACAAAGTAACCAAATAGGAGGGAAAGAATCTCAATAACAGACAAAAGGGTTGGTAGGGAGCCCTCTCCTACTCCCACTGTTAGGAGTCCACAAAAACACCAAGCGAACAGCCATAACTCTCATGCAGAAGACCAGGTAAATGCTTTTTGTTTTATTGTAATATTTGAATCCCTGTTTCATGAAAACCTGTAAGTGGAATTGAGGCCTGTGAGAGCTTCGATCTTGTCCCCAGAATGGGTCCGTTGGCCCTTTGAGCACTGCTAGATCTTTTGGAGAAGAATTCTGTTTCTCCTCCAACACCAACTTCCAACCTTCCAGCTCCAGAAGCTGCATGGCTGGAGTTCTTTTTGGCTTGGCTTACTTCTTGGATTGATATTTGTCTTTTCAGCTTCCCTGTCACAAAAATAGCAAAGTTCTTATTCTGTATTATCAGAGCTCTCCCTTCTTGGTTTGGAATAGACTTCATTCTTTTCCATACTAATTTTTCTTCTCCAGTTTTTATTAAAAATTTTCATCATATAGTATAATTTGATCATATCTCCAAAAGTCCTTCTAGACTCTACCCACCTTCCCATCTACACAGCTTTTTAACCAGACCACAGTAAATCAACTGCTATTCTAGCATTTAATCTGAAAATTCTAAATTATGACTTGTATGCTCAATAATTAAACCCTAGGAATGGGACACTGTGTGTGACATTTTTATCACTTTTGCAACTATCAGAGACCAATAATTGTTGTGAAACTTAAATGAAGTAACACAAACATGTTTACCATGATATCTAGCATAGATTGAGTGCTCTGTAATGCTTCCTTTTCTGTCTTCTTTCTCGGACATTTTGAAGATTTGAATATAAATGATACTTAACATGGAACAGAAAGGAATGTTTTATGAGAGTAAAAAGAAACTAATTTCTGATTTTAAGTCAAATGCCTATGGCAATTTCAATTTATAGTTTAATATATTTTACATAATGCTTCCAATTCAAGACTGTGCAAGCCATGTGTAGGAAGCACTGGTTACTGAGGCTGTAGTTACATATCTATATGTTTTTATACAGATGATTAAAAGGGAAGTTATGCTTACAAAGTGTTTATAGATCATTCAGGTAGTCTAAAAGATTGAAAGCATCTGTCACATTGAACCTCACGAACTTTAGACAACCAGCTGTGGAGATTGCATGGGACTGGACTAGGCCCTCAGCATATGGGAGACAGTTGTGTAGCCTTGGTCTGTTTAAGGGGCAGCAGGCAATGGGCTCTATCCCTGATGCATGAACTGGATTTGTGGAGTCCGTTACCTATGATGGGACACCTTTCTCAGCCTTGATGCGGTGATGGGGGTTGAGGATGGGAGGGACCTGCCTCGACTTAATATACCATGCTTCTCTGTCTCCATATAGGAGGTCTTACCCTTTTGGAGGAGGAAATAGGGGGTGAAGGCTGGATGCTGAGGGGAGCAGGAGGAGGGATGAGGGAGGAATCTATGATTGGTATGTAAAATGAATAAAAAATTAAATAAAAAAGAATATGTCACAAAATTATAAATATTGGTTGCTAGAGATAAAATTCACTCTGAGTGTTTTCATGTAAATGATAAAATTCTACATCTCACCAATTTTGAGGTTTTATAAGCCCAGCTCATAGACCCTAAAGATTTGACTTCTCACAAACCTTGCCTTTCTGATGCATATTTACGAGGTACCTCCCAGATGTTTGATAATAGTTCTCTTACTGCTGTGTGTGAAAACAGAAATTCTTGGGGCTGGAGAGATGGCTCAGAGGTTAAGAGCACTGACTGTTCTTCCAGAGGTCCTGAGTTCAATTCCCAGCAAAACCACATGGTGGCTCACAACCATCTATGATGAGGTCTGGCGCCCTCTTCTGTAAAAACTGTATGCATAATAAATAAATAAAATCTTAAAAAAAAAAAAAGAAAACAGAAATTCTTATGACCAACAATGGCTAATATTGAGGCTCAAGAGACAATTCCAAAGCACTTGATATTCTTGTGAAGGATCGGGGTTGGGTACCCTAACCCTAACCCTACATCTTTTCATAAGTCCAGTGAGAGGGAATCTGGCAGGCTTTTCTAACCTCCCTCTGTACCAAACATGCACATTTTATGCATGCATACATGGAAGCAGAACACTCATTACACATGAAGTAAAAATAATAAGCAAAGCATTTTAAATATTAAGAATGGTAATATTGCTTACTATAGGTCTATTTGGCTGTGTCTGAAGCTTTGCATTGCAATCTAAGGAACACTTTAATCATTGCTTACAACATTGCCATGTTATTAAATAAGTTTGTGCCACTGTAAGTATGTCTGTTGCACTTTAAATGTTTTTAATTGGTCAGTAAGATAAATGATTTGGGTTTCATCAATCAACTGTCACTCTTCCCTCTTTGAATCTCATTTTTTAGAAAAAGGAAATTATTGAAATCAGATTTCTTTAAGAGTCTCTTATCTTTTTTTAATGGCTCTCTTTTCTAATTGAATAAGATATCTCAGCCTGCTTAAATTAAGTGGTCTGAGTTGTGGCTTAGAGTGACAATTTCCATTAACCTAGGAATTGTTGCAAGCCATTAACTCTTGCATTTGCAATTTTCTAATAAATGTCCTTTCAAAAAAGGCACTGGCCTTCTTATTAATTATCACTCTACTATGAACACCAAGTTGGATGTGGCCTGTAGAAAATGCCTTTATTGCCCTGGATAACATAAAAAAACACTTCACAACATCTATTCTCCTTGGTGAACAATCCATGGGCTACTTCCTGTTTAGGTGACTTAGCCTTCCTTCTCTTCCGTTGCTGTTGCTCTTTTGTAATGAGTTCTTTGTTCCCACAGTTTGTAGCAAGCCAGATACAGAGATGGATACATGCAGTATGAATTTAAATGCTTATTAGGGTAAGCTATTCTAATAACTGCTACCGCTCAGTCAAGCAGAGTCTACCCTTGCACACCATGACCATTATTGCCCGTGGAAGTTGAAGTAATGACAGAAAAGCAAGCAGTTTGTTCTTTGAGAACAGAGAATCACTTATACTCTTTCCTACTACATGCAATTTTAGTATCAAAAGTACAAAATCCAGTACTTTAGTTTGGTCTCCTATGTTTTATAGAAAGAATAAAACTCTACATCTCATATATTAGAATTCTATTAATGAGACTGTCTTTTGCTGTCTACAATGCAGATAATATAAGAACAGCATGCCAGAATGCAGCTTTACATGTAGTTGTGATGCAATAAGGCAACAACTTGCACATTGTTGCCAAAATGAGTTTTTGAGTATCAACAATAATCAGCAGATTTAGTAACATCTTTTATATTTCACTCATTTTAATGAGTTGTAGTCACTTTATCTTATATCTGAGGATATAAGAAGGATGTTATGTGCTCTTTGATATTAAAGTCTTGTTGATCTGTCTTTGGGAACAATCAGATGTTTTTCTTTTCATTATTTCCATTAACATAGAAATCATAGATTGAATCATAGATATCTCAGCTAAGACTCCAAGCAATAGTAGAGAAGGTGCCTAAACTGACCTTCCAATATAATCAAATTGATGACCACCCTAATTATCATTATAGAACCTTTATCCAGAAACTTCTGGAAGCAGATGCAGAGATCCATAGCTAAGCACTGAGTCAAACTCCCAGTCCAGGTAAAGAGAGGGATGAACAATTATATGAAAAAAAGCAGTCAAAGTCATGATGAGAAATCCCACATAGATAGCCGACCTGAGATATCAGAAGCTCACAGATTCCAATCTGACAGCTGGGGAACCTTCATGGAACAGAAATAGACCCTCTGAATGTGGGTGAGAGATGACTGGCATTAGCAATTTGTGGGGCTTCTGGCAATGGAGCCAAAATTTATTCCTAATATATGAACTGGCTTTTTGGAGCCCGTTCCTTACAAAAGAACACCTTACTCAGCCTTGATACTGGAGGGGAGGGAGTTGGTCCTACCTAAACTGGATATGGCAAATTGCATTGACTCACTCTGGGAGTCCTTATTCTCTCTGAAGAATGGAACAAGGATTGGGTGGAAAAGCTGAGGAATGACTGGGAAGAGGGAAGGGGGAAAATAGTGATGGAATGTTAAAAATAAATGAATAAATAAAAATAATAGAAATGAGTGAATTTTAATCAAAATTTGATGCAATAACACTTGGAAAAGATCTACAACAGAAATTTTTTTTTCAAGTGTTATTGACCTTGTGAAGAACCAGAGACCAAATCAGCCCATCAGAAGATGGCAAAACACAGTTTGCTCTTACTTAAACAGGAAGTTTTCCCCTTAAATGTTGACTTCAGATGTATTTCAGGAAATGGGAATAGTTTTATGAAATATATGAGTCCCCATCTAAATGACTTTACTCATCCACATAACTGGGCACAGTTCTTTGTTTACATTTTTACATTTTATGGACTAACTTACTGTGAAATCTCAAGCTAAGCTGTCTTGATTAATAAATATACAGTACATTGACAAAACATGGTCCTTACCTTGGAAGGAAGAAACAAAATTCTGTTAGCAATTCCTCTGCCAGTATTTATTTACCTCTTTGTCTATATGCATATTGGAATTATTTATGAAAGTCAACACAGTGAGAACCAGAAGCATTGTGACATGATTGAATTGAAATACTGTATTTTCCTTGACTGTGTTTTAGTAACAGCCTTTTTGTGTTTTAAAAATTCAACTGAAGGGGCTGGAGGGAGGATTCAGCGGTTAAGAGCACTGACTGTTCTTCCACAGGACCTGAGTTTGATTCCCAGCATCCACATGGCAGCTAACAACTGCCTGTAATTACAAGATATGACACCCTTACACAGTTATACATGCAGGCAAAACATCAATTCACATAAAATAAAAATAAAATATTTTTTTTAAAAAAAATCCAATTCAAGCTCTTAATACTATGATAACGCTACAATTCTTAGTTAAATGTGACCACTTCCAGTTACCTAAAGTCTTATATGAATTAATTCTTTGACCTGGCTTATTTATTAATATTTAATTCTTAGTGATTTGAGGTTTGGATCGCTACAAAAATGTTGGAAGCCAATATGTTTCAATGAATCTTAGAATAAAAATTGTTTTCAGTGGTTGGTTTTTAGTATATTTTTTCATCAATACATCATAAAACCCTTATCCCTTAAAGCTTTTAGAAGAATTTATTTATTGGGGAGGAGGGTTATTTTTGTGGAAGAAGAGACAGTGAGAACAAAGAGTAAAACACATGGTGTGTTACAAACTTCCTGATACTGTGATGAGGGGCCCTGGGCCACAGTTCTTTGGTGGTTTTGGCATTTCTCCCATCACTGGCATTTTCATATGACTCAGTCCAGTGTTGGGAATAGGAACTGAACTCTCCAAGAGGAAAACATGAGCTAGTCTTTCCAAGTTGTCTAAGATTCAAACTACACAAGTGGAGTAATTTTGCCAATCTTATCCCTCTTGTATCTCTTATGGACATAAGTTGCTTATATTAGGAAAATCACCTACATTCCTATAAGATAATTTTCTTATCTAGAATTAAATACATTTGCATTGGAATGTCACCCTGGGTTTTATTTATACTTATTCACTAATTGTGATATTAGTAACATCCATGATGGTGATTAAATATTCAAATAAGTTTATAAGTTCTGTTAAAGACTTAAGTGCAACAAACTCAGTAGCTAAAATAGTATTCAAATTTTAATATAATTATTTTTCTTAATAAACTATTTGGGACAACTGTAGACAGTGCTCAGTAGTCACAAGTGCATACATGGATGTAGATAAGAATTTTCTTTTCCAGGAGTCAGTGTTTCTCAGCAACTTCCCCACTTTTTGTTTATGTTGGAGAGTAAATGTACCTCTTAAGCCTCTAAATATTGAAAATATATGCTTTTTCTGAACACTGTAGTCCACAAAAACAGGTTTTTTGAATTTTCTCTATATAAATTGTAGTATTATAATTGATGCCAGCCCTTGACACTTGTTAAGAAATTGCTTATGTTTTTAACACCATGAATTTCCACCCTTTCTCATAAACAAGTGAAACCTTTAGCTCAAAGTTCAATGACTCAACCTTAAATGAAATAAATTAAAACTTGTAGGAGAATGAGTGTTAAGAATGAAGCACTGATGACCTATTATCAGGTGTAACTTTCCACATTGAATTATTGACAGCATATGACACTATAACCTCACAAATTGCAATCTATGAACTGCTAAGCGAATATAACCTGGGGGTTACGGTGGATCTTGTGAGGGCTAATGCTTATTACAAGCCGTTGTCCATAGTGTACTTCTTTGAAGGAGAGAATGCATTTATCCAGAGCACTATTTAGACAAAGCTTAGCAATGCCATATTCAGTCAGAAGTGATAGATAGTGAATGGCAGAAATCTCCTTAGCCATGGTGAAAATGTCAGAAGTTTTCTCATCATCGATTTGCAGTCACAAAGAACTAATTAGTTGAAGTTGGTTGACTTGAGCACTTTTCTTCACTTTCTCAAGAGTCAGAGACAGAATTCATAAATAGAATATACATTTTTGCTAGTCTTTCTGCCTTTCATTATTTCACAATAAGCTACAGCTAAAAGTGTCAAATCTCAAATCTTACACTTTCTTACCAATGATAAAGTTATATTTAGTGTTTCTTTACATCACTTTTTTCAACAAAGTAGGTAGGTATAAAATCTTTACATATTTTTAATAGTGTACTGAATTTGAACAACATTCATGGAAGTGGTTCAGTCCATTGGCCCATCATTATGTCTTACTTGTTCCTCCCACATTCTCCTCCTAGTTCAGGTCATACTTTTATTAGGATTTTTAAATGCCAACATTGTATTTGTAATGAAACACACAGAGAAAGTTGAAATAGCCCTGGAGTCTTAAGAAAAATTATTAAACTGGTCTGTCTGCAAATGGCTATGTGACTTTGACCAATTCATCTACTGCTTCTTGGCTGCAACTTCCTTCTATTCATGATATTTTTCACACCATCTAGTATCTGAGGAAATATTATATGGCAGGAATTTAAATATCCTATCTCAGTTTATCCTCAGGAAAATATCTATTAAATAAGAGCAGGCAATATTCTAAACTTCAGTTTAATGTTACTAAATGTCATAGACTCTATGTCCTATAAAAGTGGTAGCGTTAGGACATCAGGTTGAAAAAGTCTGGTTTTAAAGTCAGGATGTTGAAAACATCGTATACAAATGCAACTGATGAAAGAACCATGCAAGTGATACAACTAGGTTCATTGGAATACATGGAGGTGCTGTCTGTAAGCAGGAAGGAGCTTGCTGCAGCCCTTTGGTTGACTATGTGACTGGGGGGGTGTAAAGTTGTATTTTTAATATAGTTTAGTATGAAAAACAAAATTTTGTCTCAGTATATTTAATTGATGGCAATTGATCCACTTTGTTTTGAAAACATGTCAAGAGCCAAGAGTGTAGGATAAACAAAACATTTTGAGATTTTGTGGTTTTCTGCATATAGCATCTGCTTCCTAATATTTTGGCTCAAACCTTAAAATGTTAGCATACACTCTTCCTCAGTCTTCCCTATGCTATTCAATTAGCTGTCCCTTTTTCTGTCATAATTTGGTCTCTTTTTTATTCATATATTTTTCTGTCATAATTTGTTCTTTTCTTTCCACTTATACTTCTATCAATTGGTAAAGAAAGCCCAAATGACGCACTACAAATAGATTGCTGATTTTTTTTTCTTGTTTGCTTTCACTATCAGAAACATCATATGCTAATAGTTGGCAAACTACAACAAGATTCCAAAACACAGACAATATCCTGTTTCTGAAAATGAAGTTTTAATAGAATATAAATGTGTGTGCTTATTGTTTGTATGTTGCAATAGATCTGAAGAGCTAAAACAGTTTCAGAAATATGTAGTGGTTCACAAACGTAAAATGTTTACTATCTGATTTTTTTAAGGATAAAGTTTGATAATACTTGCTAATTTATTACTTTTAAAATCAAGCTTTGCATTTCCAGTTATTATATTTACCATCCCTTAACTCAAAACTCACTATTTGTGTTTATTTACCCTATAAATTTACGCAAATACTTCTAAGCCTTTCTCAGCCTGGCATTAGAGAACATTCACACTAATCTTCCTCAGACTTCATATTCATTTTTTTAAAAATAAAAATATATTCCCTAGACTGGATCAAATGACAAATCCAAACTGTACCATGCCAACACCAGCTATGACATTTGTGAGTATAGCACCAGTGTACAACACCATTTGAAAATGATCACTGTGTTAGCTAAAAGTATTCAGTAGGCATTTGTAATTTTGATTAAAATTATTATTAAAAGAAAAATTATCATGTGTCAAGGTTGACAGTAGAATATAATATACAAGGAAACTCATTTTCTCTCTTATTCATTCATATTTGAAAACATAAGTATCTTTTTGTATGATCACTTAATAGCAATATCCTTTAATTAGATTTTAAGCTAACTGGAATTTTTTATTTTTAATTTAACAGCAAACAAATTTATGATTGAAGAAAATTTATTGGCAACATTTAATGAAAATAATGTGTCCAAGACTTAACAGAATCATACTGCTAATTTTAAGATAAGATGGGAACCTAATTCGCAGAAGTTGGCAAGACTTCCTAAAGGAGCTGACACTTGAGCTGGGTATTAAAGCCTTAGGATATCCCATGGTTGAAAAGCTTCATGATGGTTCTAGAATTAGAAAGAAGTTGTAATTGCAGGATATCAGGATTATTAAAAGTATGAACATCTAAAACTGGAAAAGAGACATATATTCTTAACAAAGAAACAAGAACCCTGGAATTTTGGATTGTATATTGAATGAGGATTTAATCCCAGACTGAGGTTTCTAAGCAGGAAAGTAACAATTAGATTGTACATACATTGTAGATTCCAAAGGGTCAGAAATGACATTGAATGCATCTGCTTTTCTCCCACAAGGATTACTGGTGATCCATTGAACATAGTAAGGTTTAATATATTAGCTGTGCCTTGGTTAATATCTTCCTAGGGGTGAAACATTTCTCATTGAAGGGGAACAAACAGAATCTTGAGTTTCCTCTGTGGACTTGACAAAATGCTAATGCCAAGAGAATTTAAAAAATAATAACTGCAAATAACATCAAGGCGATGTGACAAACCAAACTTATAGCATTTATAAGTCTCTGTCCTTTCAATTCTAGTAGCTCTAAGTTTTGTTTTCAGCTTCAAGCAAGAGTTTGACAAGTTTAAAACTACCTGAGGTAGAAATTGTATTCTCACTTAAACTCAAGATAATATTGGACAATGCTGGTTCTTTAAATTCCTTGAGGACAATGTACTCGTGTTGATATTGTTTAGACTAATGGGAAATGAAATGATCTTTAATCTTTCCAATATTGCCAATAGAATGGGGTATTTTTCATATCCTCCAGATATTTAAAACCAAGCTCTGAAAAAAAAAAGCCCTGACTTTCTTTAAGTCTAGGAATCATCAGCTTGCAATATTTTTTGACATCATCAAAAGGAATAACATGCTTTAGGCATCTCTAACATAAGAACTCAAATTATGTGTATGTCATTAGAGTGTTAAAAGAAGAGACATTTTAGAATTTGTGCTCTGTGGACCTATGTTTCTATGGGAAATATTTTATTTCCTTCTTTGACAAGACCTAATTTGTAATTTTACCTTATGAATTTTTTATACCTGTTTTCCTCACTAACATTGTTATTATAAGAGAGTAAACATCATTCCCTCTGAGACATGATTCAGTTGTCTTCACTGTTGTTCTGACACAGATATATAGTAGTTAGCAAGGTCTATATGAGTAGCAGCATCACAGTCTTATTTTGAAGACTCACTTCTTTGGATTCTGGAGTCCTGGGCTTATCTAGATTGTGTAGTGTCTGGGACCCATAGGAATAATTCTGGACCTCTGGTAATTCCCTTTAGGCTTCCTCTGACATTCTTCTCTCACTTCATGTCCACCCTCACTGACTTGTCCAGTATCAACATACTCATTCTATGCCCACAACTAAAATGGTTGTGCTATGTATCCATTGCCCCAGAACTAAACTACTCCTTAACAGGAAGCTCCTGAAACAAGATTCACAAGGCCCTTTCTCAAAGTAACATTAGCAGTAATGGTTGCTAGTAAAAGATACTTGCCCACCAGTAGAGCTGCTTCCAATCAATTTGTGCATGGAGTTTCAAGGATGCAGCTTTGTGGATTTTCATCCATGTTTGAGTAAGCTTTTTGGTAATACATTGCATTTAAGTTATCCACACTCCTGTAAATTCCTTTTCACATACACTTCAGTAAGAAAACCTTTATTAGGGTTTATGCAGCATAGTAACTTGGTAAGTCAGGGCCAAGATATTCCACAGAGATCACACAGTACACAACAGGTTTTAATCAAGAGGTTTACTGGGAGATCAAAGGCAAGATTGATAGAAGATTGATAGATGATAGATAGATAGATAGATAGATAGATAGATAGATAGAATGAAGAAGAGAGAGCCATGATTGTGGGAACTTTAAAAGGGTTAGGGTTAAAAGGGTACATCTGTTGCATTTGGCAACTGATGATGTTGTAACTGCTGGAACCTAGTCTTTGAAGGCAGGCTGGGAGAGTGCCTGGTTTCTACAAAGGAGTTAGGTGCTCACTTCACCTTTAGAGTAAAGGAAAGGGTCTCACACTCTATAGCCTATCTTCCTCCTCCATATACAAGTGAAATCTGTCATATAAGAACTTAACCTTTATCTTTATTGTGTCTGCCTCCCTGCTAGGCACTGCCATTCAATAATTCTGGCAACTGGTATCTTTTCTTTGTGACAGAGTGCTAAACAGTGATTTATTGCTTGAATACACATTGCCTTCATGGAAGTGATTTGTTTAAAACAACAGTAAAGTGCTAAATAAATTATTCATTCCATGCTAATTCTTCATTTTTATGTGCTGTAGTAAGCGTCAAAATAAGCAGCCTGTAGGGTATTTTATTTTTGCCACATTAATCTTGGACAGTTTAAAAGAAGGGGTGGGGGGAAAGAAATGGAGGAAAAATAAAGAAGTCCCATTTTCAAGAAGAAAATAGATTTTATTTTTTCCCCCTATAGCCTCCTGCAGAGGTAGAGTGCTTTAGCAGATCTGCTGACTTCATCTGCCCCCAATCACTTTGTGAGCCACTTACTGAAGCCCTCCCACTGGGGAGAAGTAGTCCTTAGTTCTGTTCAACATGAAGAATCCTGCTGCTCCTCCTCATGATTTTCTTTCACTATGGCAAAGTCCCTGTCACAGGTCCAGGAAGCAAGTGGGTTCTTTCCTGGGAGATTTACATTTCCAGGATCAGACAGAAATTTCACTGATGTGGATTTAGATAAAATTGAAGGTTTATAAAGTGGGAGAAGCAGTGGTGACATTCTTTTTTTCTTCTGCAGATGATTTCCAGGGCAGCATGGAGGTGCCTTTTATTCCTTGCCTCCCTTAACCCTCCTTCCTGGCAGTATTGTCCTCCCTGTTTGAGTCAGAGACCTAAGGGCAATATTCATTCAATGCATGAAATCCCATGTTAGCAGTGGAGCAAATAGATGGCTGGATTGTGGATCCCCAGCAGGTTTCACACTTTTTTTCCTATGGAGGATTTCTCTATAGTTTGTGCTTGTTGATGGACACTGAAGGAGGTGGTATGTTCTCTGCCACATCTACAGAGGTCACAGAGAACACAATGCTTAGATAGGCCCCTATCAAGGTCTTAGAACTCATAACACAGCCCATTGTCTGCTTTTAGATCAGAAGTCAAGAAAATCTAGGTTTAAATATGTACCACCTGAGTCCCAAACCCATTCGCACCTCTCCGTCTCTGTATTGAACCCTAAACCTAGCTTTATAGCTTGTGGAATTGATCCAAAGATATGTTGTGAATCAAATTCTTAGGTTGCTGACAGAGCTTGAATTTCAGCTGAAAGAGCCAAAGGAGCTTGACAGAGATTCTAGCCACATTTACTTGGAGACTCTTCCTCTGTCTTTATTTCCTTGCTGCTAAAGAATTACACAGTCTCTAAGTTATTCATGCTCTAACTGGGCCCAGCACTCCACCTGGATAGAATGTGTTTGAATAGCCAAGTATCTACTCCATTTGCATTCCTGATGGCACTAGCAGAACAATGGGTACAGAGTGGTCAGTGGCCCTAAAAAATTAGACCAACATTAGGGGGGCAGGGGTTAAGTTGAATCAAATAGATAGAGAGATAGATAGATAGATAGATAGATAGATAGATAGATAGATAGAACCAGAACAAAACAAAGAGCCTCATGGAGAGTCCAGTATTTTATTGTTTGAAAACAATACTTTGAAACATTCAAGCTCTTGCCTTTCCTTCCTCAAAAAGACAGCAGTTTGACTGATACACATTTGAAATTAAGATCTGATTGTGGATGATCAAATCCCATTTCGCCTATTTATGTTCTTGCTAGCTGCTTTTAGTGAAGGAAAAAAAGGGGGTAGGAAGAAAGAAAATCTTGAGTAGCTGAGAAATAACAATACAGATTATTACTCAAAAGTTTTCAGATACAAAAATGCTAAATAAATTAGTGATAAAATTCATATAGTAATGATTATTTAATAAGAAGTGATGAAACTTATGTGAGTTAACTTAGAGTCTTAGCTGTTAGGAATCTGTTCTAGCCTCTGAAGAGATGTCCTGCCCTGAGTCCTGACATCAAGCTCCATTTAAGAATTCCCACCACTGACATACTCTCTTACTTCTTTCCTCTGGGGACCACTCTCTTTCTTTCTATTCCCCTTCCTCCATCCCTCCTTCCCTCTTTTCCTCCCTCCTTCTCTCTTTCTCTCTTATTATAATAATAAAGTTTTTTTCATAGAAACAGTGTAAGTGTCTCCTGTCCGCTGCCTCCTGCTGTGTCTCCCATCTGCATGTCATGTGTCCATGGGACATGAGGCCTCTCTCTATATTTAGACTGTAGTGGAAACCAGGCATTATTCACCTTGACCTAGAGGTGTGGTCTTTAGGTCTTGAGGACCATGTAGGGGGTATGGCTAGCCCCTTTGAAGACCTGGTGCACATCATCTCCCTTTTTGGTTTCTTTTCTTGTGCTCTTGTAGAGGATCTGACCCATCAATGCCACCAATATGGATAAGTCCAACTTTCCAGGAATTACCCTACGGTTCAATCTTTGTATCAGTGAGTGTTTTATATAAGCCCCTTAATAAATATTAATTTTTTTATATAATCAGTTGCTAGTGATTAATTCCTACTTTAATAGACATTTGCCAGCTAACCGGGTAAACGCATTATCATATCATGCCAGATCAAACATGATCCCAACATTAGACGTGGTACCAAGGTTTGTTCTGTTACCAGTTTAGTCCTATCAATTGCAAAAAGCCCCATCCAGGCTCCAAGCACATGCTTTGCCCTTTTACCCATTACACTGAGCAGGAGATTTGAGAATTTCATAGGGAAAGGATGAAAGACTCCAGATTGAGATTTAATTCCATATCTGTATCTTAACGTGTTTGTACTCATCTAGGGCTGTCCTTTCCTATGTAAAGGAAATTTGCTGAATGATTATAGTTCTCTACATTGTCCTGGCCAACCTTCAGCAGTCTTGCAGATTTGTGCATGAAAGCTAACACTCTTGAATTAAAGGACAGAGAAATCAATAAACCTTTGGATGCAATCATAGACATGTTTTACAACCACTTGTCTCTCACAAAAGAGACACAGAACATTGAATTATCTGTGGCATTTAATCTTTTAATCAGTCTCAGCTTTCAAGAGTAAATTCTAGGCATTTGGAGTGTCCTTCCTGAAGTTGGAATTTGATGAAAGAGCAATGGTCTTGTCTTGCAGTTACCGGATGTTTCCTAATTCCACTCAACTCTGGAGGCTGGCTGCAGCAACTGCCATGTAATTGGAACATGTTCTGAATGCCTGAAAAAGTTCAGCACTGATAGAAAAGCCTGAGGCCTGTCAGATCATTGACAAACACTGACACTCAAGGGCAGGTGGGAGATATTTTAAGTTCACCTGTAATAGAGACAGTAAAAGGGATTTTGGCATAGTGCTGATTTAAACATGAGGGTAGGATCCAGATTGTTTTTGACTCAGCTGTTTTATAAAATTTGAAACTTAGCATTAATGTGAAGCCCCAATCATTTAAAAAGATGGAGAAACGTGGTACTATTTTATTTTCTAAAACTTGTGGCAGCAACACAAAGGGTAATATGGGAGAAGCAAGTAGAACTATGGGCACCGTTCAAAGAACACTCTAGAAACTGGTGTTTCTAAAGAGTGAGTGAAATTAAGACCATCATGAAATTTGAAAATTGGTTAAGTTTGGAGGGGGGGTTAGATTTAAGGAAGACAGAGTTCTCAGCAGGATGAATACTAAGAACTCTGAAGATTAGAGCGAGTCAAGGAATTTAGCACTGACTGCTTTTCCAGGAGGAAAAGGTCCCAGGAAGCACAATGTAACCATGGAGAAAACCTAAGCCTGAAAAGGCATTGACATGGTATGTTGTTTACAGCAGAGTCTGGGCTCAAATCCATGTTGCCTGATTCATAGCACAGGACTGCAAAAGGCTTAATGAGCATCAAATGGGAGATCCCGTCTGAAGGTGAATTTACAGTGGAGCTAATGAAGTTTAAGATTCAGAGCCTCCATGGGCAAAGAAAGGGTTTTATGAATGCTGGAGTTTGGCAACTGTAGATTATTCTAGGTGGGATAGGGAAGTTGCCTGTCATCAGAACATTTATATTTACTCACTGCTCCTCCTGAAGACTTTTCAGAAAATAATAATATAAATTATTAAAGACCTATGATCATTTCTAGTCAATCATTTCTAGTTGAAATAAATATTCATTCTGGGAATTCATTTTATATCATGTTCTTAGGAATCTTGAATGCTGTCACTTGTGTCCCCCAAAATCACTTTTCTATGACTAATGCTACATAGTGTTGTTATAGGGTTGTTTCTCCAAATGTCTCAAATTAGATCTGTCCCCAGTCTTATGCATAGGACTCCTGATTTATGTGCCAAATCAGTGTGTAGTATATGGAGATTATTCTTTACTTTTATATACCCCTCATTAAGTACCTGGATATTCTAAAAATATAATCTACATCATTTTCCAAGCATCATACATAGGCAGTCTTTCCTAACTTAAAAAAAAAAAAAACCAAACTTTTGTATCTTTTAAAAAACTAAAAACATGCCAATTTTTATATCCATGCTATTATAAAAGTTTAAAATTAGAACCATATATTTTTGACTAAAGGATGAAGAATATGTTCGAACTGGTTCACCTTTGTGTGTTATTATTTTTATATGTACATATACTTTAATTGACATGTAAAATGTTTTTAAGGGTTTATGAGATAGTTCCTCAATGATGAGCACCTGCTTCTCTTGCAAAAGATTTAGTCTTAGTTCCTATTCTCTACATGTTAGCTCACAACCATCTGTAACTCCAGTTCCAGGGGATCCTATGCCATCTTTGGCTTTTGTGGGCACTACATATAGTACACAGGCAGACATTCATATAATGTTGCACAAATTTTATTTGGTATATAATAAAAACCAGAGCAAGATATTAAGGAAGAGCTGAAATATCAGAGAGACAGAGAAACAAACCATAGCTACATGTCACTCACCACTCCCCAGGCCTGTCTCCAGGAAATCCTCCAATTCCAACCTCTCCCTCCTCAGACCACCAAGAAAGTGTGTGGGAAAGCTAAAAAGTCCCTCTTCTCTCCCTCTGCCCAGCTATCTTAACTTCCTCTTTCCACATTCCTAAAGCTAGAATTAAAGGTCTGGATCACCATTCCCTGACCTTCAAGGGTTGGCTCTGTGATTGATGCTCTGATATTCAAGAATAATTTTATTAAATTGTTATTACCACAATATAGTTAAATAATTTTGTTTGAATTTCAGTCTTATGCCAGATATTTTAATCTGGAAATTTTGTTCTAGACCAACTGTGTCCCACAGTATCCTATGCACTCAGGAAAAACAAACAAAACACCTCGTGACCAAATCAGCTGCTAGCGTTTATTGGATATTGTTTGTAAGTGTGTGCAGTTTTCCACCTCTCTCACCTTCATTTGTTCCCATATGAAAGGGAATGTCGTGATTTTATCTGATCTGACTAATCTTTGATGTTTTACTCTTGATGCTTTCCTTTTTGTCCTCTATGGCAAATATAAGTACAATAGAAGTATTTATAGCATTATATATGTATATGATACATTTATATGCTGCATATATCAGATATGTATATACACCATCTAATATTATTTTTATTCCAATATCTTCATGCCTGCTTATATTCTCATACATAGATCATTATATGCATCAATTTTACTTGTACTATTTTTGAAAAATAATCTATATAACTGACTTCTTAGAATCATAAGTAACAGTGTAAAACCAAGACAGGAAGGCAGAGAAAGAAAGCTTGTTGCATCTGCGGTGTTAAATGTTAGTAACAGAAAGTGCAGGAATAGAGGGACCCTTCATCATTGACATGCAGTTTGCTGCCTAATGGTGTGTTCACTTTTTATATGAGTTACACAAGAAGAGCCTTAATATTTAGAGAGACAGTATGATTCTGACAGAGAGTGATTTAAGAGCCAGTAAATCTGTCTTTCTCAGGCCACGACATCAGGAAGTTGGAAGGATATGTCTATTGCTCACATCCCTTTTATTTTCCCATATCAAGTCCAGTCTATACCCTTCTGACTTAAGCAGTTGGCCTTTGTCTCTCCCTGTATCTCTGTCTTTTTTAATGACTTCTCAGAGAGAAAAGGATTCAAGAAATATTCTCTTATCGTCTTATGAATAAGATGATCTGTATTCTCTGGTTTGCACCTAGGTACCAAGTGATTTGAATTTTATAAAATTTATTCATTTCTTAAAGTTTCATGTGAGTGCATGTTATATGGTGAATATATCTTCTAGTCACCCCAAGAATGCAGACTGACTTAAAGGAGGATGCTTTGAGTATGATATCTCCTCCACTCTAAGCAGTAAGGGGACAGTGGAAAAAGGACAAAATATGTAGTTAGAAGTTAGGGTAGGATATTCCACACAACTTTCAGGAATCATAGTCCATAAGCAGTATGTTAACTTGCTTGCTTTTGTCTTTGTTCTTGAGACCAAATTATTTTGATGTCTTTAGAATTTGGCTTTGGATATATTTGGCTATTTAATTATTTTACATATTATTATACATGTGTAGAAAAACTGTTTTAAAAATACATTTTCTTCATATTCACTGTAATTGCTTCATTTTCCTACTCTTTAACAATATTCTTGTGGAAATATTTGACTCTTTTTTTAAGGCACATATTATTTTTTCAGCATTTTTTTTTTTATCCTGGCTCTAGGAAGAGGATGCTACATAGAAAGAATATAATTTGGATAGAATGAGTCACAAAGAGAAGAAAGGAGAATATAGGACAGTTAACATTATTCTCTTGATACATACATATCATGGTTTTGACATTTTCTCTCATTATTCAATAGCAGAAGAACAGGAGAAAGAAGAAATGCAGTGCTTAGATGCCATCAGATTATCTTGCTTGATACTGTAACATCAGTAGATTTTGGAGGAAAAATATGCTTTTGAGTCATCCCTCAATGTGAGAAATATCATTAATGTTCTGTTTTGAAAAATTTCTTTGAAAAAGCAACTTGTCTCCAACAGATTTGATAAGCTTGTTCTAGGAGGAGGTTCTAATTGTCTGTTCTTACAAATGCTCTCTTGCTGGTCAGCAGACTAGAGGAATTGTGTACCCTGAGCAAGGGCTGATTTTTCTCATGTGGTACCATCAAGGATGCCTCCATAGCTGTTGGGGGTATAGCTGTTGCCTTCAGTCTTAGGTGCAGATGACCTCTATTCAGCAGGGGAGCAGATTCATAGAAAGAACACAGAAAATTTACTGACAAAGTTTCTGCACTTCTCCCAGGGGCTACTCCCATGCTGCAGCTTGCTCTGTGTCTTATGTTTATTCAGATAGCTGTACATCTCTGTCTCCATAGCATCACCCTGGGTTGTCTTGTATTTTGAGTGCCCTAGAGGAGATGTAGTAGTTGTTTGACTCCATTAATTTCAGAGTCATGCAGAGAATATTACATAGATAAACATTACCCTAAACTGTGTGGGGCCTGCCACAAACATGAAGGTCATTTGGGCATTATGCAATTTTCAGAGGTAAAAAAAAAATATGTGTGTTAAGAGCTTTTTGCATTTGATTCTTTCTTTTTACTGGTTTTTAGTTCTCTGATTGTGTTTGTATTTGCTAGACTACTTTTGACTAAGTCCTTCAAGTGTGTGTGTGTGTGTGTGTGTGTGTGTCTTTTGTGACTGCTTAATGCTGTTTAGCCATTATTGATTACTATTCCTTCTAATGAATTAAAAGATGTGCAATTACACATTCACCTACATCTTCCAAAATAATGATAGCATCAAATAATCTCTTGGATTCTGTAAAGGAGTCTATGTTTATTCACCAATGGGAGTCCTTGATCTGCTGTCAGACAAGTTCTCCAGGAAGTTAAATTCAAATATCAACTCCCAAGGGAACTTAATTAGGGTTCCAAAAGTTTAAAAATAAAATTGTGGGGGCTGGAGAGATGGCTCAGCGGTTAAGAGCACCGTCTGCTCTTCCAGAGGACCCGGGTTCGATTCCCAGCACCCACATGGCAGCTAACAACTGTCTGTAGTTCCAGTTCTAGGCAAACACCAAGGCAAATAAATAAATAAAGTTTAAAAAAATTGTGTTTAAAATGACCCAAGGCAATGGGGTTGTATCTAAGTGATATGATATGTGCAAGGTCCTGGCTTTGAATCTCATGGTTACTCACACAAAAAATAATAAAATAAAACAAAAAACCCTAACATGCCATTATCATGAAGTCAATAAAGATTTAAATTTTATATGTTTCCATTACAAAAAATATATTTTGAAGAACTGAATAAAGGAAAGCACATGCAAAATCGATGGAAATTATGACTGACACCATATGGTTTTGGATAAATTATTTTGACTAAGCAGACACCACCAATGGTCATATTCAGTAGACAGTTGCACATAGTGGTTACGGACCATGAATGTCATCTTAAACCTGGTTCCCCAAATGAGAGCTTTGATTTAGATTACTTAGCTTTTCTGGGCCTTAGTTTTCTCATTAAGAAGTGAGATAATTACTTACTATATTACTTATATTGAAATTTTTTATGTACACAAAATAAGCATTCAATATTGATGTTGGTGAAGAGAACTCAGTTTGCCATTCAAGTGACCAAAGATCACATCCTAGATGTTACACAGCCAATGGCTACTCCTGTTAATTTTTTGTTGGCAGAATCCACTTCATACCACAGATCTCTAAACTGAAATTATCTGCCACTCATTTTCCAAGTCTTCATCACATTCATGGTTTGTACTTGAGCTTCATCTCTATCAGTGAAGGTAAAAGGAGTTTGCTAGGAGCAAGTTGGGTGAAATAGTTTTCTTTTCTCTAATGGCTTGGATCCTAATTGTCCATCAAAGGCACATAGATGACACATTTGGTCTCAGCCTTTTTGGCTACAAAAGTACTGAAAGTTTTACTTTTAAAGTGTCATTAAGAGATGGGGCTTAGTTGGTAGGATGGTGGATCAAGGTTCTTATTTCTGGTAGAAGTTTTGAGATCCTTGCTCCTCCTCTGTTTTTTCTTCTTGGTGACCGTTACCATGTGGTAAACAGCTTTGTTCCACCATATATTTACTGCTGTGATAGTATAACTTGACACTGGCCTCACAACTGAAACCAACTGACCATGGAATGAAACCTCTGAACCTATGGGCAGAACCAAACCTATCTGCATTACAGTAATAGTAATTGCTTTGGGGCATTTTGTCAGTGTGATGGAAATCTAATAAACTCCAAAACTAAAAACCAATAAAACAACACAAGAAAAATGTATTATGGAATACTAAAGCCCTTGTTTTAATCTACTTGATGTGGCAAAATCTAAGAGTGAGGACATGTTGTGTCTGTCTGTCTGTAGATATGAAAATAGAAAGTGCTGAGGGTTGGCCTTGTTGGAGAGGAAAAATGGTCCTCAGTCAGGTCTGATGTCATTGTCATGCTAAGTTACCTCTGGAACTGCACCAACTCTGGGCCTCCTTTTATAAGAAGTAACAAAATCTTCTTTGAGTGGATTGTAGGGATCTGACTTTTGTACTAAAGGCCATCTCTTGGATATTGTGACTAGCTCAGAACTCCATAGCTGGTGTACTGATTCACAGACTCTTTCCCTTTCCAGTGAAGATCATATCTAAGCTAATGCTTACAGATTTCCAAGAAGAACCACAGCCTATCTCCCAGTTCTGATATACTGTGCACTCCTACACATCCTCTCAGCTCTAAAAGGGTAAACTTAAGTTTTCTGGACATCAAAGCCTCTATGCTATTCAGACTCTTTTTCCTTAAAATACAGTGTCTCTGTTCTTTCATCTGTGACCACATTACATGAACTCAAGGTATGTCTCCTCTTCTATAGGTTCATCACTGATAACAACTCTGCCTTGTTTTCTGAAAGATATAGGTGTGTTTTCCACCATGTCCCCATTTTCAGCTTTTTTCTGTTTTGGTTTCCAAGCTGTGAGTCTCTAGGGACTGGTACATACCCTCAATCCCCTCCTGTTCTTCACAGCCCATTTTGTTGTTGTTGTTCCTGGCTTTTAGCAAGCTTCCCAGAGTGTTGATTGAGTTAAATGTGCAAAATATTTCAAGCTGAATGTTTTTTTCTTCTGAACAAAGCTCTACTTTTCCTGGAATTACATAAGTTCTCATTCTTGAATTCCTCACCACTTTAGGATTCAGAAAAGATCAATGATATCATTAAACCTCTATTCATTGTTTTATGCCCATAGATTTTTATCAGGTCAGATTCTCAACTGATTCACAACTCCTCCAACAAATGAAAATGTCTAAGTTAAAAAGTTGGATAAATAATTGCTAAACCAAAGACACAATCTGGAACATGCATATTTCAAAGGAAGCCAGCATGGTAATTTCGCTTCTTTTTACTAAATTTAAAGTACCAAGAAAGTAACCCAAACCAGAACACCTATTTTTTATCTAACTGTTCAAACTCCAGATCTCTTGAGACTCTTTATAGTTCTTTGTCCCTGTATTGGCTTCAGTCTTGCTTCTACCCAAATGTTCTCTAGCAAGCTGTTAGGGTAAACAGATAGATAGCCTTTTTAGCTAGGTGAAACCTCTAGAATCTGATGAGGGAGAGGGAGTTCACTAACTTCTGTCTTCTCCTAGCCTGCTCTCC
Organism: Sigmodon hispidus; assembly: GCA_004025045.1. Lineage (NCBI taxonomy): Eukaryota > Metazoa > Chordata > Mammalia > Rodentia > Cricetidae > Sigmodon > Sigmodon hispidus. Next base: position 126,329 of record PVIH01000704.1, read on the forward strand.
TCTCTGTTTCAGCCTCTTCCTGCTCACCAGAGGCAGACAATGGGCCACCTCAGGAGACAGATTATGAGCATTAGCTTGGTAGAGCTTTGTAAGCTCTCCTCAGGTGCCGCAGTTTCAGAGACACCTGCCCGGTCAAACCTGAACTGTGTTGCTTTATAAACTAAGATCCTGTCAGAATCTGCATTGCTCAATGTTTAGCTACTGAGCATCAGGAAAGAGACTTTAGGATCTTGTGGCACAAATTGCTCACTCTTTAGAATCCTGAGACATAATTTATTTTCCTTGAAATCAGTTTCCATAGTTGTATCTGAAACTAGTTTCACAGAGAGAAAAAGAAGAATACAGATTATTAGCAATTGAAGAAATAAATAGGTATACTGCATTTTATTTTTTTGGTGTTTTTATTTTTTATTAATTTTTAATAAATATGATAGTTCTTTCAGAATTTAATATAATTCATTTTGAGCATATTTACCATTCTATCCTCAATTCTTCCATGATCCACTCTCCAACTTTGTCTTGGATGCCCGTTCTCATGGACAGGCAATAGATGCTGCCTAACCCACTGGCATGTAGTTGAATTTTCATGGGCTATACACTGAGAAAAAATGGACCTGACTATGTTCTAGCAGCCCACAATTGTCAATAGCTTCTTTACTAGCAGTGAAACTCTATTTATACTCATCTCCTTTCTCCATGTTAAGATTTTGATCTAGCTTGAGTTTACACATGTTTTGTGCATGCTGATACAACTCTTTGAATTCACACGTGCAAGGGTCCTGTGGTTTTGTTGTTGTTATTGTTTTGTTTTGTTTTGTTTTTTCTTTACTCTTTAGAGCATGCCACCCAACTCCCAAATAAATACATGAAGTATTTTTTCTAGCCAGCTTTTCTTAACTTAAATGACTCCATCTACTTTTTGCCTCTGAGATCTTACTTTCTCTGTTCTACATACCTTTCATGTTACTTTATGGCTTGCTATGTAGCTGGGTCCCTGGCCTCTGATGTACTCCTCTCTTTCTTTTCTTGATTCTCTATCTTCACTTCCTATAGTTCTCCTATTTATTCTCTCTGCTTACCATCCCCACCTCTCCTTTCTCCTGCCTTGCTGTTGACTGTGCAGCTCTTTATTAGACCAGTGAAGTGTTTTAGACAGGCAAAGTAGACAGCTTTACAGAGTTAAACAAATGTTCCACAGTATAACAAATGTAACACAACTTTAACTAATATTCCACAATAGTTCTGCTATGTCTAAAAGGCACTACTGCCTTGTAGTTAAGAATACCTCTGAATAGTACACTGTTTCTACCCAGTCTTCCACAATGATCTCAGAGCAGTTACAAAAGTGGATGTAGTGCATGTCTTCCATTTAGAGTTGCACAGTTGACAAAATGGAAGAAAATAAGAGATGGTAGTAAGTCCTCATTTCCTAAGATTTCCCCAGATGAAGGTATATCAAGGTTAGTGGCCAAGCCAAATGTCCTGATAAATGCATGACACACATGTAGCATTTTATTTTCTTTCCAGTAGGGTTAAATTGCATAATTTAATTAATGGTTAGTTAAACTATTTCTTTCTTTAATAAAAAAGCAGAAAATTCCAGTGCTACTGTTTAAAAAGTAAAAAATGAATTTTCATTATCTGCTGTATAGTATTTAGACATTTGCCAATACATACCAGGCAAAATTGCTTTTTCATGAAGGCAATCTGAGGGCTCCATTAATGCTTGGGGTTTTGTTTCTAAACTGTATTTTATGATTACAATAAAAAAGTAGTGTTATATTCAAAATTGTTATGTGGCTAATAATTAGCCTAATGGAGACTATCTGCATATTAACCAATACTGTTTTCAAATTAATTTAAAGTAAACTCAGAAAGAATACTTGTCCAGTTTTTTTGGTACAAAAGCTTTTTAACTGTCTTTGATTAATATACAGTGGACTTGTCTGTTTAGTCATGCATATACTAGTGTCTCTATTTATATCTATGAAAGCTTTGTTTTGTAATTCAAAGCAGTAAAATGCTGAGGCTTTGAGGGAGTAAACTGACATTTTTCTGTCACAAAATCCTCTGTGACACTTTTCTCACTGTTATGCAAAAGAGTGAGTGGTCAGCATTGCTGGAATTATTGAATAAGGAGTATGGAAGGCTCTGGAACAGAGCTGCATTGGGATCCCAGCCTAACTCTATCTGTACACTAAGAAGAGAACCTTTTCTATTTTTTTAGTCTTTTATTTTATTTTATTTCTATAGAATCGTCTCATTTTTTTTATACATGTATCCCCTTGTTCAGACTCCCTTCCCCCTCCCTACCCCTCCTAGAAACTCTTTCTTCTCCCCATCTCCCCAGAAAGGGCAAGAGGTCCCAAGGTGGCTTAGTTTAGTATCCACTTCAGGCAAATCCGATTTCTTCATCCCAATATCAAGACAGGGTTAGGTGTTTCTCTGAAGGGAGTGGGCTCTAAGGTGCCAATACAAGGTGCTCTTGAACTTAAGCTATTCAGTGGTTGTGGTTTGAAGCTTGGATGTTCTTTGCTTTTTGTTTAAAGTCCACTAATGAGTGAGTAATTCCCTTGCTAATCTTTCTGGGTTTGTGATATCTCACTCAGGAGGATATTCTCCAAATCCATCCATTTGCCTGCAAATTTTAGAATATCATTTTTTCTTACTGCTGAGTTGTATTCCATTGTGTAGATGTACCAGAGTTTGTTAATCCATTCTTCAGTTGAGGGGCATCTAGGTTGCTTCCAGGTTCTTGCTATTACGAATAATGCTGCTATGAACATAGTTGCTTTTGGGTTCAAATGTGCATCTTTAGGGTATAGGCCCAATAGTAGTATTGCTGGGTCCTTGGGGAGATTGATTCCCAGTTTTCTGAAAAGTAGCCATATTTCATTCCAGAGTGGCTGAACAAGCTTACACTCCTACCAACAATGGAGGAGTGTTCCCCTTGCTTGGCAACCTCTTCAGCATAGGCTGCTGACATCTGTGTCTTTAATCTTAGCCATTCTGTCAGGTGTAATGTGCTATCTCAAAATTGTTTTGATTTGCATTTCTCTAATGGCTAAAGATGTTGAGCACTTTTTCAAGTGCCTTTCAGCCATTTGTAATTCTTCTGCTGAGAATTCCCTTTTTATTTCTGAACCTCATGTTTTAATTGGGTTATTTAGGGTTTTGGGCTCTAGCTTCTTGAGTTCTATATATACTTTAGAGATCATTATATTAAGGTCTTTTCCCTGTATTCCTGATCTCTCCAGGACTTTTATCATAAAGGAGTGTTGGGTTTTGTCAAAGGCTTTGTCAGCATCTAAGGATATGATCATGTGGTTTATGTCCTTCAGTTTGTTTATTATGATGGATGACATTTACAGTTTTTCCTATGTTGTACCATTCCTGCATTACTGGGATGAAGCCTACTTGATTGTGGTGGATGATATTTTCTATATGTTGTTGTATTAGATTTACCAGAATTTTGCTGAGAATTTTTGCATAAAAGTTCATGAGGAAAATTGGTCTGTAATTCTCTTTCTTTGTTGTGTCTTTGAGTGGCTTGAAAATTAGGGTTATTGTGGCCTCATAAAAAGACTTTAGCAATATTCCTTCAGTTTCTACTGTATGGAATAGTTTGAGGAGTATTGCGATTAATTCTTCTTTGAATGCCTGGTAGAATTTTGCACTGAAACCATCTAGACGTGGTTTTTTTTTTTTTTTTTAACTTGGGAGGCTTTTAATGACAGCTTCAATTTCCTTAAGGAATATAGGTCTGTTTAGGTTTTTGATCTGATCTTGATTTAATTTTGATAAGTGGTACCTGTCCAAAAAGCTGTCCATTTCTTCTAGGTTTTCCATTTTTGTGGAGTATAGATTTTCAAAGAATGACCTGATAATTCTCTGGATTTCCTGGGGGCCTGTTGTTATGTCCCCCTTTTCATTTCTGATTTTATTGATTTGGATACTCTTTTTCTGCTTTTGGGTTAGTTTGGAAAGTGATTATCTATCTTGTTGACTTTCTCAAAGAGCCAACTCTTTGATTCATTGATTGTTCATATTGTTCTTTTTGTTTAAATTTTATTGATTTCACTTCTTTTTTTTTTAACTTTATTTATTTATTTGCCTTGGTGTTTACCTGGAACTGGAACTACAGACAGTTGTTAGCTGCCATGTGGGTGCTGGGAATCGAACCCGGGTACTCTGGAAGAGCAGCCGGTGCTCTTAACCACTGAGCCATCTCTCCAGCCCCTTGATTTCACTTCTAAGTTTGATTATTTTCTGCCATCTACTCCTTCTAGGTGAGTTTGTTTCTAATTGTTCTAAGGCTTTCAGCTCTGCTGTTAGTTCTTTTGTGTGGGATTTCTCTAGGTTATTCATAAAGGCATCTAGTGCTATGAATTTTCCTGGTAAAACTGCTTTCATTGTGTCCCATAAGTTTGGATATGTTGTGGATTCATTTTCATTAAATCCTATGAAGTCTTTGATTGCTTTCTTAATTTCTTCCTTCACCCAGAGGAGGTTTTGATTGATGTTTAGTTTCCATGAGATGGTAGGCTTTCTGTAATTCTTGATATTGTTGAACTCTAACATTAGACTATGGTGGTCTGATATGATACAAGGGGATATTTCCATTTTTTTGTATTTATTGATATTGGTTTTGTGACCAATTATGTGGTGAATTTTAGAGAAAGTTCCATGTGGTCCTGAGAAATATGTATATTCCTTTGTGTTTGACCGGAAGCATCTGTAAATATCTATTAAGCCCATTTACATAATAACCTCTGTTAGACTTCTTATTTCTCTGTTGAGTCTCTGTCTGGTTGACCTATCCAAGGGTAAAAGTGGGATATTGAAGTCTCCCACTATCAGAATGTGACATCTGATGTGGGGTTTAAGCTTTAGTAGTGTTTCTTTTACATATGTAGGTGCTCTTATACAAGGGTCATAAATATTCAGGATTAAGATCTCATCCTGATCAGTTTTGGTTTTTTTTGTTTTGTTTTGTTTTTGTTTTTAGCTGAATAAGTAATGTCTGTCCTGATCTCTTTTGATTGATTTTAGTTTGAAGTCTACATTGTTAGGTATTAGGATGGCAACACCAGCTTGTTTCTTGGGGTCATTTGATTGGAAAATTTTTCCCAACCCTTTACTTTGAACTGGTGTCTGTCTTTGAGGTTGAGGTGTGTTTCTTGTATGTAGCAGATGGATGGCTTCTGTTTTTTTATCCTTCATGTTAGAGTGTGTCTTTTTATAGGTGAATTGATTGCATTGATATTAAGGGATATTAATGGTCACTGATTGTTTTTTCCTGTTATCTTTGGTGGTAACTTGTGTATATTTTCTTTCTGGGGCGTTTCTTCTGTGGAATTATCAATTATTTGTAGTTTCATGGGTGTACCTGGCATCTTTAGGTTGGAGTTATTCCTCTAGTGCTTTCTGTAGGGCAAGATTTTTGGATAGGTATTGTTTAAATCTGTTTTTTCATGAAATATCTTGCTTACTCCATCTACGGTGATAAATAGTTATGCTGGGTATAGTAGTCTGGTTTGGCAGCCATGCTCTTTTAGTGTCTGTATAACTTCTGACCAGGACCTTATTGCTTTCATTGTTTCCATTGAATAGTCAGGTCTTATTCTCATGGGTCTGCCTTTATAGGTAAGTTGGCCCTTTTCTTTGGTAGCTCTTAAAATTTTTTCTGTAGTCCGTATTCTTTATGGCTTGATTATTATGTGGCAAGTAGACTTTTTTTTTGGGGGGGGGTCTAATCTATTTGGTGTCTGTAAGCTTCTTGTATCTTTATAGGCATTTTCTTCTTTAAGTTTGGAAAGTTTTCTTCTATGATTTTATTTAATACATTATCTGTTCCTTTGAGCTGGTATTCTTCTCTTTCTTCAATTTCTATTATTCTCAGGATAGATCTTTTCATGGTGTCCCAAATTTTTTGAATGTTTTGTGTTAAGGCTTCTTTGGTTTTAGGGTTGTCTTTGACTGATGTATCTATTTCCTCTATTGATTCTTCTACTCTAGAGATTCTCTGTTCCATTTCTTGGATTCTGTTTGTTATACTTGTATCTGTAGCTCCAATTTTTTTCTTCAGATTTTCTATTTCTACCTTTGCCTCATTATGTGCCTTTTGTATTGCTTCTATTTCAATTTTTAGTTCCTGGAATGTTTCTTTCATTTTTTTCTCTTTCCTTTCTTGGTTTCTTTCAAGGATTTGTTCATCTCTTCCAATTTTTTGTTTGCATATTTTTCTATTTCTTTAAGGAAATTTTTTATATCCTCTTTTAAGGCTTCTATAACCTTCATGAAGGTGTTTTTGATGTTTTTTTCTGATTCCCCTTCATTGCTCTCTTCAGGTCTTGTAGTTTTAGAACCACCAGTCTCTTCTGGTGTTGCCCTGTTGTTCTTTATATTGTTATATGTATTCTTACACTGCTGTCTGCACACTGCTTCAATGTTCACTCTTAGTCAACCTCTAGTCAGTTGTTGTGAGAGGGGTTGTTTGTCTCTGGTCAGCTCTGGACATGGGTTCTGTACAATCTCTGACTCCACTCTGGATTTTGGTGCTTGGTTCAAAAACATCTGTCTATGATGACACAACTTGTTCTAGAGGTTGGTCCCTGCTGTGGGAGGTTCCTTCTGCTATTTGTCTATGTGGTTCGCTGGTTAAGGACCCTCCCAACTTTAGACTAGGGTCTGACTTCTGCAGAGAGTGATGTCAGATTCATGTTTGTGTCTCCAGTCCTGGAGTGGTTCCTCTCTGGGTGACCCAGGAGCTGGAATTTGCTCACCTCTGAGTCTGCTCTTGACATAGTTGATGATTTGAAGCTGTCCCTCTATGATGATGCTCATTTATTTAAAGACATCACCCTTTCCCATATAAATTACTAAGAAATGTATAACTGTCACAAAATGATTCAGCAGGTAGGCATGACATTTTTTTTTAAGTATGAACAATTTAAAATTTTATGGAGCAAGAATGTGACAAAACAAATACAAAAACAAACAAAAAAAACAAAGAGGCACAACAAGACACAGATTTTATGTGGTAACAAATGTTCTGAGACTGGTTAGAAAGGACATTTCTGATATGCTACTTAGTAAAGTTTTAGATACAACTTCATGTTGAGGATGTAGATATTTTGTCAAGTGGAGGTTATCAGCTCATGTTTATTTGGATTATTATTATATATAGTTATTTGAATAGCCACAGCTATTTGATGGTATCGTATGATTTGGAGTAAAACATAAGAAAGTCATCAGGACTAATATTTACTGTTTTAATCAGGGATATTTGGGCAACTGTACAATAAGATCAAGATATAGCAATAAATAGGAAGCTTATTGACATTATTTCATTTTTATGTTTGTCAAAATCTCCTTGATAAGGGCTGGAACGATAGTCCCACTTGTAATGTTCTGGTTATTTAATCACAAAGACCTGAGTTTTGATTATCAAAACTCATGACAAAACCAGTTGTAGTGTCTTGCACCTATAACCGCACCACATAGGAACAGAGATGAACACAACACTGGATATCATTGTCCAGCTGATCAAGCAGAATCAATGAGTTCTTCTTACTGAGAGTTGCTGGCTCAAAATATTAGGTGAAAAATGATGAATCAAGAAACCTAACGTTGAATGTTTGCAGGTGAAACCTCCTTTCTCATGTACACACATACATCTACATAAACACATGCATATAATATACACAGAGAGAGACACTCACACACAATTGAAAATATTCTTGCTTCCATTGAATTTATAATTAAATGTCATATATTTGAACTAATAAAATTTTACATGAAAATTATTTATGGAGTGAAAATAAACAATTATATGTCATTTAAACAAATTTTATCACAATTTTGTTAATTAATATTTGAAAATATGCAAAACTATAAAGGGATAGTAATAGGATAAGCAGACAATTAGGCTTTTCAACTCACTTTGGAGCAGTGATTTGGGCTGTGACCCATTTAACTTTAGGATTTTATTAAGCAGCATCACTAATCAGAAGAGAGTAATAACTCACTAGTAAACAATTTAACAGCTCCTACATAACATTGCATCACCAGAAGTGAGGTGATGCATACACCAAAACATAGAAATGAAGAAAAGAAAGACCGCAGATAGTTGATTGAACACATAACTGAAAGCTAGGAGTTTCCTTCTCTTTTATCCTCTGATTTGCAAAGCAGGAAGATTAGATTGGTTTGAACAGCTATGCTGTGAAACATTACAAAGGACACCTCTCCTGTGCAGTATTGATAAACTGCCAGACCATATCGCTGGCATTTCCAGCTTTTCTAGCCCAGTAAGAGGAAACAAATTTCCACATTTGTGCCCACCTGCCCTGACAAACTCTTTAACAATCACTGTGTGTGTCCGGGGGGGGGGGTTGTCTCAGGCTGACTCACACCATTTCACACTGGGTTAAAGGCTTTCTACTCCTGCGTACCTCTAAAGTCCCTTGTCACATGAATGGGAGATGTGGCCCATAACTATCTGAACTTCATTATTTAGTTACTGTTATATTGTATTGTAAAAGCAACTACCTACTAGGGATACTTTCTGCCCAAACCCCAATTTTCTTGGTGGGGGATGTATAGGCCTATTTGGTAAAATTACACTGAGGAGTAGTTGCAACATCATTCCTTGTCTTCAAACATACAGCCACCCTGCTGCCACTGATCAGCACTCCTGGGTTGGCTATGATTGAAATTTAACACTTAGAGTGACTTAATTGGCACAGGGATCTGTAAGCATATGCCCCACCACAGGTCTGCCATCTGATGAACCCATAGGGTGTCCCACACCTCACACATGCTTGTGTCTCATTGAAGAAGGAAGTTTTGGCAGCTCATACTGTGGGTTGGGAGAGCCAACCACAGAGGACAGGTCTGCAGAGATCTCTATTGGCCCTCTGGATGACAGAGCTCTCCATTTCCTAGACAGAAGTCCTAGTTGGCTTTCTGTGAAGTGTTAAGGATTACTGATACTCCTGTCTCCTAATGAGATACTGTGCCAGTAACCTGGAATTTGGAAGGATTTAGCACACTTGGGCAGCTACTGCCTCAGAATTCAAGGTTAAAACAGTGTGTGCTTGCTGTGTCTATAATTGATCCCAGAGCCTTCAGAAAAAAATCCAGGACATGGATGTGAATGGTTTGCAGCTGAGTGGGAAACATTATAGCAGGGCCAAAAGTTCTAGGGCTAGGCAATGGATACCAACCTGAACAGAACAAGGAATATGCCCAGAACACTCCTCTCTCTTGTCCAAAGAGTGAACAGGCAGAGGAAGAACAGGTTGGAAGCAGGTTGTGCTGTTCAGTGTCTACAGGTGCCCTGAGGCTCTGGTACTACTCCAGGAAATCAGGCGGAGCCTATTTGTGGTTAGCAAGGCTTGGGTCTCTGCAACTTCCCTTTTTTTGAGAAGTGCATTGGGTTTGTGTTTTGTTTTGTTTGTACTGTTTGAGTCACAGACTCCAAGCTTCACTGTACTTTTTGTGTTCTCTTTTGGCATGAGGGGAAATTCTGGATGATCAGCTAATGGTTCCTGCATTCTGAACAAACAAGCTAAATTGTGTGATTTTCTTTATGTGTGGCTGGAAACAGGTAACAAATCAAAGCGGCCTTTGCTGTGAAGCTAAGAGAAATTTGTTTGTGGTAGGCTCGTTTCCAGAATCTGTTTCTAATTGGCCTATCCATACCCAACTTTATTATAAATCTCAGGAATTTTGTGTCTCAGAAATGCCCCATTACAATTCCAATGCTTTGCCATTCTGTGGTATAGTACCTGCCATGTGACTGTGAAGTCAGAAGAAACAGTTTAATCAAACTCACAAAGAAAGGGAAGGACTTTCATGTGTCCCATGCTAATTTATATGTAATTTCAATCATGATCCATTTTTACTATTCACAGTAATGTTTTCCAGGAGTTAGCATCTTGCTCTCTACTGTCACTACTGTCAGATGGGCACTGTGAAGTTCAGGAATCAAGGATGGTGCATGTGACCCAGCTATGGGAGCTGGGAACTTTGCCTCTGACCTTTCCTGAATATTTACTCAGAGGCTAACTTGAAGTGTGCATATTTGACAGTTTTGTAAGTGTCTTGAAAAACATTAATCCCACCAGGGCAAGATATTCATGGACAGAACAGGCATCACTGGCTGTGGGGAGGCACTAAGAAAGACAGGCAGGGCAGATGGCTGGAGAAAATCAGTACCAAGCTGCTAGCCCTCCATAGCAGAAAAGCAGTAACAATTTATTCAATTATGTTAAGCGCCCATTAATGGAATCCTAAGCCCTCCCTTGGGCCATTTCAGTTCTAGGAGATTGTAACTGTTTGAGACTAATGGTGATTTCTTCTTCTGCCTTCAGGTGATTCTCATTTTGACAAAGCTCTATGATTATAACCTCGGGAGCATTACCGAGAGCTCACTTTGGAGGTACGTGGATAAATTAGGCCACTAATTACTGTGTTGCTTATGCCTGTTGTCTCCTGGTGCTGTCTATTAAATCTTATTTTCTTATGCGAAGGTTTCTTGTTATGTCCATGCCTTTCTTTCATTTTAATTTTGTTTCCTAGTCTACAGATGACATGGACTTGGTAGTCTATTGGCAGGCAAGAGAAATGCCTTTTTCTCTTGGCCAATGAGACTGTTGTGTTCTGCTCTTACTGAGGTGATAATATATTTTGAATCCCATGGTTCTCCCTGATCTGGGAACTCATGAGAACAAAGGTTCTGGACCTCCCATTGAAGAAGACCTTACCTCAGCTTCTAAGTTGCTGGAGACAACCTCCCGTCAGGTCCAGAGCTTTCACAGTTTGTTGTTCATGGTGCTCCATCTCCCTAGTAGCACATAGGTGAGCATACAGACAATTGGTATGTCTGCATATACCTTTATCTCTATATATACCTTCATGTTATACCTCATATATAGACATATTATGTGAAAAGTTGAATAAATGGATACAAATCATTTAGGGTCAGAATATCTCATGAACAAAGATGTTTTGGGTGTGTTATCGGTCTGAATTTAAAAAAAATAAATAAAACAAGCCCTTAGTAACCCAATACAGCCTATGTTACTGTTTATTTGTTTGGTTTTTTTTAAGAGTGCCTTTTTCTTGTTTCTATAAATTTTGCCCTTCTCACCAGCCTATATCAGATGGCCATGGATATATCACTAGCCCCTGGAATCCAGGAGAGCACTGCCTCTGAATGCTTACTCCCATCTCATCTGATAATCCCAGAGAGACAGTGGAACTTTATCTAAATGCAGTCAAGGGATGGGCGAGAGCTACTGCTCAGCAGTGCGCCTGAAAGCATGGGCATTTTGTTTGGTGACTTGATAACCATGAAGTTCTTTAGCACATTAAGTGCCCAGCACCTAGTGCATTTTTAAATTCAGTAAGCCTTGATCAGAATGTTCATGACTCAGTAAGTTTGTGTCTACTGATAGTTTTTTTCTAGTGTATGTGCATTCATAAGAATAAAAGTTCATAAAGTGCATCTGTCAAACAGTGCAGACTGTGCATTGGACAATTAAGGGATATGCAGTCTTGCCTCAGAGAGACAGAGGGCATTAGCAAAAAAAAAAGATCTAACTGCATTGTGAGAGACACAGGAAAAGGTGGTACCAGACCACTAACCCACTGTCAGCTTGCTTCTTTCTCTCTGATGAGACATATTAAGAGTGTGCTTTCCAATCTTAGGGAGGAAAGTTAATGAAGTAAAAATGGCAGCCACCGTTACAGTGCTGGAGAGGCAGAGACAAGAGCATTACCAGAGTTTAATAGCCACCCAGACTAGTTAGATGAGTCAGCTTCAGGTATAGTGAAAACTCTGTCTCAGAAAATAAAGTGGATAGTGCTTGGGGATGCATCCAATACGTTGATCTTTTGTCCACACAGCACAAGCACGTGTGTGCATGTGCATTTTCTACCACAAATATAATCAAACATTTACACACACATAAACTCATAATTAATATATGTATCATATGTGTATAAATGAGTACAATTTTTTAAGTGCTGATATTCTTATTAGCATATTTTTTTTACTTTTGAAAAAATACTAAGCAACTGAGGAATGTTCAACAGCCAGATTCCAATCCTCCATTGAGGCTTATTGTTTGAATGTTCTACCAGCTGAATAATCAAGAGTCAAGTGTCAGATATCCCCTGGGTACTGGAGTAGGTGGGGGCCAACAGGCGGTTGACCTTGTACTGATGTCCTTAGGACTTACAGCTCTTTGGATCTATGAAGCAGGGATGACAAGCTACTATTGTACCCAATTAATGAGATTTACTCCCCGTTCAGGCTGCCATCGATTGCACCTTAATCCTAGAGCAGTTGCTGATTTTGTTTTGTGTTGTGTCCTTGTTCACTCAGGGAGTCAAACTGAGAGGGACTGGGTGATCTGACACAGAACAATTAACTACACCTGAATACCAACTCTAACTGATAGTGGATTAAGCTTTGAGGCTTGTGGGAAAACCTGGTTTTACCATTTGAAGCAGGATAAGCTTAAAGGTTTAGATAAATAAAAATGTCAAATCAAGATACACTATCTCCAAGAAAAATATATTCCTCTTTCCCTCTCTTGTCCAGGATAATCAGCACTCTGCTGAGAGAGGCTTAGCTGGGATGGAAGCCCTAGGCATTTCTGAAGGAGATGCAAGCATGCACTTTTAAAGGTGCACACACCAGCAATGCCTGTGTCAGAGAGGTTTACTGTTGAGGGTGACTGGTCAAAATCAGTGTCCAAAATCTAGCAACTGGATGGCAAGATCTTTCCCTTTTCCCACTCCAGAAGCTTCTCTATAAGGGAGCAGCAAAGAATGGGTCATATCCTTAACTTTCTACTTTGAAGAATATTTTTTCTACAAAATCCAGTTTTTATTCAGTTGTAAATAAAAGGCTCTAAAATGAGAGTACAACTCTAAAAATGATACATGAAAATGTCCCTTCATGGGAATTTTTCCTATTAATGCACATCCAATGATGTGGTCCATTTCAGTGCTTGCTGCTGTGTACCACCACTGCCCTGAAGGCCTATAGATAGCCGCCATTGCACATTATTATTACCCTTTGCATTCAGGATTCATCTGAGTTTTCTAAACTTCTACTTTTCAGGGCATATCTATATCACGTGGTAGTGGTTGTGGTTTCCAGACTTTTACATTTACTTTGTTGAGATTAAATTTACTAATTTTCTAAATCAAGAAAGTAGTATGTGTTTATTATAATGAGTCAGTCAATGCAGCAATGTTTGAATGCAACTTTTAATACTTGTTCATTTTCCACACAGGTCCAGTTTTCTTGAGGTTGGTGTTATTAACAGTTATTGATGATTTTATTTAATGTTTAGGGCCCAATCTAAGTGTTCATCAATATATTTAACTAGGAATAATTTTGTGTGTGTTTTCTTGTTTAAGAATGCAGGGATGTTCTATTTACTTGACTCTACCTGCCTATTTTGTTTTACTTGAGAGTAAATCATGAGTATCTATACAAAAAATATATATGTATATATAACCAAATATATGTAATGTATATGGATAAAATATGTCCAAGTATATTTAAAAATAATTCTGAGTTATAAATGCCTCAATATGTTGACTATGTATATTGAATTAAACTAACTCAAGAAGTACCTCCTGAGGAGGAAGAAATGTTCTCTATGTATTTATTCTTGAATCAAATCTATAAAATCAGCCCCCTTAGTATCCCCAGTGTTCACAGGAGAAAAGTGAAGCTTGGAAAACTTAAAGAGCTTTCTCTGTGGCTGTGTAATTGTACAGAGCTGGCATTCCTCAGTTGTTTTCTTAATGTGCATGCATATGGCTCTTGCTTACCTTTCTGATGAATCTTTAGTCTTATTAGTCAATATTAGATATGATGTTTAGTACTTTAGAAATATATCTAGACCTGTCCTTATATTTTAAGAACTTGACCTCTGTAAAGTATCAAAGAGCTCTACAAATGTCCTTACCATACTAAAACTTGCATTATAAAGTAAGTATCTGGATTTCATTCCACGAAGGTTGGAATAATGTATTTCATAGCAATAACTGAATGAATGCAAATGTCTTCAGGATATCACTAGGACTGAATGGTCTCAATTCTTGTTTCCTGAAGTATATTCTAATAAATATGCTATAGCGAGTATCTTCACAAGTTTTGATCAGGATTCTTGTGGACTGCCCTTCTGATCATACAGAGATAATTGCCTCTTCTTTATTAATGTCATGCTGCATCATGTCTTTGTCTTCTCGTTGTCAGTTGTTTGCTTACTTCATTCAATTCAACAAACAAATACCTGATTCTCTACACCAGACACCATACACAATAGTCAGTGGAAATAGAATTATGTGTAAGAAGGTTTTCCTTCTTCCCAGAGATCCAAAATCTGATGAACAGCATGAACTCTCTATAGATAGAAGTGTGGTAAGTGTAAGGTAAAGTGGTGCACAAGATACTGTGATGTTTTCCTCTCTCCACTCTAGTTTAGAAAAGCAGGCTGTGATCATGTGTGATCATGTATGGCTGTGTGTGTGTGTGTGTGTGTGTGTGTGTGTGTGTATGTATTTAGATGGTGAAGAATTGCTCCAGCTATTGCTGATACTAAGAGGTGCTTGCATGATATGGACACAAGAACATCTATTTAAAGGGTCAAAGTAGAATGAACTATGAACAGATGGTACCTAGTTGAGTGCAGAAGGAAGGTTGTTATACTTTGCCTCTTGTTCTCTTTGCCTCTCTTTTTGCTTCCTGGGCACTGGAAAGAGAGCAGCTTTATTTCACCACATGCTCTTGGCTATGATGTCTGTATACCCATGCAGCCAGATAAACAAGGACTCAAATATCTGAAACCATGAGACAAAGTAAATCATTCAGTTAAGTTGTTTATCTAGATATTTGTCAGAGAAACAGAAAATAAATAAAATTAAGTTTTCTTCAACAGAGGACAACTAGGTATATCAGCCATACTCCAGGGCAGGCTCCATGTCACCAACACAAAACAGACTCGGTATTCCTGTTGTGTGCATTTTGTTTTGTCTTGTTTGTTTTTATATCATTGAGTTGTTTTGTGTAGTTTATCTGTGTTGATCTTTTTTTACATAAAGTAGAAGGAAGAGAGGGAAGGTGAGAAGGAGAGAGAGAGAGAGAGAGAGAGAGAGAGAGAGAGAGAGAGAGAGAGAGAACAGAGAACATTAGGCTGAGTGGATAGGAAAGTAGTGAGGACCTGGGAGGAACTGGAGAAACATAAAGAATATGATGAAAATAATTATATGAAATGTATTTACTTCTGTTGTTTTAGCCAGGGTCTCTCTATGTAGCCTTGGCTATCTGAAACTCATTTTCTAGATCAGGTTAACCTCTATCTCAGAGAGATCTGCCTGGCTCTGCCTCCCTGGTGCTAGAATTAAAGTGTGTGCTACCATATCCATATCATTTATTTTTGGTTTTGTTTTTAAATTAAAAAATCAAAAACATATGCATTCATTAAATTCTCAAATAACTTAAAAATTTATTGAAAAAAAAACCCAGAAAGAATGATTTAGGGTTGTTAAAATTCAGGTACAGATCTTAGACTTATTTACATCCTACAATTTTTACATTCTAAAATTTTAAACTAATGTCTTGCATATAAGAAAAATAGTTTTGAAGACAGTGCAACATCATTTTGTAATATTTAAATACATTTCACTCCAAGAAGAAGAACATACCCAGAGCAAAGTGTGAAAAGCCGAAGTTTATGTAGAATATGTGGTCACATGTGGCTTCAAAGCCCTTAGGGCTCAGGAAGAAGTATTACTGCACACCCTATGTAGGTTATTTTAGTGATGTTCTAGATGTGTTATACTGAGTCATATTTTAAATCTTTCTGAGCTCTGAGAGACTGAGAGTCTGGACTTGGTATATATCCTTGTACTCTTTGATAATTGGCACTCTGTTAAATTCTCCATTTCTCCTATTAGCAAGTAATAGATAAAATAAACAGCCATGAGAACAGCAGCCTCATGAGTTTATAATTTTATTAATGGAAACTAAGGAGGCATGTGCAGAATATTGTGATACAGGAAGCAAAGAAATTGGCATTGTGATGTCAAACATAGCTATAAACTCAGAAATTGTACACTGCATTAATTCTTCTTTGCTTATGTAGCCCCTGTGCAAGAGTTTTCACACTATGTGTTTAAAGCTTAAATCGATGGAGTCCTTGAGCTATAGATTACCACCCTCCATCCCTTGATAAATAAATGGGTATGCATTCTCACAGGCCCTCAGAGGCTTTACTCCTCATGGCATGACCCCTTCGTTCAATTATGTGAAATTTTGAGCTTACTATAAATCAGAAATCAAATGTGGAAATGATGAGATTGAGGCAAAAAAGATACCAAGAATACTGGGACACAATTTATTAACCTGTAAAAAGTTCAGTCTAACTATTTGTTAAGAATAATTATCAGCCCATCTCTTCTCACTTGTTAGCATGAATACTTTCATCCAACTTACTGTTAAAAGTCATTCTTGTCTGCCACACTAAGAGTGAGTCCTTGATTATTTCTACCATAGGTCTTTGTTGCTTTTATCTACTATATGTCACAGATTGAAATGATCTTATTTAATATTTTCTGTTGTCTGATGACACCATTAAAATGTTTCTTGGCACTAGAGATGTTATTTGTCTCTTCTGGGACCCAAGAAAAGTGTTTAACAATTTGAATATCCAAGAAATGCATTCCTAGGTCCATGCTAAAAAATATCACCCAGATGTGAATAATCTGACCATTTCCTGGAAACTTTTCACAATCTGATAGAGGAGACTGATAGCTAATAAGTTCTTTTAATACAATTAACAATGACTAATAATAACAATAATGATAATTAAAATTAATTTATGTATACTGGTGTTCTGTCAGGGGAAGGAAAACTTCCAGAGGATGTATGAACTGAATCATTCAGAGGGAGTTTTGACAGCTGAGAAATATGTCTGTAACTCTTGAGTATACACTGAGTTCTAGACACCTTCAGGTGTCAGTAGCATAGTATATTGAGAAAACAATCCAAAGTTTCATTTCATTTCTGTGAAAGAAGTTTGTTGAAATTCTTCTCTGCATGTATCCTAAAATGTATCCCAGAGGTAGAAATGCATCTTTGAAAAGTTAGAGACAAGGGAAACAGTGAAGGAAACAAATTTTAAGGAAAAACAGTGGTGATGTATATAGAGCATTACATGTGGTCAGAAGCACAAACTTACAATATAAAAAAGAATGGTAATCAGCAGCCTGGAGTGGATGCTGAACTAAGACACCTTGGGACCTTGGGACCTCCTGTCCCTGCCAGGGAGGAGATAAGGAAATGGGGAGAAGAGTGACTTGTAGGGGCAGGAGGGGAAGGACATTTGAACAAGGGGATATATGGATAAAAAATGAGACTTTATTAATAGTAAAAAGAAAAAAAAGAGAAAAAAATCATAGCCAGAGAAATAAAAAAATGAAAAAAAAAAGAATGGTAATCAGTGAAGTGAGAAATAAAAAAAAAAAAAAAGCTAAATTTTTAAGGCAAGAAAGAATAGACTATGACAGGTGACAGATGTATTGTTTACATGTTTATGTTTCTTGTGTGTGTGTGTGTGTGTGTAGGTCTGGGTGCCATAGTGCTTTTATATATGTGTGTATGGGTGTGTGTATGTGTGTATGTGTGTGCATGTGTGTATGTATGTGTATTTGTGTATGTGCATGTGTGTATGTGTATGTATGTGTGTGTATGCATGTGTATGTGTGTATGTATGTGTGTGTATTTATGTGTGTGTTTGCGTGTGTGTGTGTGTGTGTGTGCAGGCATGGGTGCTGTAGTGCTTTTTAGGAAGGTTAAAGGACAACTGTGGGAGTTCATATAATTTTAAAATGAAAAAAGATAAAGTTTAGATACACATATATACACACAAAAATATTAGTAAAATTAGTACTAGACTGGTCAATGTGGAAAAAAAATGGCCCAGCATAAGTGGTAAAGGGAAAGACATATTCTACTTAGCTGGGAACATGTACATAACTCTGAATGTCAAGTGACATCTACTATTGGTAAATAAGTAGTAAGGTAAGGAGAAAGATTATGGGGGTAACTATTTTAAAGAAGAAACTTATAGAAAATAAAATGAAGAGGTGTTTGTGTGAAGAGTATCATCAACTAAGAGGACAGTTGTTTCACTCTGTTTTATGTATAAACCTAAACATGTCTATTTTAAATTGATAAAACTAGTAGAGAAAGATTGAAATCATGGGACAGTAGTGAGTTGAGTTGTAGAGAGATGTCTGACAGATGATCTGCTAGCAACAATCTAGGAATTATGAGAAGGGAAAGTAAATCTCTGCCAGACAGGGAGGACAGAGTAGAAGCACACATTGGAGCAGTGTATTAAACACTCCCTGTTTGGGTACATACTGAATGGAAAAGCCACTGGAGAGAATCTTCCTAGACGTAGAGAAGTGGTGTTGATGACCCCTCTTGCACTCAGCTGGGCTTCTACTTGGGATGGTAGAACTAAGTTTTTTGTCATTGATTTCTATGAAACAATCATGATGGCAGTTGGTTTTATAGCCCTGAGACCCTTTGAGAAGGAGAATAAGGTGTATTGTCTGGCCTGAGGAGTTTTGAGTAGTGAATAAAGAATTTTTGGTAGGAGTAGATAAGAGAAAAACACTGTAACAGTAGGAATCTCATCCAGAACCATATTTAAAAGCCAGAGAAAATTTCAGGAGTAACATCCAAATGATCATGTGGTGTTTTTTTAAACATAGAACATATCTTTATTTCCTAGGCACTCTGGGAAAAGGAAATGGGTATAGTAGATAGAGTTAGTTATAAGAGTTTTGTTTGGAGATACTGTGTACAGATCTGCTGCTCTATGGAGGAAGGTGTAACGGTTGCATATCTATACCTGAACACTGGATCTCCTATCAGATGCCTCCAGACTCCTGAAATGATAGTGAGGGACAGCTGGTCTCTTCACCAATCAGAGACACTGCACACCTATTCTAATTTTGTATAAAGTAGCTTTTGTTAGCTCTCAGCTTAGTACTTAGGACTTGCCTATTGCCTCCAGTTGTCACATCAGCAACATTGCAAAATGGAGCTTCTGGCCTAGATGCCATGTTGAAGCACCACCACACTCCTTTCTGTCACTATAAATTTTCCCCAACTCTTTTTGGTCCAAACAAACATTTGCTCTTTCTTTCTGTGTGTGTGTGTGTGTATGTGTATTACTCAGTTTACTTTACTGGAGTCTCAGATGACCTCAGATGTCTTGATTGGTTTATACTACTGCCCTTCTATTACATGCCTACCATTCATGACCATCATCACCCCACTTACTAAGACTCTCCAGAAAAGAAAACTTCATATCCCATCCTCAATAACACTTGTACCAAATAATAGGTTGTTTTGAAAAGCCACTTCATGTAAGGAGTCTGTCCTTGGGTTTTATTCTTGGAGAGGCTGGATATGAATTCAAACCCTGTTGACTTACTTGTTTTAAGGACATAGAAAATTTATTTAAATCACCTTCCCTTCTTGTCTTACCACCAAATGAGTTTTTGTATCACAGGATTCTGGTTGAACTGTGATAAGCACATTTCTTCTACTTAACACACAATAAACAATGGAAACAATCAGACAAAAATGAGGGTTTTTACAATTACTTGGTCATTACTTGAAATGGATCTCCCCCTTTATGCATTCCCTAATAAACATACTTACAGTAATGTATGGTGATTTGAATGAGAATGGTCACATAGGTTCATACATGTAAATGCTTATTTCAAAGCTGGTAGAACTGTTTGGGAAGGATTAGGAAGGATGGCCTGTTAGAGGAGATGTGTCAATGGACATGGGATTTGAGGTTTCAAGAGTCTATTCTCTTACCAATTAGCGCCTGCTTTCTCTGTGCTGTGCCTGGGGATGAGAATGCAATCTTTCAGCAACTGTTCCAGTGCTGTGCCTGCTCACCTGCTGCTATTTTCTCTATTGTGATGATCATGGACTCTAACCCTTTAGCGTCAAGCCCCAATAAACTTTTTTTGTTTCTTTGTTTTTGTTTGTTGTTGTTTTTTTATGTTTCTTTTGTCCTATTATCTTATTATGGCACTAAAATAACTAAAACATTGTGTTTTTTTTTTATTCAAAACTCTTAAAAATGGCATCACTGTATGCATTTATCTCATCCTCAAAAGAACTCAGAACTCTCTAGCCTTATATTATTTCCATATATAAGTAAACTGGTACACAGAGAAGTAACCAGCATAAGGTCATCAGATGGCTACGCAATAGAGCAGATACCTGATTCAGGCAGGCTGACTCCTTAACCCAAGCTCTGAACTCACTGGAACCATCTCTTATTATAGTTCTCCCTTAATCACAGACAATGAAGTACTGGTTATATGAGAACTCACTCTTGTTCCACATCTAATTTTCTTTAGAATAGTATTTTCTGGATATTTCTTACCATTACTGGGAGTTCGGAAGTTTTATATTACCTCATTTACCATTGTATCCTAGCACCAAGTACTATTAATTTTTTTATATAGCAGATAATCAGGATTTTGATGAATTTACTGAGGAAATGGTTTATTGAAAAATTTTCTTTGTCATGTGTGGATTTAATCAACTGGTATAAAACTTGTTCCAACCCATATGTCACAGGAATTCAAAGGTTTACAGAAGTTCGTTTATTCAAGTGTCAGGTTGTTTTACTTTATTGTCAGTACACATGTTCGAGGTGACAGATATTAATTTAATCTCAGCATGTAATTGATGCTGTCATGCTGTGTGTCTACACCTATCACCTATTCCCCCCTGGGTACTAAGTGCTAATACAATATGAAGGGAAGGCAAGTATACTCAACTAGTATTCAAGGGTAGTTTAAGCACAAATGTAACACATGTCTGTTATTTTTTTTATCCTGACAACACCATGCTATACTGTCACCTAAGAATTATCCCCTAGGAAGGAGATGAAAGAATAAAGTTATTAGACAGTGTTCATCTGTGAGTAGTCAGCCAGCAATAGAGATTGCATGCAGAGGACTGGGTTGGGCTGTGTGTACCACAGGACAACAGGAATTGAGGCCGAGCTTTGGAGAGAACCTTAGAAAACCCCTTTTCTTCATTCAGGTGAAGTTTCTGATACACTGTTCAACCATAAATTATGCAGAGCTCTTTTAGTTCTGTTCTCTTTCCAGGGAGAAATGGTACGCTGAAGAGTTATTCCTCAGCACGACTTCCTTTCTTTCCCCTGCTGGGATGTGTTAGCAAGGTCTTCACCTTTAGTTTATTGGCTTCAAACAATCTGTGATTGCACAGGATTATGACTTTTTAGCTTGCAGAAGCAGGGGAGGCAATCAGTTCATGAAAGGCACCAGACTTTTTATTTTTTTCTTTAAAAATGGGTATTTATTTCTTCCAGCATTTCTGGGCACCAAGACTTAAAAGAGCTTTTGAAAAGAATGTATCTTTGAATGTCCTGCTTCATCACACTTTCAAATGCTAACACTGAGGTGAGCTAATGTGAGCTTTTCTTTAAGTCTTTGAGTTAACAAAAGGTAAGATGACATCACAAAGGCCTTTTTTTTGCCAAATTCAACCCTTGGCAAGAGAAACTGGGAAGTTTGTAATCATTTTGTTACAAACACATATCCTTTGAAATGATCACACTCTTACATTAACCATGATTTGGGTTAGAGAATCCAAATTTGGGTTGGTTTCATTAGAACAGGAATATTTTGTCTGGAAACTTTTAGGAAGTCTCTGGTATTTATTGAAATATAAATTTTTTCTCTTTTCTCCACATCTCTTAGGGGGAAGGGAGCTTCAACAAGGATATACAAGAATAAAAAAATAGATCTTTATTCATAATAAAAATAATGAAAACAATAGCAAAAAAAGAAATATAAATTTTCTTACTTAATTTTGCATCATTTCACAATTTCCTGCATCATCTTGCTCACCTTGTTACTACTGTCTTCCAGTAGAAAATCTGTCACTTCTGAAAAAAAGAGAAACAAAAAAATCGTTAGAATTCAAACTATCTTCTTTTTTAAAATTGCGTGGGGAAAATGTTCTATTTAGGATTGCAAAAAGCATACACATGATACACCACGGCCCACAGTACAGCGGGGACATTGTAGTTTTGCTGACACAGCATACTTATGGTGGCTGCTGCTGGCCTCTGCAGATTGCTTTTTGTCAGTTCCCCAGAGAAGAAAGGCTAGTGTTGTGGGTCTGAGGTTACATATGAACCCATGGACTCTGCTTGTTACTGCTGCTTTGTTTGTTTTTATTTGCTTTACAGTATTTGCAGAGCTGGTAGAGTCTTTCCTCCAAATCATTCTCTACTTATTAGTTCATGGAGCAGTTAAAACATAGGATACAATCCTTCAATCAGTCAACAGGAAGCATGGGCTTGGGGCTGGAGTGCTGAAGTCAGCTCCTATTGAACTCCAGGCAGTAAGGAACATCTGAGGCAAATACTTGGCTCCTCTCTTCTCTCCAACATGAGTCTCTCAGGTCTCGATAATTATTATACATGTTCTTAATGTTCTTTATATACAACTCTGTAGGAAATATTCAGATTAAAAATTGAGAACTTTTTTTTTTTTTCCTTAAACTCACTGTAGCTTAAAGAGGGTCAAGGTATAGTTAGCAGAGTTGCTGTGGGACATTGCTCAGGCACACTGTAAAGATTTGTTGCTTGTATTGATTTTAATAAAACACTAATTAATTGGCCAGTAGGAAGTATAGGTGTGGCTAGTAGACTAAGAGAATTCTGGGAATAGGAAGAGCAGAGCCACAGAAACCAAGAGACACTGAAAGTTAGTGCCAAAAAAGAAGAAAGCAAGATGTAATGGAACAGAGCTAAAGCCACGTGGGAATACACAGATTATTAGAAATGGGTTGAGTTAAGTTTTAAGAGCTAGTGGGTAATGAGCCTGAGCCATAGGCCAAGCAGCTTCTAATTAATGTAAGACTTTGTGTGATTATTTGGGAAAAAGCAGCTTCAGGTGGGTCTGGATCTTAGGGCTAAGCCAGGCCAGAAATTACAGGCTACATGAAGTAGCTATGAATTTAAAGCTATGGGTTAGGTGTGGAATACATTTTCATAGACCAGAGCAAAAAGAGCCTAGTCCTCATCCCTGAATACCGTAGGCTTTCTTCATTGATTTGTTGTATCTGTCCCTTTCTAGTCCCTAGGCACACCAGAAACAATGCTGCCCAGAAGAACCCCTATAGAGGATTTTTTATTTTATTTCATGTTATTTTTTTACTTTTGGATCAGGAAGGTTGGATATAGAACTTTGTGTATTCTATACAGGCACTCTACTCCTGAACTACCTCCCTAGTTCTTTCTTTATTATCTTTTTTTTTTTTTACTTATTTAGCATTTATCATTTTAAAAATATATTTGAAACACTTTCTACCTAACTTGACAAGGGCAGTCTTGAAATTATTCCATTGCCCATCAAGCCTTACCCTTCTACTACTGTCTCCTGAGTGACTGAGACTACAGGCCTCCACTATGGGACATGATTTACTTATGGATTGATTCTTTGTCACTATGACAGAAATAGTTTGAGATAGTTGTTTAATCTAGTCAAACCTTGGTAAATACTTCCATTTCTGGGCATTTTTTCCCTTTTCTTTCAAATGTGTTTGCTGGTAATTCAGCTTATTCAGTTACAGAGATGCAACATGTTCATTTAAGATTTGATGGAACTTCTGTATATTTAACTTGTATTTATTGGAATTATTGTGGTCACATAGAATAGTTGGTGAAATGTTTTGTGAGAAATAGTTTCTTACTGAATCTGAGAATATTTTAGTTTTCCATGGTGTTTTTAGCATCAAGTCTTGCATACTATTCATTGATCATTTTACTATTGATGCTTTTTCCCAATTGAATGAAGGGTCAGCTTTCCTCTGGGGATTGTATTTAAATTCTATCACAGAGGCATATCTAATATATGAATGAAATCAGTGTTCAGGAAATCCCTGAACCAGTCTTATGCTTTCAACTTTTTTGCTCATGAATGCATGTCCCCAGTATATAGGTTTGCTCTGTGAGAAATTATACTCCAAGCTTCAGATGAGTAGCAGAATCTCATGAAATGTGACCATTCTCCATTTCCAGTATGACCCATGGGTTTTCTTTCTATGATCCCAGTATTAGTTACTTGCCTTGTTGCTGTAACCTAATAACCCACAACAGCAATTTGGTAAAAGAAGACAAGTTCATGGCTCACAATTCTCAAAAATAGTCCAGTGTGTCAAGAAAGCCATGGAAGCAAGAGGTTGGGGTCACATTGCATTTGCAATCAAATAGTGGAGAGATGGTTGCTGAGCACAGTTCCCTTTATACTTTGTATTTAATCTGATACCCCAATCCATTAATTGGTACCACTCACATTTAGATACCATCTTCCCATTTCAGTTAACCTGGTATAGAAAATTCCTCACAGATGTGCCTATAGGCTTAGGCTTAGGTTTCTGTGACAATTCTAAATTCTGTCAAATTTAGAATCAGATGTGTGTCAACTTATTGTGAAATAATGTTAAAGAAAAAAGTTGTCCCATGACTTTCTAACAAATCCAAGTTCCTATCTTGACTCAAGTGCCTCATCTCAGATTTCTAGTATTCATTGTGTATAGAAACCTGGTGAAATGAGTGAACAACAACTCTGTTGCTTTTCCTTAGAAAATCATGTAACTGAATGCCCATGAGATTCTTACTGGGACCCAGGTAGAAATAAGAAGGGAAAATCTCTGTGAAGAGCTACGGGCCAAATGCAAAACACAGTGTCGGCTTGGAACGAGAGCAAGTGTGATTTTCAACAATGAATCAGTATTCAAGAGTAGTTTTATCTCTACACACTATTGCAAAGATCACTTTGCAGCTTTTCAGGTTGTAGGAAATAATGGCTGACATTCAGATACACTCCAGTCTGATGGCAATAAGGGACATTTATTCAAAAGAATTGAGTTTATCGGCTGCTAGTTCTTCAGTTTAATTTTACATTTCAAAGTATGTTGCAGAAAGGTTAGAAATTGAAAATGGAAATTGCTTAACATACTTGAGGTTCCTGCATACTTTTGCAAATAAAACCTAAGCAGTAAACCTGAAATGATCACTACACTGATGAGTCTTTTGAAATAACATAATCTGTCCATACTGAGGCTGTGTGAAGATTACTAGAGATCCAGTCTTAATATTGCCTTTACTTGTCTAACCCCAGGAAAGTTGTCTTTTGTTTAAAATCATTGGTTCCTTATTTATAAGAAAAATATTGTACTAGACCAATAGTTCTCATCTTTCCTAATGCTGTGACCCTTTAATACAATTAATTCCTCTTATTGTGGTGACCTCTCAACCATAAAATTATTTTATTGCAATGCCATAACTGTAATTTTGCTATTATGAATCATAATGGAAATATGCAGCATATCTGATATGAAACCTGAAAAAGTGATTGAGACTCAGGTTGAGAACAACTATACTATACAAACTTAGATTAGACAAAATTATTTTCAACCTAGCTTCAACATCCCAAATTTGTAATGGTTATCCAAAGGTCTGGCTTGTTTACAACAGAAGCCCTGGTATATTTTTGCAGTGTCAATGAAAAGAGCTTAAGTGTTCCTACTTCTTTGGGATTTTCACATTATATGCATCCACCATGAGATATTAAGAGATAATTGAAGGTGTACTAAGGCAGATAAACTGACTTACTGTGGTTTTGCTGGCCAAAGCATGACATTTCAGTCAGAATGTTCGGTAAACAGAAGAGTCGTCTCCACTAAATTAGCTTATCTCTTTGAACCATGAATTCCAAATAATAGACTGGAAATAATAATTTCCATGTTTTTGGTTACAGCTGTTAAAATGTGAAAGAAATGTAATTTATTCAAGATAAAAGCAACCAAAATGTGAGACCCCTGATTGTAGAGGTAAGAAAGAGAAAGCAGCAGCTGTCATCCTTTGAAAACACTCTGCTGTTTTATTTGTAAGTAGACATTTACAGAAATTCTTCCCTCATTCCAGTCTGTTACAGATCTCTGGTATGTGTGTAGGGCCAACATTCTGTAAGTTGCAAAGACAGTATCATATATTAGTTATTAGAAGGACAGAGAATAAATATGTATTCTTGGTAGTTTGTTCTACTGTAGCTAGAGTGGGGTCCACTGATGTCTGTTTGAGGGTCTTTGTAAATTGCTGCAATTTAGAATCCTTTAGAGTTTTTACCTTGCAGTTTCTTTGCTGAGTATAATCAGAGCCAAGAACAGTGCTGATTACATAGTGGGATTCAATAACTCACCGTAATGAGTCAACACATTAATAAATAACCAGTTTTTACCTTATCTGCTCATCTATTGATCATATACCTGACAGTAAGCTAAGGACATTTTATACTCACTGGCATTCCATCCTAAATACAATAGAATTTCCTCAGCATCATTTTAAAACAGTATGTGTGAGGCACTCTACCCAAAACTAACTAAATCAGATCTTTTAGACTAAGCCCAATGATACAGATAGTTTATAAGAAACACTTGTGATTTTAGTATGCAAAGACACAGAAAACCAATCAACACTTGTCTGACTATGCATTGCATATTTAATAAAATAGTCTAGACTACCAGAGGACAGAGCCATCTCTCCAGCCTTTTTTGTTTGTTGTTTTTGTTTTGTTGAGACAGGGTTTTCTGTGTATCAATCCTGTCTATCTGGGAAATTGCTTTGTACACCATGCTGGCCTTGAACTCACAGAGATCTTTCTGCCTCTGCCTCTGCCTCCCAAGTGCTGGGACTAATGGTGTGTTACACCACTGCCTGGCTTCCTGTTTTTGAGGTGTTTGTTCACATTAGCTGCTCACTAATATGGCTGATATTTCCATCTGGGCATCCAAATTCCCATAGACATATTCTACCATATTGCCTGTTGTCATGGCTAAGATAATCTACATTAACAATAACGCCAATTTATTACCCACAGTAATAGTGTAATTTATTTTGCATCAACTGCTAAAATTCAAATGTGCTGTACATGTAAATAATCAACTTATGGTGACAGAAAATGGCCATATAAATTAAGATAGTTAAAAATTATTAAGGAAGGAGATTTCAGTAGCTCCAGCTTAGACTGTTTCAGTCACAGCTTTCTATAACAGGCCATGGCATCCTGAGTGTAGAGGCAGTGTGTAAATGTTAGTTTGCAATGGTGACTAACAATTATGAGTTTCCTTTTTAATACTGTTGTAACAAACCTGTTAAAATGTCACCACTGTTAGGAGATAGCTCATTTAAAAGAGACTCAGACTCATGATCTATAGAGAATGTAAAAGACAGATTGATTTTGTCTGTTTTTTGAGAGTGGCCTTAGGGGAAAGTATTTTCTGGATTCCTTAGAATTGCATTGTTTTATTTTTCTTGAATTGTTACTATTTTCTTTGCTTTTTAGTGCTTGAGTCTCACTATGGTGATACTTTTTCAAAGAAAGCAGCCCATGTAGTAGTGGGTAGACATAAACACATATAGTGGGAACTGGGGGAAAAGATAACTATCATTCTATAGCAAGAGCACATACCTCTGCTTGGTGACCAGTGACAAAGCTCAATAGCAATGTAAGATTCTAATAATATGCTGGACTGGCTACAGTGTGGCAAGGTACACAGATGAGAGGTTTAGTTGCCATATATATGGTGCTAGGAGGGCTATCAGCAGACAGACAGGAATCTGCTTCACTCAACACAGTGCTTTCTTAGTCCATCATATATCATATCATATTATCATATCATATCACGTCATATCATCATACTTATCATCTATATTTTATCTATGTCCCTCCTTTTCTTATATCATCAATAAATCAATTACTCAATTTATCTGTCATCTATTATTTATCTCTCTATTTATTCCTTCCCTATTCCCCTGTGTTTCTTTCTCTTGTTTTAAACCCTAAAAGGGTCTCTCTAGAAATTTCAAAGAACATCATACAGTTTTCAAGATAACAATAAACTTTTAGAATATAGTAATGTGATAGTATACCTTTATCAGTAAGATACAGGTGGATGAAATTTCCTGCTCTATAAATCAGGGACCTAAGGCTCCTCATCTGCTTGACACATCATTTCAGTGTGAGATTGCTCCAGTGTGTAACTGTCAGATAGCAATCCCTGTACTTTTTAGAGACTACTGAAAACATGAAGTCTTTTGGTCATTTATTTGGCTTGGGAAGAATCTAATCCCTCCCCATTCTTTTCTATCTTGCTGGCAAATAGAACCAGAATTTATAGTGTATTTATCTTCTATCATCTGTCTCTTTGGCTTCTTGCAAACCTTACAACCTTAGATTGTAGAACTGTTTTTAAAGTAACTGATATTAGTTAATAAATTGGATGGCAAACAAGAGAAAACTATCTGTTAGGAGCTCATTTTGAGGGACTGTTCTGTCTATAAATCATTGCTGGGGCAGAGTGTGACATATACAACTCCAAAAATTGCCTTATCCTTATTATTTAACCAGAATTGTTCTTGAAAATTTCAGTTATCCACAGTATCCTATCCATATAAACAGCAAGAAGCTGTCCCAAGATAATGCTCCTGAATTGGTGACTATTCAGTTCAGGCATTAAAAACAAGCAAACATCTGTGTCTGTACACTTGGAATGATCTCCAGCTTTTATAGAAAGAAATTTATTGTGAAGTCCAGTACGGTAAAGAAATTTTCTGCCCTCATTCTCCGTCTGTCCATACTCTTTCCAGTGCATCCTTAGGCCTGGCTCTTGCAGCTGCTTTCCATCCATCACATTGAATATATTTTATTACTTTCTGGTTCTGTCATTCCTGTAATCCCTATGATGCTAAGACAAGGTTCCTTTGTGTGTCCCTAGCTTTGTGGAGTGCCTGGCACATTATGCAAGCTCATTAAAATTAATTAAAAGAAAGAAGGAATCAGTGAGTGAATAAGGAGCTGAAGACATATTTCTAGAACTTTCTAAATGGGATCTTAGTAAATCACTTAAATATTATTGACTCAGGAAGTTATGCTAAGAGAATAAGTGAAGAACAAGGACTTTTACAGTTACTTTCAACATTAAGAAAGAAGACAACATCCTGGTTTGTGACCCGGGATTTCATGCCACAGCATGTGGGTTTTCTAGATTCATATGCACATTGTATCTGTGTAATTTCAGCATCAACACAATGCAATGCTGGATCTAGAACAGTTTGCATGTTAGAAAATTCTAATTGCAAATGGCATTGAGGTCTATTGAAATGATCTTATGTTTGAAAGGCAGACTCCTTTCTTTTTGTTTTCAGAAGGCTTTTGAGCAAATGTAACTTCAGCAGAGCACTATGCTTCCTGAACTTCTGATGGAAATTTTACTAGAAGACATACTTACTTGACCGAATGAATGATTAAAAAGTAACTGTTCCTAATTCCTAAGTGCCATAGTGCCTTCCCAGATTCTAGTAAGGAAGACATAAAGCAAAACATGAATCACAATGTACCTAGTTCAACACATGAGTCTATAAAAGCTTTATGTAATTAAAGAATAATGTTATGATGATATCCAGAAGTACACACACATACACATGCACATGCACGCGCACATGCGCGCGCACGCACACACACACACACACACACACACACACACACACACACACACACACACACACACACACTGGCTTCTATGGTTCTCTTGTAGCAGAAGGAGGTAAGGAGAGCAGAAACCCCTGTGAATAATTTGTATTCAGATATACAGCGACCCTGCCACTTATTTGCAGGGTAAGCAGATGACTGTTTGCTCTGTGCATAATGACTCAGTGAGGAGTGACCTTTCCTGGTGATTTTCTAACCAATTAGTCTGAACCCTTTAATTAATTAATTTCCTTAAGCTGAAGAGGTCTTCCCACCCCTTCTCCCTTTGCAATCATTCATTTTACACCATCCTCAAAATTATTAGCTTGGGAATTTTAATGACCCTACACCATTTATTTTCATCATCTTTGCTGGCATCTCAGTAAGTGACTACTAAAATCTATTTCTGTGTGTATGTGTGTGTGTGTGTGTGTGTGTGTGTGTGCACAGATGCACGTACTCTCTGAATTGTGTGTGTCCATTTATTTTTTAGAGAATCCTTGCTGACTACTTTAAAATTCAGACAAGAACAGCAGTCTAAGTGACAAAGTTTCATTTTCCACCAGGCTACTAAAGCAAATGATGGCAGATGGACTGAAAAGTTCGCACTCTAGACTTTTTTTAGGGGTAGGAGCAATATGCTTTTCCTGAAGCTGACTTGAACTCTATTTTGTCTTGGGGTGACTTCATTAATAGGGAGCAGGGAGCAAATGAGACTATGTTATGGTCTTTTAAATAGCAAGGCAACTTTAGTAGGGAGGGGCTGTAAATAAGATCCTCATTTCTGTCTGTCTGTCTTCCCCAGTACTCCTCTTCCCATTTGTTTCTATTCTCAAACCCCAAGACTCATTTTACTTCCTTTCATATATTTCATTTTGTGATTTGAAATTTTCTACTAACTCTACAGGGATACCCTATAATATATAATTTCAGAAATCATTTGTTCTGAAAAAAAAATTCATTTTCTTCAAATCTCCCAGTATAATCCCTGAAAATCCCCTCATAAGACTCAAATACCCTTTTACATGAGCAGTTCTTAATCTCAGGAGCATATTATAGAGACAAAGTAACACAGAGGGAGCCATTGATTTACCTTAAGAGACTGTGCCTCTCTTATGTAATAAATAATTAATATGTATCCTTATCAGTATATTTTCCTGCCATGCTTTAATTGAATGAGACTCAATTAAAAACATGGTAGGAGGCAGAGAGGTACATAAATATGCTTGCCATCAAGTCTAAGGGCCTGCATTGCATCCCTAGGACTCATATAGTAGAAGGAAAGAAACAAATCCAACAAATTGTCCTCTACTCTCCACATAGCACCTTGGCATATACACCCCCTTCTGCGGGAAAATAAATAAATGAAATAAAATATCAAAAAGATGTTTGAAAAGTACTTTTTCCTTTTTGTATATATGGTTTTGAAATTATATAAAATTGTTTCTAACAATTTGTAGTTTATATTGTTTATATATTCATATACAATATAGTATAAACTAAGTATAACACTTCATCTATTAATATATACATATACAAATATAACTCTGAGAAAAAAGAATTACTAGATTTCTGTGTACAAACTCTAATATGTGGGAAATCAGTTAAGTCTAGACAAGATCATGTATCTGATCAGTATTTTCTATCTAGTCACATGTATTCAGAGAGCTCTGATTATAACCTTAGATGTGCCCATCCTTTAGAAATTTAAGGGCTGGAGAGATGGCTCAGCAGTTAAGAGCACTAACTGTTCTTCCTGAGGACCTGAGTTCAATTCCCAGCATCCACATGGTGGCTCACAACTGTCTGTAATTCCAAGATCTGACACCCTTACACAGTTTTACATGCAGGCAAAACACCAATTCATATAAAATAAAAATAAATATTTAAAAAAATAAAAAGGAAAAAAGAAATTTAAAAGGAAAAACTGCTCTGGTTTGACATCCTCAATCTAATACCATAATAATACTTAAAACTATTAATAATTATCTTTTAATAGCTTTAACATCATTGTATCTGTGACCACTTAGCTCTCTGAAATAAGATTTTGTAATCTGATATTTATTTATTTATTATGTATACAATGTACAGAAGAGGGTACCAGATCTCATTATAGATGGTTGTGAGCCACCATGTGGTTGCTGGAAATTGAACTCAGGACTTCTGAAAGAACAGTCAGCTTTCTTAACCTCTGAGCCATCTCTCCAGCCCCCTGATATTTTTTTCTTAATGTTTTAATATATTAACATCCATATGAGACTTTCAGATGTTGATTATACAGATATAGAGGCAGTAAAGACACCAACATACATAATTCAAAAAAATCTTTTGCCTGCTGCTGCTGTTGCTGCTGCTGCTGCTGCTGCTGGTCCCACACCACCAGCCAGCACCAGTAAGTAAAGGCAGGCAGATCTCTGTGAGTTCAAGGTCAGCCTTGTCTACAGAGCAAGTTTCAGGATAGCTAGTGCTACACAGATAAACACTGTCTGGAAAAACAAACAAATACCAAAAAGAAATCTTTTTAAAAAGTAGTGAAATAAAACACTTTTGTAGTTTCCTTCATATGCAACATATTATTTAAATATCATAGTTACCCACTCAGGAAATTGCTTTGCATAATCCTATTTTTCAGATGAGACACTTGGGGCTTAGAGAGCTAGAATGTCTAGCTTAGTATTCATTTATCTGGGAAGGAAGTCAAGAGGCAAGTTAATACTGGGACTTGTTCTCCTTTGCTCAGGATTCTTATTTTTCCAGAACAAACACACAAATCACTTAAACCACAAATATTATTATCTTCATGATAGCTTATTTTATAGGTTTATTTTATTTTTATCATAAAACTCTTAGAAAAATGTCTGGCATTTAGGTTATTTGTAGGTTTCATTACCATTAAGAATGCAGTGATGAACATGACCTTGAAGATACAAACATTGATATTTTTGAACTTAGACTGAATAGTATATATATACATATATATATATACACAGTGTCTCTATCTTCTCAAATTTTGCAATGATATTCTTATTCAATATAAATCTTGTATTTTAGCAAATAGAACCTTATCTTTTCAAGTATTTCTTTAATTACAAAGTTTTTCTATCTCAGAATCATTTAAGTAGAAGGTCCACTGAAATATATTTGTATAATGCCATTTTATGTATTAATATAATAAACATGCATAATATTTTAGTAATAGACCTGTGTTCAAGTGTCTGGTAAACTTAATTCTTTTTTAAAATAATTTTAAACAAAATCACTGGCTATAAACCTTCCCTCTAGCATTTCTACAGACATCAAAGGCAATTGTTTCTTTCTTTTACACTATTTTGTACACAAGGGATAATTTCATCATGACAGTGCAAAAATTGACTTCTAGAAATTATATATGAAACACTCCATGGGGAGGAAATCTTCAACTTCTATTATCTTTATTTAAATGTAAAGGAAAAACTAACTATCTGAGTCAATCATTCGAAGCTCTTTCAGGTGACTGGCTAACTGGAAAGAACAAGGAGTAAAATTCTTACTTAGGGTTGGAGAGCTCCTCACTTTGTTCTGGGATCTACAGAGCTTGTGTACCAGGGAACAATCTCCAAAACACCCTGAAGGGGTCTTACAGCCTTTGTATTTTAGCTATTGTCATAGTAAGCATGAGCCAGTGAAATCTCTCTGGAAAGTATCTACTGCAAAGTTGACTAGTGAACAGTCAGTTGTGTGTCTAATCCAGGAAGTCCAAAGAATAGAACAGATGCTTTCCATTTTGTACTGTGCTTAAACACTAGTGTTGTTATGAGGCATAGCCTCCTCTGAACCTAGGAATGACAGTCTAAAACTGTTCTGTCTCCATACAGAGGAGAGACGCTATATGGGAACGGGCCTTTATACTCTGCAGACAATATGTACCAAGAATTATAGGTTCTTACATACTTCAAATGCCATAATACATAATTTTGATGTTTCAGTCTGAAAGACTCAATTACAAAAATTATGTTTTAGTTTATAATGTATGGCAAATAAGATAGATTATAAAGAAATTATAGTTTAAAATAATCTCAAAGCAATGTGTTTTATATGTATATATCTTTAGTATAAACCCATTTTGAGTGAGAAAATTAATTTTAATTAATTAATTTAAATTTAATTGTGTGTATAATATATGAAGCTTATTAAATCAAAAAGTATAAGAAATTTACCTAAATACTGAACAGTTTTAATATAAGAGCCAATAAATAAATATCTGCCAACAGAAAAGTGAATTTCTGTGTTTCTCAGATTTTCAGTTGTATCCTTGACATTTGCAAAACTACACAGAAATTTTGGGCAATTATTTTGACAATAACCTTCCTTGTGCACTGTCTATCATTGGTGCTTTTTCTTCATACCTTCAGGAATAATCCCTACTTAAAGTATGTTAGTCAAACAGGTAAGTATATTGAGAGTTTTTATAATATGGTCAAATGTCAGGAGGATTTTTTTCCTTATATTATTTTTATCTTTTGTTATTTTATCATAGTCAATAGACTCAAATATGTGTTTTCACCACTGAGCATTTTGTCAGACTCTTATTTCTCACTAAATCAAATTATCTATGTGATGCCTAATTGTTAATTTGACATTTAGAAGAAGCCTTTAGGTATGCCTGTGAGTGATTATTTAGATTTAGGTCTTTCCAAAATAATTTGGTAAGTGACCAAGACCTTTTTTTAATTGTCTTCTGAACCAATCCCTTAGTGGAAGATCCTGGATTCCATAAAATGGAGAAGGAAAGCTGAGTACCAATTTGTGTGCATTCGTTCACAGCTCTCTGCTCTTTACTGTGGATGTCACAAGACACATTCTATCAAACTTCAGATGTTGTAACTTCCCTCCATGGAGGACTGACTGTAGCTTGGAATTGTGAGTCAAGTGAATGCCTTCTCCTATAATTTGCTTCTGTCTTGGCATTGTCTCACAGCAACAACATCAACAAAAAGAAATCATAACATCAATTAAAAGGTAGATGCTGCAAGTCTTTGTCTCTACACAGAGAAGACAAGCAAAGAATGAAAGAAAGTACTGAAGTGAAGACATACCTGATAAATGACACTCATCTAAAACCGGAAAAAGCTATTAGAACTCAGTAATGGGAAAACAGATCTCTTTAAATGAGGGTGGGAACAAGAAAAGATAATTTTTCAAAGAGGACAAATATACAGCAAATCAGAATATGAAAAATGTCCAAGATGACATTCCATGAAGGTATTATAAATTAAACAATAATGATATACCACTAACACTTGTCATAATGCCTAGACTCTAAACTGCAACTAATGCCAAATGCTGGCAAGATAGTGGAGCACTGATAGTTAGTATTCATCTTTGGTAGTGATGCAGAATGGTACAGCAAATTGCAAAGCATTTTGGCAGTTTCTTCTAAAGCTAAACATAATCTTACGATAAGATACAGCAGTCATCCTGCCTGGAATTTCCCCAAATGAATTCAGAATGTATGCCCACAGTAAAACCTGCCCAAGGATATGAGTAGCAGTGTTATTTATAGTTGTGAAACTTGGATGCAACCAAAATGTCCTCTAGAAGATGATAAGAGGATAAACAAACTTTCGCATATCCATACAGTGGGATAGTATTCAACTAGAAAGCATTGAGCTTTAAAGACAGAAAAGACTTGGAGAAGGTTTAAGTACATATTACTAAGCAAAGGAAACCAATGTCAAAGTGCTGCATAATGTGTGATATGATGTTGCCAGCAACAAATCAGAGAGTGTGTGTCACTGTTATCATGGGTGGAAGGAACAAAGGTATGTGCATCACACGGAGTCTTTATAGGAGTGAAACAGTTTTGTAAGATACCAACACAGTGTATATACTCTTCAAGAGACATTTACAGAAGCCTACATGACCTATAACACCAAGAATACAAATGTACACTTTAGGTTTAGGTGATAGTGGCATGTCAATGTAAGTTCCCCAGTTATAAAACTACTCCAGGGCAGATATTGACAGTAGTGAGATTGAAAGCAGCTACACAAAATAGAGGGGGAACTCTTAAATTTTGTTTAGTCTTGCTGTGAGCCTAATGATGTTTTAAAAAAATAATAAAGCCTTTGAATAACTACATATGATGTTCTTGGGGATTTAACTCTAATCAGCAGATGGTTTGTTGCAGTTGCTTATTGTGTTTTGTTTTGACTATAAGCCCTGCTGAGGATGATGAAAGAGAGGTGCAGAGTACAAAGCCTGACATGTTGAAGATAAGCAGTCTCATTTTTTATATCTATAATGAAGCAACAGTGTACTTTCCTACTCAGTTGAACTTCAGAATTAGTACTCCATGGTAGTCATGGTAGTTTATCACATGTTATCTACAAGTTGTAACTTGATTCTTGGCCCAAAATTAAAGTGCCCAAAGAAACTTACTCACTTCATTCTTTTGTAAGCCTTAATGTAAGTTTTGTTTCCTGCCTCAGAAAACATGTCTACCCAATAAGACTGTCCATTTACAAGTGGCATTTTCAGATTCTTGACCTTTTAATATATTTCTTAGTGTTTTCTCCTTCTGGGATTTGGAAAGTTCAGCAGATCAGAGGGGATTTCTCAACTCAGTATGAGACATAGCACATAGGAAAGCAATTTCTTAGATTTCCCTTGTGGGAGTAAGGTGCTCAAATTGTCTGAGAAGGGGCCCTAGAGAGATCCTTCTGGAAACCCAGGCAATCCAAGAAAGAAATAAACATTGTGTGGGTTGAATTTGTAATGGGTAAGAAATGGGTCTCATCTGACTTTCCTGGAAACCAAGACATAGTAACATTATTATTCACAGAAGTTTCCTGGTTTCTTAGAGTTTCCACTCAGTCCTTATAGATTATTTTTACTGAGCCCTCTGCTGTGGTTTGAATAGCAAATATCCCCCAAAGGCTCAGGTGTTGAAGGCTTGATACTACACTGATGCTGAGAGACAATTGGGTCACAAGTGAGCTAATTTTATTAATCCATTGGTATGTTCATACTTGAGTAAACTACTAGGGGGCACAGACTAAAATTCTGAAAATAATGACAAGCTAAAACTAACTAACATGGCTAGCAACTCAACAAAACAGGGAGACAGATGCACACAGGAGCTCAGGGAAGATCATTATGCCTCTTTCTTGCTCTCAGTACTGATTTACTCAAGAAAGGCAGAGGAAGGAAGAGGGTTAAGGCATTAGGGCTGTTTTCTTTCTCTATTACATGAGGCTTTGAAGAAATCTTCCTGTTCCATTGATCCCAGGGAGGAGTGGGATAACAAGCCTGTATCCCCTCAAATTTAGACATATAATGTCCAGAAGTAAACCCTTGGTTGGGACCACAAAGTGGTTTACATATCAGGTCTGATTCTTGTAAGAAATCTAGCAGGGGAAGCAAACACTGAGTTACCTCCTTGGTAAGAGGTCAGGGAGAGACTAAGGACGGGCGTGTTGCAGCTGGGGAAATGAAAGCATGAAATACAGTTCTGCTGGGGTTTTCTCGGGTCTTATCCTCAATATGTCTGAAGAGCTTCTGAAAGACAGTCTAACCAAATACTAGGAACAGAGTGGTAAAAATCACATTCTTCATAGAAAGAACACTCAGTCCTTACCCGCTTATCTCCCTCCTGCCTTCCGGGAGCCAAAGATCATGGGGATTTGAGAAACTCACTAGAATTAAGATCATAAACCCTGTTCATAATGCCCTTCTTCGTCTATGTAGGATGGGAAATTTGGGAACAGAGTGGGTAGAGAAGGTAGAGTTAAGTAGCAAGCCTGATAAATTTAAACCAGTCAAATACAGGCTGTTTGTTATTATCTTCAATGGGGCATTTATTTCCTGCATTAAGACAGTCTATGTGATTTAATGTGACTGTGGAACTATCTATTACATAAGATTAAACGGAAAGTCAGAGACCTGCCAGAAATTATGCTCAGAAGCAAAGGAAGATTGCTCCCTCCCGAAGAACACACTTTTAAGGAAAGCAGAAACAAAGGCTCTGTTTCAAGCTTGTCCCTCCCAGTGGTTACAGATGTGGGTGTGAATGGGCTGCAGCTTCCTGTAGTGAAGGCTCCCTGTCTGCTATTCTCTTCCAGTGGTCATTGTTCTCCTTCATAGCAGGGTCATGGGGTAATTATAGGGGAAGAGTAAAACTCTTTGGGAGAAGTAATCATGTAGCCTTGCAAGAGGGAGGAGAATTTGCTAACTACCCAGAAAACTTTTTTAATATAATGAAAAATGTGTAGGATGAAAATGTAAAGGCATGATAGACACAATTCCACCCAAATGCTGACAACATGGTGAGCCAATCTTTGCATTGTGGAACTTGGGCCACACTTAACCTCACTATATAATTTATCTTTTAAATTGAATGTGTTTCAGAGTGTGGATGTAAATAGCCACATAGAGATAACAAGAGTGGGGAGCTGGGATTGATTGGCTTAAACAGACCAGGAAACCAGAGTGGATAGTCTCTGTTTCTATGATTTGCTATTTGTGATCTGTTCAAGAAATATGGTCTTGTGTTTGTGCTGGGCAGTGTGTGTGTGTATGTGTATGTGTGTGCAGGCACATGTACTTGTGCACACACACACACACACACACACAGATACATACCTGTGCACACAACATTCAAACACATACACACACACACAGAGTTCTTAGACAAAAGTCATTGTAGGCTCTATAGACCACACTGAAAGTTAAGAGAGAAAATGAAAATGGAGTGGATGGAGAGATGGCTCAGAGTTTAGGAGCACTAGCTGCTCTTCCAGAGGACCTGAGTTTAATTATCAGCAACTACAAGATGGCTTACAACCATTTATAATGAGATATGGTTCCTTCTTCTGGAAGGCATGCAGGAAGAACATTCTATATGTAATAAATAAGTAAATAAAAATAAGTTTTGTTTTTTTAAAAAATGGCTGGAGAGATGACTGAGAGAGAAGAGCACTGGGTGTTTCTCCAGAGATCCTCAGTTTAATTCCCAGCAAACACAGGGTGACTCACAACCATCTACAGTGAGATCTGGTACCCTCTTCTGGCCTGTAGGCATACATACAGGAAGAACACTCTACATAATGAATAAATAAATAATAAATATGTTATGGGAGGGAAGGTGAGAAAGAGAGACTGGACCCTAGTGGCAGCAAAGGGAAGAAGGGATGAAGTATAATGTGTGATTTTGTCAGCAGTTTGTGCAGTTTAGGAAGGTGTGAAGTAAATGTTAAATCCAAATCATGAGTTTAAATATGCCATATATACTAAATGAGGATTCATACATATTTTATCTTTCTCCATTGAGAAAGACAAAGTGTCACACCAATATCTCCTTGTAAAGAGTGTTTATGTATCTCCATCTTCAGACAGTCATTTTTCTGCTGAATTATAGCATTTGGTGCTTACTTCATTTACCCCTATGCTTTCCCATTGTGTGTATGTTCTCTCTGTCTCTGTCTCTGTCTCTCTCTCATGTATGTGTGTGTGTGTGTGTGTGTGTGTGTTCACCTTTCTTGGATCAGCGCGCACAGACACACACATGCACACAAAATTGCATTTGCAAATTGATGAGATAATACATGTATGTGTGTGTAGCATATGCCCAGGTTTGACCAGAGTTATTCATTTGCCCAGTCAACCCAGTTCTCCAGGGATGTTTAGAGGAAACCATGGCTATTGAGAAAAGTTACCAAGGAAGAAGTTAGCACCAACCCCTGGCCAGTTTGGATACAGTTCCTAACACGGAAATGAGTACCATTCATAAAAGCTATCAGGTATTTTTAGATGTTTATTTTACACATTGGCTGAGAAAATTCTTCTATGGGATTTTGGCTAACAACATGGCCAAAGCTGACTATAATCCTTTTACCAGAATGAATTAGATTAATATGTTAAATTCGTTGATTTGTAGCATACTATTGAAAGGGAACAGATTTTCCTGCAGAGATTATTTGCAATGAGGAGAAATATTTTTTTTCCTTCTTCTTTATTTATTTTGTATTTATCAAGAAAAACAGTAAAATGAATTTAAAATGCTCATAAGTTAACAATAACTATAAAGAAAATAAAAATCATAAGCATGACTTATCAAGGGTGATAAAATATTTCAGGTTATCATTGTGGGTGTACACCTAGCATGTGGCAACCCAGAAATTCATACAATAATATAAAGGGTAGCTTTGTATGATTAAAAACTATCTGGTCTCTTGATTTAAACAGCCCAGCCTTTTCTAACTATGGGTTTAATACTCTGGGGTATATACCAAATACACAAGATATATAATTTGTTATAAATTTGTAAAGCCTTTATGTTGAAGGAGACCAAAACAGTATGTTCATTAGTTGAAGTGATTTCTCTGACATGGTATTTATTAGGGAAATACTATATGTCAGGGGCTGGAGCAATGGCTCAGAGGTCAAGAGCATTGACTGCTCTTTTAGAGGACTTGAGTTCAGTTTTCAGCATCCACATAGCATCTCACAACTGTCCGTAACTCCAGTTCTAAAAAATCTGGCATCCTCACATAGACATATGTGCATGCAAAGCAACAATGCACATAAAATTAAAATAAATCTTTTTTTTTAAATACAGTAAAAAGATGTACTTTATGCCAAATGTTCTGCAAGGCTTGTTGTTAATCATAATTATGATAAAATAGATGAACTCCTTTTCCCCCGTAAGCTTAGCGTCTGTTGAGGAAGACATTTCAAAAAGGTAAACAAAGACAAAATCCACCTTGTGTTGGAACAATGGTATTTGAAGGTGGAAATCATAATTGACTTGATGCATAATGATGGTTTTTGTGAGATTCAGTGGGAAAGAAACCATCTTAGAAAACATGACATTTTAGTTGAGAAAAAAGTAAGTAAAAATTTGGCTTTTTTTGCTCAAACGATTAAAATGTGAAATTTTATGGGAAAAATATCTGAAATGCAGAACATAATCATGAGTTAGAAACAGAATTATATCTTGGATGATGAGCAGGATGCCAGGAAAAAAACATCAACATTGAAATCAACAACTGTCAACATTATTCACTCCATAAATATTCGTGTTTTCTGCCTAAATACATACTAGCAAGCAAGACCAGAAATGGTTTCAGGTCTAAATATATTTAGATCTTACTAAAAGAGAATTCATGTAAATAAGAAAAACTAGGAACAATGCAATACAAAAGCTAGTACTCAAAGAAACAGATCTGGTTTTGAGAACCCTTGGTGAGAAAATTCTACCTAGAATAACATGACAAGGATCATGTGATCTCCAACCCAAAAATATACACACAAACACACACCAAAAACAAAAAGAAAAACAAACAAATACCCAGAAATGGTTACAAAGAGTTTTAGGAAGATGAATTGGAAGGTAAGAAACATGACAAGAAAGAGAAAGTAAAATATCTCTACTTTAACCTGAGTGGACACAGGACAAGTATGTGTAATGAAGCCACATGTGTAGGCAGAAGAGGAAGTAGACTCAACTGTAGGAGAGTATGTTACAGTAACATGAGAGGGACAAGGAATGCTAGAATGTTTATTTCACTATGTAAAGATGTGTCACATTTGTTTGTGTTGCCGAATAATTGTTTAACTATATAAAGATATGCTGCAATTGTTTAACTATGTAAAGATGAGTTGCTGTTTCACCTTGCCTAAGGCATCTGATTGATCAAATAAAAAGCTAAAGAGCTAAAAGCTAGGCAGAGGAGGGCTGGGAAGGGCTTGCTGGCAGAAAGAAAAATTCAGCCAGCCAGCCAGCTTGAACCAGCCAGCTATACATAAAGGAAGCAGGAACGAAGGTCAGACAGTATATAGATGAGGTAAATGTGCCTCAAGGTAGCACATACATTAACAGAGATGGATTAGTATCAGATAAATAAAAGAACTAGCTATAAACAAGTCTAAGCTAATGATAATTAATGTGTCTGTATCATGATTTGGGGACTGGAGTTCTCAGAAATGTTAACTACAGAGCACTATTAAAGTTAATACATTCATTCATAAATGTTCAAAAGTCCTCATATGCAAAAGATAATGCTTTTGGCTAACCTGGTTAAAAGGATGGAGTATCAAAGATGAATACTAGTTTTCTGACATGCTGGCAGGATAGGAAGCACATGAATTAGAGAAGAGGAACTCAGAATCAAGAACCATTTTTTTGAAGATCACAGACTCAGTTTCAAAAGTTGATTTTGAGGTATGTTTGAGATGTCTGGTTGTAATTATGAAACACATGTCTGAAATGCTAAGAGAAGATCTGAGCTGAAAGTAAGGACCACTAGATTCCTGATTAATATGAAACAAGTGTTTTACATTAACTTCCTAGTCAGCAAACAGTGTGAGAATTCATATTGAACATGCATTGAGTAGAGAAAGACCAGAGAGTTGGAAGCAGCCTTATTCAGCATGGGGAAGGCTGACTCCAGGGTCATAATTTGGTGAGGAGGGAAATTGTTGTATATTATAGAAATAGATGTGAGTCCTGGGAGACAGAGATACCCACTGCAGCTTCCAGGTCCTTGTGTCTCAAATAAAGAATTGCTCCATGAATATGAAGACTGATTAGTGCTTAAGAACACTTGTTTGTGTAGAGGATGTAGATTCAAGTGTCAGCACTCCCATGATGGATCACACCCATCCAGGTCCAGGACACCCAATGTTCTATTTTGAAACCTAAAGGCCCCAGGCATGAATGTGGTTTACAACAATAACATGCAAGCTAAGCACTCATACATATACAATAAAATACATAAGTTTATAATTTAAAAATAGAAGTAGAAATAAAATATTTTGGGGAAAGATATTCCTGAGTATGGGAGTAAGCTAGTGATCTGGGGAAATACATCTGCTTCGAAGCACTGGCCAGGCAGCTCAAGATTCTTATGGTTGTTCACATAGTCCCTACTGTATTTGCTGTCTGGATAGTATGGGTCTGTTGTACATGCTGTTTGTTACATGTAGCCAAGATGAAAAGGATTTTCAATCTGCTTATGTCATATATTCATTCTGGAGCTTTTTCTTTCAAGTTCCCAATCCCCTGTGATGGGGCCTTTCACTAGTCATTCATATACATGCTGAGATAACTGATTAGTATTGAGCTGGACAATTGGTAGTCCAGATGTTAATAGGCCTGTGGCACAGAAAGAGATCATTAGTATTACCTAGAATAGTATTTTTTTTCTTAAATTAAAACCTTTCAATTGTTGATTTAAAAAGCAAAATAAATGAGAATATTTACTTTTTTCTCCTGGGTCAGAACTGAAATACAATAAAAAAGCTGGAATCATGATGTTTACCACTTAGGTTTGGCATACTTTTGCTTTTGTGTCTAGTTCAACACAATTCTTCTCAACAATGGCAACAGTGGAAGGGGTCAGGGAGCCATAACCCAGAAATGTGAAGCTGATTTGTAATGCTTCCAACTGTCGTTAATTAATGCACATTCCTCACCTTGAAGTCTCCCATGAGAGGATCATAGGTTTTTATTGTGATCATTTGAGATAATTATATCATCATTTTTCCCTTTTCTTACTCCAAATTCTCATATGTACCCTGTCCCCCTTGATCTCTTTAAAATCCATGGCTTCTTTTTGTCTTTAATTGGTGTGTGTGTGTGTGTGTGTGTGTGTGTGTGTGTGTGTGTGTGTGTGCGTGAGTATGTGTGTGGCCAAGTGGGAAGAATACCCACTTGGGTATTTTTAGATATATAAATGCAACTTTCTCAGTCCATATAATGTTACTTGTATGTATATATTTTCAGGGCTTACTGAAGACTGTGACAGAAAACTGTAACCTATCAAAATGCAGAGCTGTGGAGGAGCCTAGTTCCAACAAATACATCTACATTATTCCTTCACCTAAAGTTCCGAGTTCAGCATAAGAGAGTCCAGAAGGATTAAAATTGCCAGAGGAGCAAGGAGTTTGCTCTGAGTCTAGGTTTCCTAGAAATGGCAGCCCATGTATTTGACAGTTGAAGCTACATTAGGTATATTATAAATGCTATCCAAGGTCACCCTAGATAATGACAGAGCTTGGCTGTCACATGTTCCAGTTTACTTCACTGTCCTATTTCACTCCACCCTTCAACATTTTCAGTGTGAAGGCAGTGGTGTGCAGTCTTATTCCACTGCTGGTATCCCAAGTACATCTGTTGGTCTAACAGCCTCAGGCCCCTTGCTTAAATGGAAATGTTTTTTTCTGAGTTTTCACTAACACATTCTTATAAATCACACCACTAAAATCCAGAATAGTTTGGATAATGATATGAAACTTAACTAGGAGTTCAGCAGCGCATCACGACATACAGCAGTTTTAGTTTATCACTTCTCAGGGGAAGAAAAAAGCATAAGAAACAAGCCAATAAATTCATTTTTAAACCTAACACCCTCTTCCCACTCCTTGGTAAATGTTGTAAATTCTAGCCCTTTATGGTATGCTTGAGGAAGCAAACTCAGTGTCAGACTGTTTTAATAGCCTTTGATTTACTTTTGAAGT
Organism: Sigmodon hispidus; assembly: GCA_004025045.1. Classification (NCBI taxonomy): domain Eukaryota; kingdom Metazoa; phylum Chordata; class Mammalia; order Rodentia; family Cricetidae; genus Sigmodon; species Sigmodon hispidus. Next base: position 170,537 of record PVIH01000704.1, read on the forward strand.
GCTTATTAGAGTGATAAATGGCAGTGTTTTGAAGGCAGTCTCAGTCTTGAGACAGGTGGGAGCTTCATGCAGTCCTCTCAGGAACTGGGGGTTGTTTAGGTTTGGGGCATACTTACATGCTGAGTAGAAACACACTCTGCATTTCCTTTGCTCTGTGAGTGGCAGGTGGTTCTTTATTTTTCCCTCCTGTCACTTAAAAGAATATGGTGACACAGGGCCTTTTATGGTTTCCTGCTCTCCAATGCAATTTCTAGTAGCCACCAGCTGAGTGGGAAATAGAGTGACTGTTCTGGGAGCCTCTTCCACCCTAACTTCATCACATGCAGGAGGAAAGATGCTCCAGTGTTAAGTAAGGGCCTTAAATAAGAACCCAGACAGAGTTCTTTTAGCACCTCTCTTAAGTTCTGCTAAAAAGCAAACCAGGTGGTTGCAGTGGTAATAGGCATTCCTTTGCAATTGTTCACATAATAACTGCCTCACCATGCACAGCACCCAGCAGGGTGAACTCGGAAACCTCTCTCCTCAGCAGACAGAATTAAGCAGCATTTCATCCTGTGCTCATTCGGGAATCCTCAATAGCCAAACTCACTGAGAGGGATGCAGAGTGGTCCTTTGAGATGTAAATCCTATCGCCTGCACATGAAAATCCATGAAGTCAGTTCCTGGGCCTTTACTTAGAAGAGTTTTCAATGAAGAATCAGTGGATTTCAGTTCCAGCAGCATTTTTCTTGCCTTTAAATCCAGCCTCAGTGTTCATCAATCTGTTTAATAATGCCTGGGGAGCCCTTAGTCCCTGAATTGAATAATGAACATTTAGAGTGCCCACTACCATAAATGTTTTCTCAATGTGTGTTCCCTTCTGTGTGCAAAAGAAAATTGACAGGAAAAGGCTCCCCTTTCCTCACTGACCTGGAAGAATTTGTTTAGGAAATGATACTTGGCCACAGGAAAGATTTTTTTTAGCATTTTAGTTCTTGAATCTTTATCACCTCTTTTCACCATTATTATTTTCACAGCACAGTGATAGCACTAGCCCTTCCATATGACTGGTTTTAGACTCCCATATGAAGTTTTCTAAAAACTTAGCAGTGTGGGTAGTGCCATCAAAGGCCTGGGGTACAACCTCAGAAAGGATAGTTCATCTCTCTTTGCTGTGCAACCAGGTGGAGAACTCCAAGCATATTACATTGCCGAAAGAAAATGATTTTGCAGTTCTCTAATTAATGCAATCTCTTAGAAAGCCGTGGTGCCACACTTTTGTGTTCTTATATGCTCTGGGAAGCCTGTTGAAATGCAAATTCTCTGGTCAATAGGAGCTCTGATTCCCGAGGTTCGGGTAAAGATCAGGAAGCTACATTTTAACCAGATCTTCCTGTGCAAAAAAATAAAAGAGCCATCTCATAAAAAAGAGCTGTGTGGGCAGCCTGTCAGGGTTGCTGCCTTTGCTTTGTTTCTTGTTGAGTTGCTCTGATTTAAGGGAATTGGTCAAATTAAGCGCACTGATTGTATTTTATTCTCAAGTCTTTCTGTGTTCAGTACGTGTAGTCTGCCTGTCAGGCAGGGTTCACCTAAAATAGGCAGAAAACTCCCAATGTATTATTATATTTCGAAAAGAATTACAGGAGATCTCAAACAGGCTGTACATTTGAGGAGCTTTTAATGTACCTTGACACCCTACCTTCCCACCACCAGGAGATTTAATTAAATTGGCTTGAAGTGACCCCAGATTGGCAACTATTAACATTTCTCTCTGTGAGCATTAGGGTTGAGAGCCACTGGTAAGAAAATTGTACAATGCCACTGGAATCTCAGACTGGCTGTGAAATGTCAAGTAATACCCTGTGTTGAAACCACAGGGACTGGAAGAGCTGAGTCCCTCAGGTGTTCTGTCTGCTGTGAAAACAGGGCCCCAATCTGAGCCCAGGATTACAGTTTCCTGGCTATGCCTGAAGAGAGTAACTTAGTTCAAGAAACCCCATTTTGTATTCTAGTAACCATTTTGTACTAAAATAGAGTGCAGTTTCACATTCCTGGCAGGTGCTTCCCCAGTTCCAAGAAAGAATGGGCTAAGCCTATCTAAGGACACCTAGATGGTCCACCCCACAGGCAGTAAAAACCTGCCAGCCACACCACCCAGGTGGGGGTCCAGTAATGTTAAGCTGCAAAAAGTCCCTAAACATGAGTTCATTGAGAGCACATCTGCAGCCTTGACCCCAAGTAACCCTGCCTAGTGGTCTTTGCCTACAAAAAGCTTGTGTAACTTGGGGTGCTCAGCTCTTCCCTACACTGCACTCATGGGGTGCAAGTGGGGTACAGAGAACAAGCTCTCTGCTTAAGCTTGTATCTTGCTGACAATAAACCTTGCTGTTACATTTCAGACGTTTCTGTCTTTGGTGGTCTCTTGGGTGACTGAGATTAAGGGTTTACAATGACCAAATTCTGAAAATATTTTTTATAATTTTTTATTATAAATATTTAGTAGTCATAGTTAATCTCTTTCTAGGGAAAAGAAGGATTTGATATAAAAATAATTAAAAAATAGGTTAGTAAATCTACTTTAATCCAAAAAAACTGTTAATCTCAAAATATTTTACATTATTATAAATTTTGGTTTATCAATACAAATTTAAAGTTAATTTTGTTATACTATATATATCTACTCTTGTTTAAATTATTATATTTATATAACTTATTTAAAATTATAATATATAACTTAACAATACAGGTTAATAGTTATTTATAATGGCCAAACGTATAGTCATGTTAATTAAGTTTTTTAGATATGCAAATATATATTTCAATTAGAGCTAGCTAACAATTTGCCTGAGCCATAGACCATACAACATATAAGTAATATAAGCCTCTTTGTGTTTCTCTGGGACTGCAGGTAGGCAAGAAATGACTAGTCTGGAGGCTGAATCTAGTCCTAGGTAAAGGTATTAACCTCAGGACCTGCAACATTCCAACCTCTCTTTACTTGTGTAATTCTTATCAGACTGCAGCTTTTTCCAGTAATTCTCATCTATATTACCTTGATCTGTGTAAGAGTTACACATCACACAAAATAAATTTCAGTTATTTTATCTTCTGAAAGACATGAAGAGGGGCTGGAGAGATGGCTCAGTGGTTAAGAGCACTGACTGCTCTTCCAGAGGACCTAAGTTCAATTCCCAGCACCCACATGGCAGCTCACGACTGTCTGTAGTTCCAGTTCCAGGTAAACACCAAAGCAAATAAATAATAAATAAGTTTAAAAAAAAAGAAAGACATGAAGAATACATACGTACATATACACACACATACACACACACACATATATGGGGATTGGGAGGTGGGGTGTGTGTGTGTGTGTGTGTGTATCACAACTGGAGCAATAATCCCAAATTGCCTGTTCAAATCTAGTTATTTTTTCTATTATAAATATCAAAATATGTTACAAAAGGTTTCTGACCCCGTCTAGATCTGAGGCCCAACCTGTCTGTGACTGCTTTTCCCCACAAAATGACTCTGATACTTATATTAATTTTATCCTATTTGACCTATGTCTCAGGCACATTGCTAGCTAGATCTTTCATCTTAATTTAATCCATTTTCATTAATCTGTTCTGCCACGTGGCTGTGGCCCCTCGCTCATGTTTCTTCTTTGGTGGTTGGATGGAGTCTGTCTGACTCTGCCCTCCTCCTACCTGAACCTCAATTTCCCTGCCTACTTCTTCTATGGTGCTTGCCACAGGCCAAAACTGTTCCTTTATTTACAGGTTGATATTACCAGCATACAGAAGAAATTTTCCACTATAAAAAAGACATATTTAAAAAGTAGTTACTGTTACCTTCTAAGGCATAGTAAAGAATTTTGTCATATTAACACTGTTGTAAGACAAGCGGGAGGGGTTATTTGGTGGATGGAAGCCTGCCTTATGCAGGCAGGTGGTTGTTGGTATATGTAGTGACTGGGGGCATATCTGGAAAGCTCCAAGGGTTTGGCCTTGACACAAGTCTGGCCAAAGGGGTAGACCTGTGCAGAAACCTTCAAATATACATAAAATAACTGCAACAGATTTATATTTTGGTGTGTTATAGCAAAATCTATGGCTTTGTGTTAAACGGTCTGAATATTTTTCCAGGTCCTGGTTTTAGCTCAATGAGACACAGTTATAATTCTATAACCAAAAGAAATTTACTGAATGAAAGTGGCTGAGTGAGTAGAAGTGGAGGGAGGCTTCCATCCCTCTGTAATGCTGCTAAACTTAGTATTAGCTCTAAGAGAATGACACCTGTGAATTTTATATAGAGATCTGAGAAGGCAGCTGAAGCCTTGGTTGCTTCTGTTGAGTTGGTAAAGCCTGGTCTCAAATGGCATCAGAATTCTGAGGATAAGTCATACCTAATTAGATTATATTATGCCTGATTAGCAATTAAATGTTACAGAGATTTATTTGCTGGCCAGGTTGACAGCCAGGGACCTCCATGTTCACTGAGAACAGAAGTTACAGGGCAACAAGGTCAGGCTATCAGGCCTTAGAAGAGCTGACAGATGTGGGACAGGAACTTGGGGGCAGAACCAGCCTACCTTGTCTAGGCAAGAGTGAGGCAATAAATTCCCCAGAACCCTGTTGTCCAGTGTCTGAAGAAGGCCTTGGCAGCAGCTGAGGTAAAAGGCAGTTTTTGTACAAGGGCTGATATAGGCAATCCAGAGCAAGTTCTGGGTGAAGGTTCTTCTGTGCCCATTGATCTTCTTAGAAGAGATACAGGATGCTATCAGGAACAAGTATATCTCTGTATCACAAAAAACCAGCTGAGTGAACACCTGCTGGGACAAATTCAAACTCGGAACAGGAGTTAGAATTTACGAACTTTTTTTGCACTTTTAGGCTCACAGATTTGTGACAATCTGGTAAAGTATTCAGCAGAAATAAGGAAAACATTTCTATTGCCAAGACTGGAGTATGATCTTTAAATCCTGGTAGGATGAATGAAGCAGATCCACTTCAGAGTGGAAGATTTGTAACTTCAAAATCTTGATTCTCGAATCTCTCATTTAGCGGGAGAAACAATAAGGGATGAATTCTTTATCACCTTAATGTAACAGATAAACTGTGTAATAACAATTGATTTAATGAATGTGGATTGACCAGTGCTCTAAGAGTGAACTGTTGTAAATAGTGTGGCAAGCACATCCCTAGAATACTGGTCGGCCTCAAAGCTTGCATGGATTTTATACCTTAAAATGATGTGACAAATTGGTCATAGTGTTAAATATTTAAATATCTTAAAAACTGCTTTTTAAAAAAATGTTTAAAATCTCTCACATGTCTTTCTGCAATATTAAAAATAAAGTATACCCTTTCATTTTAAGAGGAAGAAAACATGGCATGACTAAAATCAAACCATTATCATCTGAGTGACTCTTCAATTACAAGTTTAGCTGCTAGAACAGGTATACTCTTACATATAAAGACATTGAGGAGTAGCATTTGTATTTTATTAAATTTACCTGTGCATTGATTTTTTAAAATATATATTTAATTCACATTGGCCATGTATAAACAGTGCATACAGGCAGATTTAAAGCTAGCATACATCCAAAAGTAAACCACTAAGTCAGAGCAGTGATTTAGGAGAGGCAGGCCCTGATCACAATGAAGATGACAGTGAAGCCAAGTAACCTGTCTTTGTCCTTAGTCAAGATGGCACCTGACCACATGGTCACAACCCATTTGTCTTTTCCCTCAGTCAAGATGGTGCCTGCTCATATGGTCACAGGTGGGTTTTTGTTTTGTTTTGTTTCATTTCCCAAGAGAAATGAACATATAATCTCAAACAGTCAATATAAGTTAGAAATAATAGTCACATAGCCATGACATCCACACATTTTTATTGGTACATATGAAATAGACTTTGGAACAAAACTTTCCTGGTAAAATGTCAGCTGACTACATTAAGAGTTCAGAAATAAGAAATTACAGTATAAATAACTATAGGACTTTCACCCATGGAAGTGTGTGAAAGCCAGGAAGGATCAGAAGATAAGGGAGGCATCTAATGAGCTAGAGCTGAAGCTTGAGCTCTGGGTCTCCTGGTGGTGGGAGGGAGCCATGGCCAAGTACAGATGGGCGGGTCCTGGAGCCATGCATGGGTGGCAGAGCTGGTGGGGAGGTGGGTGAGTGTGGTGGAATTATTCTGGTAATGTTGTAAGTATTTGTCCTGCCTATGGGTTTAATAACAGGCTGATTGGCCAAAGGCAAATAGGAAGTATGGGTGGGGCTACCAGGCTAAGAAAACTCTGAGTACAGGAAGAACAGAGAAAGATGCCAGAGCGCCACCAGAGAGAGATGCCAGAGCGCCACCAGAGACAGATGCCATAGACACAATGAGGAGACAGCAGCACACCCACAGGAAAGAAGCTGAAATGCTGCTCTGAGAAAAGATACCAAGCTGCACGGCTGAACAAGATGAAGGAGTTAGCAAGTTATGTGCCTGGGCCTTAGGTCAATCAGCGTAAAAATATTATAAGCCCAAGTGTGATTATTCGAGGCAAAGCAGGGCAGAGAGTAGGAACAAACCTCTGGTCTCACTCAGAAAGTCTGGGCCAGAACCTTTTACAACAGGTGAGGGCAGGGCCAAGTGTGAATGTAAGCCCTTAGCTAGGTGCATTTTCCAAGAGTGAGATAAAGACCCATGGGCTATGATTTAGGACATCCCAAAGATCAAGAGAAGATTGAGTCTGACAATTATAAAAGCTGCCCAAGGTTGAAAAGGTTCTTCCTAGTGGAAGGACCATGAGGTCTGAGAGATGAATCCTCATTCATGAAAATGACAGAGGGTAAAGATTGCCAAATGAGGGTTCCAGGAGGTCCTAGTGTTCAGAGTGCTGGCAGGCAGGACAAAGTTCCAGGAGGGCTCCAGACAAGTAACAGCACCAGTGTTGTAATCTGAGTAGGAGAGAATACTTGGTGGATGGAAGATGGCCCCATGCAGGCAGGCAGGCGGCAGTCAGTGTGGGTGTGCACCTCAGGAAGAGACACATTTTACAACTAAGCTCACTTGAAGACAGTGTTAGAGTGAAGGAGAGGTGGAGAGAGAAGAGAGAGTAAAGAGAAGGAAGAGAAAAAAAGAGAGAGGAAACATCAGAGATGCACATAGCCTCTCATAGGAGGAGAGAGAGGAGAGAAGAGAATGAGCAAAGTGGAGGGGTCTTTAATAAAGGGAACTTGATGTCAGGAGCCTGGACACCCAGGCTATTGCTTACTAGCCAGGACTTCAGGAATTGGTTCAGAACATTAACAACTCATTAACTCCATATTACTACTGTGAGGTCAAAGTTACTATCTTAAAGTGAAAGAAAGTCACAAAAGTAACAAATTGATTTAAAGAAGAAAATAGTAAATAGCACATGTTGTGGTCCAGAGTCAAATTGTGGACACTGGGAATGACACACAATGGCCATAGGTGGGACAGTGCAGCTCCCATCAGATATGTACGTCTGTGTGTGTGTGTGTGCACGTGTGTGTGTATTTATTCATGAAGTAATAATTTGTTAATAGTAATAGTTTGTGTTAATTGAAAACACTAGACTCCAGCTGCTTTGACCTTCCAAGGCAGACAACTATGCTAACGTATAATTGGTGGTAGTTTTGTCTACTATACATTTCTTTAGCTACTGATGAGATGAGATCTTGTGTGTGACCCTGGTTATCTAATGGGAACACTTAAAAGGGTTGAATTTGTACCAGCTAAAGGTGAGCACCTTCCCTGTGACTTCTAAGTTACTCTATTATTTGCTACTACTGTTATCTATATTATATATTCTAGCTATGTGTTATCTATTTGGACTCTGCAGATTTCTATCACTTAACCATTGTCTATTTGTGGTCTATGTAGCTTCATTATCTATAATATGTCATCTGTGTACATGAAGAAATCAAGGCAAAGATATGTTGAGTTGCTTACCTGAATTTCACAATATGAGAAAATTGGGTTTCATGTATCCAGAACTTAATTCTCTATTTCTTTTTTTTTCCTTCTTTATTTTGTATTTATCAAAAAAACAGTAAAAAGAATTTAAAAATGCGGAAGAGTTAACAATAACTATACAGAGGATAATAATCATAAGCATGGCTTATCAAGGGTGGAAATGCAAATAAGATTGCTACACATATATTTTCTTTGTGTTCAGCTTTCCCTCTGAATTTTTTTTTTCATCCCTGTATATTCTTATTCAAGGTCTCTTCCCCCTCCCACCACATCTGGTCATTTTTCTTCTCTGCAACTCCCCATCCCCTCCTTTGGCAGGGAGCAGACAGTCCTATGGTCCCACTGACCCAATAATGCTTGGATCAGTCTTCACTCCCGGCCAAATCCAGTTTTGTCCCCCCTCCCTCAAGAGTGAGTCAGGTGTTCCTATAGTTGGACTGCGGTTTGAAGGGTTAGTCCAGGGTGTTTCTGATCCCAAGCTGTTCAGTGGTTGTGGTTTGCTGCTTGGGCATGTTTGTCTTTTTTTCTTGTTTGTTTGTTTAGAGACCACTAGTGAGTGAGTACATCCCCTGCTTATCTCTCTGAGTTTGTGATACTTCGCTCAGGAGGATATTTTCCAAATCCATCCATTTGTCTGTGAATTTTAGGATATCATTTTTTCTTACTGCTGAGTAGTATTCCATTGTGTAGATGTACCACAGTTTGTTAATCCATTCTTCAGTTGAGGGACATCTAGGTTGTTTCCAGGTTCTTTCTATTACAAATAATGCTGCTATGAACATAGTTT